>CM051040.1:37740633-38233133 GCA_027627225.1 Congeria kusceri | reverse complement strand
GAAATAGCTAGATACAAATGGCTACCATATCACATAGTGAGCAGAGTCCTAACGCGAGGGTCTATGTGTTGACTATGTTAGTTTAGTTCTAAATCAAACCCACTTGGTGACAGTTGTGCTCAGAAACCAGATCTTGCTGTTGAGGTTAAAAGACACAAAGTGGTTTGCTGTTTGTTTTTGAAGTCCACCAAAATAACGTTATACACTGACAGACATTACAGTTATTGAAGTTATCCTCCAAGTCTAATATTAAAAGATATTTAATTTCAATTGGTAGTGCACACACATTTCCCCGTATTCTTTCTTTATATACGAGGTTAATAGTGATTCAGATGATAACCAAGTACCAAATTATAAATCATCAATGCCTTTAAACATCTTGAAACATACACTCTACTAAATATACACCATGAAACCACATGATCAATACATATAGTGTGTAGCTATGTAAAAACGATAATATGTTGTGCTGTTATTGGATTATAACATGTTTCAGAATGTCGGAGGCAGTTTTGTACCAAAGATGCCAACACATGTCTGATAAACTGAGGGGAAAAGAGGAACAGAACTGGATGAAATGTATGATAGCGGCATTTACCACAAAAGACGTTCTTGCAGAATTTGCCAAATATTTGTTTGACGAATTTTACAAGCATGTTAGAAGGAGAATTGCTACAAAAACCGGCATTGGCGAAGACAAGACGTGTAGTGCTTGCACAGTTGATGTTTTAGGAAAATCGTCTTGCCAACTTTGTTCAGAAACCCGTGACCTGATTTGTGACAGTCATCGTTTTAAGAGACCTTCATGGAATAATACTGATTCTACAAAATGGTGCACAGACTCTTGGCAGTTGGCCAAGTGCTACATGCCTACCACAGGTTACACAGATGTGCCAAGTGCCGACACCTCCGACTTCAATGGCATCATCGGCGCGTTATACAACTGTACCTGGGCGCAAAAATATTTTGCAGCAAACCTTGGGCAAGATCCAAATATATGCACAGAGGTAACAAATCAATACAGCCAACTTTGCTAAGATACCATTTTAATATTTGGATTATCAAAACATGCAAACATAGTTTGCTTGAATACTTTATGTATACGATTTGTGTGATGTGTTGCAGTATATAACATCAGCTTATATCAATGCAATATTTTTAATTAACTTTTATCGACGTTTATGTAAGCATTGTGTGATGCGTTTAAAAAATATATTAGTCTATATATGTCTACTTCTAAAGGGAAAAAAAAAATCATTAATGTTTTCATCAGCATAGAAAAGCCCTGTTGGTTTCATCATCGCAATATCGTATGGTGGTTGTTTCACAACGTTCGGTCACATTTTCACTACGATCGAATTTTCGCCATCTTTCATGCCATGATTATTATTTTACTATTGTATATTTCAAAGTGATGAAATAGCAAGAGATGAAGCGCAGTAACGCGAACGTTTATTGGCAGGATAGATAAAACAGTGCCATTTTATTTACAAATAAAAAAAAGTTAAATAAAATTCTTTAGTGAAAAACAACTCGATTTAAAATTTAAATAATGAAGTAATACATATAGTTCTATTCAAAATAAAAAAGTAAATAAATGGCATATATTACTGACAAATACTATATCAAATATACAAATATTATGTAATTTAAAGGCAACATGTTGCCTGTGACAAAATTTTAGATATTGGAACACAGTACATCACACGACAATCTAAATGCTAATTCATTTTCAGACAAGGACTGAAGTGAACAAATTACGACATCTGCACGAAATGAAGATGTCTGATGTTGATATGAACAACTTCTTTAATTGCCTTCAGAATACTCTCAATGACCCCAAATTTCTCAAAAATTTCCATCCTTCATCGGTTGCAAGCACAGCTCTTCAAAAGGTGATGCTATATTTTATCTCATTCCTATCGCTAGTGAAGGAAACGTCATAGATGATCATCAAATATCTGTCCATTGTAATCTAACCAAATATATTAATACAATTAAACCATTGTGTGTTTATTCCTTTCGGTAGTAGACTAGAATGACATTTATTTGTTAGCTTAAGTTATCTTGTAATTGTTTATAATTCTAATTCTACTAATGCTACAAATTTGCAACTCGTAGTTGTTATTGTAGTAATAAGCGTATCGTTAACTCATTGTTTCTTCCGTTCCGATGCATTGTAGTTGAAGACAGAAAGTATGTTTTTGGCCGACACAACAATGATCGAAACTATCGAGAACATCAAAACAGCGTTAATAAGGGAGAAAGACGTAACCACGCTTGAACACCTAACTGTTATATTGACAAAACTGTATGAGGAAAGAAAAAACGGTAAGAAAACTGCATTATGTTACTGTGTTTTCAGTGTTTCTCAAATTTATGTGTAAGTCGACTTATTTTTAATAATTAATCATCCATCATAACAACGATATTATTGTAGAAAGTTAACTTGTGGTCATTCAAATTTAATTTTACAAACAGTGTGTGGATAGGCAATCGATATTTGTGTAATCGCAGAACACACATCTTGACATTTAGGCGATTGAAAAAGTACATGCCAATTCAACATAACGTAAGCTAATATCCGTCTTCACTCGTGTGTTTTAAGTTTAAACTTTCCTTTAGATTCCAATAATTGTGTTTGTTTACACTTATCTTGTTTTCTACTGTGTAGTCTCAGAAGATCTATTTATTAGCATAGTAGTTTCGCAAAGTTCCTTGAATGCATTTTCACTCTTTACACAATAGAGGCGTTGAGTACCGAGTAGTGTGAATCGCTTTCTTTCAGTAATACATAGCTGGCTGGTAGAGACATATCGGAAAAGTTACTGCGCGGTTCCACTGAACATGTTGCACGACAACATAGATGTCAACCTACATGATATACATGTTCATCCGAAACTATCAGAGTTAAAACGGGAGTACCCATTGAAACAAAACGGTGATCAAAAGGGAACACTTGAAAGAAAATACGATGTATTTAATTACCAAGACATTTTCTTTCGAGACGATACTAATTCTCGTCACATATATCTTCAAGGAGAACCTGGTACAGGAAAATCCACATTTTGTACTCAGCTTATACGTGAATGGTGTGACGCCCATACTTTAATGGATTCAGATAACCAGCAGATTACTGGAACAGGAAGTAAACAACCATTTTCTGATTTAAACACACTTCGAAAATTTAGGTTTCTTTTTTATGTGTCATTACGTGATATGAGTGGAGTCGAGTGCAACATAGTAAACATGATAGAACGGCAGCTAGGTGTGAAATTGGACGAAAGATTTTGGCAAGACGAATGTCTCATAGTCAGAGATGCTGCAGATGAATGGACGCATCCGCCAGTAGTTGACGCTTCCTGCCAATGCATGAGGGATAGAGAGTTACCACCAGAAAAATTAGTTGGAAAAGTAACGTTTTTTACTACGTGTAGGCCATGGAAATTGGCAAATGTACGAACAAGCGACACATTAACTCGAACATTCGAAATATCCGGTGTATTAGACACCTCATTGCTAATTGAAAAAGTGTTTCGTGTCTGTCGAGGCACGAAGACAGATGAAATACGATTCGTTGATACTGTTTCAGAAAAAAATCTTACAAACCTCATGCAGATACCTGTGATTTTAATGCAACTGATAAATCAGTGGATGTCTGGCTACATTTTGTCGGATTCCAGATGTGGCATTTATGTTAACTTACTTAATATGCAAATCGGAAGGGCACTAAAGAAACATAATTTGAGATCACTTGATAAAAGTCTAGTTGTTTGTCCTCCTCTGCCTGAACTGATGCAAGCAGGTCAAAACGTCCATATTAAATCGAACGTTGCAACAGTTTACGCACTGAGTAAACTAGCATTTTATACATTATTCAACAGCATTGAGAGTCCCTTAGTTGTTTTTCCAGAGAGTACAGTTTTTCAGTACATAGACCGTGGCTATTTAGAATCATTTCTACACACAGGCATTCTGACTGAAAGAAAATCACGTGCATTCAGTCCGCCAACTTGGCACTCCTACTTATTTCAGCACAAAACGATTCAAGAATTTCTAGCCGTCATTTATTTATACATGCAATCCCACTCACAAGATTCTGACATTCTTATGGAACAATTACTAAGCATGATTAAAGTAATATACAATAAAAAAGAGAATGTGCTAGGGCTTGAACAAATCTTCATTTTTACATGTGGGCTTTTCCCGACAGCAGCGGAATGTCTCAGTCAGCATATCATGAACGTGACTTCACAAAATATAATGGAGGAGTTAGAAAATAGTATATTTAGCGTCATAAATAATATTATAGGTAGTTTTCACCTAATGCTTTCCCAAATGATGGATGCTAATAGGCTGATACTGGATGGATTCTTGGAAGGGAAATCAAATAAAAACAATGATTTGCGACTAAAGTACACCCATATTATATTCAAAGCGTATGATTCTCAAGCTTATTATTCAACGGCTGAAAGTGACTTGGTTGAAATAAATCGATGCAACATTGTCGCTTTGCGTGATTCAGGAGAGTTGTCTGCAGTACTTATTGAGCAGGTGATACAATACTCCTGTCAAACTCTCACTTTTTTAGAAATAATTCTTGTCGCCTCGAATAAGGCGTATGACTTATCCAATCTCATAAATCTACGTTTCTTGTTTATCAGTGGATTTGTAATCATTTTAAAGATTGGTTCAAAACATTTAAAAGGATGTTGTTTAAGAAATACGTCAGCTACGACAGAAGAATGTATTTTGAAAACAGCTCAACAGTCTTGGAAAGACAGTTTACAATATCTGTTCATTTCAAACTGTAGAAATAACACTTTATTTGTGAAAACACTTCAAGAAATAAAGAATCTTAAGTGTTTGCATGTAAAAACAGAAATGCAATGTAGCAGATGTCCACTTGAACAGGAAAAGCAATTCAGTAGCACGGCGATGGATATGAGCAAACTTTTGATATGCTCGCTAGTGCAGGTTGGAAGTGTTTTAGAAACAGCGGTTCTGCGCTCTATATTAGTCCCAGGAAACAGCATAACGTATTTAATCGTAGAAGGGTACAAATCTACTAAACTTCTATTGCAAGCTCTTGTTCATCTATCCAGTCTAAAGACGCTTGCTATTAAAAACACACGTATTCGAAACGCACGAACTAGTTGTGAGACAGAAGAACCATTGCATATGGACACAGGTCGCCTACAGGAATGCACGCTTGAAAATGTAGAACTTGTCATAGAAAAAACAATACTGAATTCTTTGTCAACAACAGGACAAAACATAAAGAACTTAAGCATCGCTGGATTAGGAAGCAACGATTTAATTCTCGGTGCACTACCCAATCTACATAGTTTAATCTACTTAAACATTTCATTCATATCGTACTTGAAAAACGTGAAAATAGAGCAGTCGTTTCAGGATGACACTACAAGCCTAAACATATGTATTCAAAATTGTCCATCAAGCGTCTTTCTATGTAGACTGTTGTCTCTAAATTCTATCCCCATAACACTAACTTTGGTACATTTAGAAGACTTTAATGATCGCGAATGTTCATATCTATCTTCGGAACCGATTAATATACACAATGCCAATCCGCGACAAATTATTAAATGCACACTTATAAATGTCATTCCATCCATAGCCACTGTTGTTCTTGATTTATTATCGAATTATGAAAATACTTTAACCTCAATTGTCATTAAAGGATACAGTTCTTCGGAACACATACTGAACGCTCTTCCTTTTTTGTCAAAACTGAAGTCACTCATAATAGTCAATTCAGGTGTTGAACAGTCAGTGCAGTCAAATTCGAAAATAAGACTAGTAACGAGTAAGAGTGTAATACTTCAGTCAGATTTTCAGAAACAATGTATGGAACCGATTTTTGACGACAATATCGAACCAAATATCAAATCATTTGAAGAAAGTGCTAACGAAGCTCAATACGTTGATTCCGATACCAAAGCTCAGTGCATGGACGTAAATACTGAAACAACTAAAGTACGGTTAATGGATGCAAGTAATCTTTTAGAATGTAGACTTGTGAATTCCAATGTTGTAATAACAAGTTATGTCCTAGAATCACTATCAGCAACCAACACCACTTTGAAGGTTATTGAACTTTCAGATTGCATTTCAGCCAGTATTTTGAAAATATTTCCATGTCTGTTGAATTTGCAGAAACTTATAATAAAGAATGCCTATGACAGAAATATATTTGAAAACGTACGACCGAGTGCTGAACACACGAATATAGAGCCAATAATATCGGACAAACTTGAGAAATGTACACTTGTAAACGTTGATCAAGCTGTAGAAGAATTTATATTTCACGCTCTTTCAAAAGCGGGAAAAAGTCTACGAAGTCTAAGAATTAATCATTGTAAATGCCCCGATCTCATGTTAACAACAGTTCCTAGCCTAGTGAGTTTGAATAATTTGGAGGTCGTCAACAATGCTGATGGAGATAAT
The DNA here is from genome assembly GCA_027627225.1 of Congeria kusceri. NCBI lineage: Eukaryota > Metazoa > Mollusca > Bivalvia > Myida > Dreissenidae > Congeria > Congeria kusceri. Next base: position 38,226,662 of record CM051040.1, on the reverse strand, counting down.
CTGTTTTCATTATCTGACAATTCAGGATTAAGCGTGTCTATAAGCAATATTTGTGCATCATCAGAACACTTATATGATATACTTCCACAGCTGTCGAATCTCAGGAAACTTACAATAGAAAATTGTTCAGTTCCACACACGGAAAAACAAAAACTAAAATCAGCAACATCCTCAACTGTTGACATGAGCTACCTTGAGGAATGTTCATTGAAAAATGTTGAGAGTCTTATAGAAAAAATGCTCCTTGAATCTTTGTGCAAAACTGGGTTCAGTCTGAGACGTCTTCGAATACTTGGATGCAGCAACGAAGAGATTTTACTAAACGCACTTCCAAAACTTCCTCGTTTAATTTATTTAGATGCGAGGTGCGGAGATGCCCATGATTTTTATGTTTGGGATAATTGGATTGAAAATCATTTAATGAGCCTGAGAATATGGAATCTCACCTCAAGTGAAAGTATATTAATATCGCTATCACAAATTTCCAACGTCAAAAGACTTCAGATAGAAACTAAATATAAATACACATCAGAGCGTATTGCGGAAAATTCCCATGCAGCTGTAAGCTTACCAGATATAAAAACTAGCAGTGTTGAGGAATGCGTTCTTATAAATGTTGACGCTCTTTTAGAAAAAACAATCTTGAGCTCCCTATTCAAAAATGGTAACAAATTAAAGTGTCTAAAAATTGTTGGTTGTAGAAACGACATTCTTGTGTTTGAAACTATTCTACGTCACCCAGATTTGCTTTATGTGAATATTGACTTGCCAATGTTTGATCGTAATGTTGACGTTGTAAGACAGTGGAAAGAAAATGCATGTTTCAGAATACGAATCACAAGTAGTTCCGCAACTGAGCTCCTTTTAAGAAAGCTTTTGAAACTTTCGAATCTTCAAATACTTACCATTGAAAACCATTCTGAATGTTATGAATATCCTCAGTTGAAGGATGTTTTGCAAGCTGAATCTAGACAGTATGTGAAAACAAGTAAACTTGTAGAATGTAGACTTGTAAATATAGACCCTATCCTAGAGAAAACTGTTCTAGAAAATACATCACATACTACACTTGGCTTATCAACATTGGATATCATAGGGTATAGGTCAATGGAACTGATTTGGAAAACGCTTCTTCACCAATTTTCAAATCTTTATAGAATTTTTATCGAAGGTTCTCCAAGGTGTACATATCAATGTCCAGAAACACACTTGGAAGGACACATTTTACATACGGGCAAACCTAAGCTTAGATATTGCACTCTTGTCAATGTGGATCAAGTGTTAGAATTGTGTGTTATACACGCTCTATTACAATGTGATCAACTTGAACTGTCTGAGTTTACAGTTATTGGGTGTAAAACAGAGGATGTGTTATTTACCGCTTTGCATCATATACGTCCTTATTTGTTAATAAACATCGACTGTTCAGGAATGGATGTACTGAACACAAATCACTTTGAAAGAGTAAGAAATCGATTATTGGCAGTAGATCAAAGGCAGATGTGCCCAAGAGTTTACATACGGAACTGTAAATCAACCGATCATATACTCAAAACATTACCTAAACTCCCAAAGCAAATTAAGGTACTTTGGATTGAAAATGTTCCAAATAAACCTTTAGAAATAGTAGATATACCGAATATGGTCACCAGCTCTCTCAAAGAATGCAGGCTTATGAACGTGAATCGTAGTATAACTCGAACCGTCATTGGCGCTCTTGTTAATACTGGACACAAATTGCAATGTTTTGTGGCCACTGGGCCGTTTTACAATGATTGTCCATCAAAGTATGAATATCATCCATGGCATATAATATCTATGACTAAAAAACAGAAATGTATAATGCAATCGTTTAGCCGACCGTTGAGAAAACAAACCAAATCATTTATTCGCGAAGTTGTTGACATATACCGTCTACATACTGTGCCCGATGTAACATCGAGCGCAACGTATGGTATTCGGTGTATGGCAACACCCAATTATGATTCGAGCACACGTTATGCTGATATTTTTGGGAATGAATGGGAAATCTATAGAATTCGGCCAATACTGTATTATAGTATTAAAGTACTATACGTTCATGACTGTTGTGTAATGAGTCCAGATTTAATTAGTGTCAGTCCATTTACGCAATTAACAAGTGTGTTGTTAGATAACTCGGATTTTGGGGATCGTACGCTGCTCTCTCTGTCAACGAAACAATTAATTATGAGAAATGTTAACAGCACAATCGTTGAAGCAAATGGTTCAGTTTGCTTGTAGACTGAAGCATGAAGTCAATTATGAATTCATTGAATGTGCCTTCACCCCTGTGCCGGAACTCATAACAGTCGAGCTGTGGGTAAAGAGGTTACCAGAAGTTCGCGTGAAACGCAAACGATCAGGATTGCATATAACATACACACATTAAAGGCGCGACGACACCAACTGTTCTTAAGCTGTTTTTAATGTAGGTCAATTTCTGTTCAGAAAAAATATGTAGTTGAACAATGTTCAGGCACAATGGCATCAGACTAATGGACGCTTGAAGTTTGAATATTTTGTGAAGGGATTCAGTGAATAAATCCAGTACGTGTACGTATTCCAACATACATGCAATTCAAAACTTGCTAAATAGGTTCTGTGTGCAATTGTTATTGTATGCGTTTACACTTACAATTGTTTAAATGCTCCCCAAATGTCCTTTGTCCAAGAATTGTAGGAATGATATCGAAATAGGTTGTACAGTGCCGAATAGGTTGCACAGTGCCGAATAGGTTGTACAGTGCCGAATAGGTTGTACAGTGCCGAATAGGTTGTACAGTACCGAATAGGTTGTACAGTGCCGAATTTAGTACTTTAATCCGATTGACAAAGTGATTGTGAATATTTGATTGTTTAAGATATATAGACTGTATAAGTAGAGTATATTTTACATGTGTAAATACATGACACATGATATTTCTGATGCATATGTAATACCATTTGTAAATATAAATATGTGCTTTTCTAATGTCTATGTTTTATCTAAGATATACATGTGGTTGTGTATTTCAAAAATATATTGCGTAGAGAAGTCTACCCTTCTCTGTATGTATGAATTTTCAATAACATACGACTGATGAGTCAACCAAGTTTCGTTTTATAAATATGCATGCTTTGTATTATTTCATTTGCATAATACCATAATTTTTTTTATATGATGTATCCATTTATGCATTAAATGCATTTAAATTTGTCTGAATTTAGGCGTGTTGTTTCTAAAAAAAATATCATTGAAGACAAAGATTTTAGTGTAGATATAAAAATTTATATATTTGCCAAACAATTGTCCGTTATACTGTATATAGCAAACACAATGAGTCAATTATAGGGCTTATGAAAATTATTGTGCTATATAATAGACATACTTACGTACATATTACTATTTGTATCGGGAATTCATTGTTCTAAAGTGTGTTTAGTAATACGTTTACTTTAAAGATGTCACTTTTCTTTGTATTGTACATAATCACATTGTATATTTGTATATAGATATAGCAGCTAAATGAGATGTAGATTTTCTTATGTTATGTTGAATTATAATGAGCACCTTTTATATTGTATGCCTTCTTACACACATTACAAACAATATTTGTGGTACATACTGAGACATGTAAATAGAATTATACTCACAATGTATATGTTCAATGTACACTATATTTTTGTTATGCCAGTCATTACTTACATATTTATTTCATTCAATATCAATGAAAAATATCTATGCGTAGTTATGTTGTGCATTTGCACTGATTCGTGTTGAAAGCAAATAAGATACGTTGATTATATTATATAGCGCCTATAAAAATACTGTGATATCTTATAAAGTTAACGTACATACATTTTATGTATGTATGTCTGGAATGTGTTTGTTTGATATGTGTTTGAATATTTTCTCATCATAATTTACTTTTTTGTTTGTTTTGTACCTGTATTATAACATTTGTATATAAACACATAAGCTGAATTACATGTAGATATTTAGTATGTTATTTTAAATTACACAACTACCATGATGTTTTACAGTGAAACGATATCATACAAAACCTTTACATGTGGAATTTTGAATTAATTGTATATATAAAAATTCTAACACATTTGTATATGCACAGACTATAATTATTATGCTAGTGTCAATCAGTACTTATATGTCATTGCAGTTATGATGTAACGCATGTGCACTGATTCGTGTTGAAATGCTAATGATAACAAAAAATCCATGCACGTGATATGTCGCAGAGTTGATATTTACAGTACAAAATATGTATCAGTTATTATTTGAAGTAATTTGTAGTTCCATGTAGTTGGGTATTTAATTTATTCTGTCCATATAATTACTGGTGTCTACATAGTCTCTATAAAGTTAATATCTTGTAAAAATGTAAATAATTAAAAAGTTTATTTGTTTAATTACTTAAATTTTTAAGTTTGTATTTATTGTTTCTCTGAACATGAGATGGACATACATTTATTGATTTAATGCAATTTTTAAATACAACCTAGTATACAAAGATAATGTGCGAAAAAGAACAACTGTTATAGACAGTTTAAACAGTACAAATGTTGTAAAATGCTGCATCTCTATGAAGATATGAATTCTAGATACTATTATTAAAAGCGATTGATTGGTAAGTTAAAATATTCATTATATTGTTTGCAATATTTTCATTTTCAAAACGCAACAGATACATTAGAATACATTTAAGAAACGCGTTTATGTAATTGCTTACATTATTTTGCTGGCTGAAACCAATGCCAACGCAGCCTAATAAAACCGTTATATTATTGCCTAGTTTTATTTGTAATAATGTATACACCTTTGAAGTTTTCTCCATTATCACATTAATCGAAACGATGTGTTAAAACGGGACTGTTTATTAGAAGGCAAACATGTTTTAGAATGCAATATGGAGGACCATCTGGAAAAAACAACTTATCGAACAGTTTAAATTGCCAATGGAAAATGACTGATATGCATTTGTTATAATGAATACGGTAAATGTCTGTAATTCAATTAAGAAACGACATACTTGTATATATATATATATATATATATATATATATATATAATGCATGTGTTGCTATATTTTATTGATTTTTCCTGTATTGTAATCATATATGATTGTGTTGGCGACATGACGTAAAACTGTATTTGACGAAATAATGTCCCTTTATTTACATCATAACCGTATTTCTATCTCAGCATCTGAATCACGTGTTGCCAAAAATATATATATACCGATACAAAGTATAATTTACCATCTATAAATATGATACTGAATCAGTTGTTTGTTAGCAGAGTATGACCAAATTTATCTGATGAACAAACACGTTTTATAATTCAATAGTTAAATACACGTTCGTATATTGTTTAAAAGCATATCTACATTAGTTTTGCTGCATTGTATTTTGAATGGGATCATTAAGATAATATAGATCAATTAGTCAAAAGATTTTAACTATTTTACACTAGCATCTAGTTCGCAATATTGACTAAATTTAGCATATCTTTCAATCTTTCAAGTATACTTAAACACGTTTAATTTTTTTTTTTTTTTTATTAACATAGTATTCAACAATAACTTCAAACCTGAATCTCTCAATCATATTGAGGATTAGTTGATTAGTTTAGATCTTGACTGTTGTTAAATTGGTACATAATACAACGGATTTACGAGTTTTCAATTATGTTTTCATCTTATTGTAATTTTTATTATTGTAAATGAATAATGCAGATTCTAAGTCCTCGTAAGGAGTTTGACTTAATTGACGATTGATAGAACATAAAAAATATGGACTTTTATTTATATTGTTATGTACATGTTTTATGATACATATTATGCATATATAACTTCTGATGTACAATGTATAATACATAACGTCATGTGCGTGTGCATATCGTTAATTTATATAATATGTTTTATAATAAAGTTTGAATAAGAGTTTAAATAATCATACGATGTATGATTGTAGAAGTTATACTTTTTATAAGTGGAACTTGACAACTCAGATTATTAATTTCAGTTTATTGGCTTTAAGTTACTTATCAGAAATAATATTAATGTCAGTCATATTCCACCTTGAAGCTGGTGGTAAATTTAGATTGTTATATTGATGTGTTCGCTAACGATAACGTGACAATAGACATAGACAAGTAATCTGTCCGTCTGTCCCACTGTTAACAACTGTACGCAAAACTAATGCGAGCGGATTTTCGTGAATGTTTTGAGTAGATGGAAAATGGGTAAATGAAGAAATGATTTGATTTTAGTGGTGATCCTGATCACCGTTTGGATTCATAAAGTTTTTCAAAGTTTTCTTTTATTTTGAGAGACAATGGAGGTAGTTTATTACTTGAAATTTAAATTAAAGAATTGACAGTAATTTCCCCTTCTTTGAATTATCCATTGATACGAAGCAGGGGAAGCTACTAGGAGGAGTTTGAAATTTAAGTGCGTGTTGATTGGACAAGGGGGGTAATTTATCTCTGAAAAATTCAATTGTTAAAAGGGTCGGCTATCTTGGCGGAGGTCTAGTAAATAATGGAATTCTGCAGTCTGTTTACATCCGAGTCTTAATAAATAATGAAAAAACTCTATAGTTTTTCATGCGGGATTACCTTTTTTACGGAGTTGTTGAGGAAACTAACATTTCCTTTAAAAAGTCATTATATGGATATATTTTGAAAAATATCTCTTTGTCTATGGCATGTATATTTGTGACTTCATAGTTATTATTTTCGTCGTAGCAGTATTCGTATCAATATGATTGTTGATAAGCTTGATAAATTTTTATGTGCTTTAGATTTATGTTTTGGGAACAATATAGCTGTCATCAATAACTATGTGCTTTACATTTGTTTTATTTGGTAGAATACACTTGTGATTGATTGCTATGTATTCATACCCACACTACAAGTAGGTTGGGGGAATGGGTCTACATGTATTTAGGAATCACTTTGTCTGTCACCAGGTCTGTCTGTCGGTCGGTCAGTCGGTCGGTCCCGAAACTTGTCCGGACTCTAACTTCGCCATGCATTGAAGGATTTCGAAATAATCTGGTACTACCTTTAAGACCAACGTCATACTTTGAGGCCAAAGGACAAAATAGAACACTTTATTGTCAAAATAGGGCTTATCTGAGCTATAACTTTCCCATGAATTGAAGGATTTTAAAATAACTTGGCACAAATGCTAACCTATATGAGACGGTGTGTCGTGCGCAAGAACCAACTGGCTACCTTTTAGGTCAAGATGTTACTTTGATGTCAAAGGTCAAAATAAAATGCCTTTCTTGTCAAAATAGCGCTTGTCCAAGCTCTTCCTTTCCCATGTATGAAATACTTTTATAATAAGTTGGCACAAATGTTAACTACAGAACAATGAACAATTAACTACAGAACAATGTTCTGCGTCAAAGCAATACCACTGGAAACCTCGTCATCTGTGTCAAAGCGGTATGTGGGCGTACTAATCACCTTTAGTGATAGCTAGTTTAAATTTGTTTTATTTGGTAAAATCCTCTGCGAAAAATTTACTATGTATTGCAGATTTGTTTAATTTGATATAACATACATGTGAACAATTGCTATGTAATATAGATTTGTTTTATTTGATAGTATATTGTCATTGTGGTTTACTGTGAATCAATAACTGAAGATAACTGAACTAACTGAAGATTTTGTTATTTGGTATTATACATTGATGTTGCAACACTCTCACAACCACGTGTTATGTATGTAATAACAGCGGCCATTTGAAATATGTAACGTGTGCGATGTTCAAGTTGTATGTATCCAATATGCTGTTGTTTCAACGTGAGTTGTTAATATTCGATGAAAATAACAATCACATACTTTAAATTGTGTAATTATTAAGAGGCATATCGACTTCATTTCACAGCATAAAATGTATCTTGACATACACAACTTCTATATATGGAGAACCATTTATAAAAATAAATTGTGAACATGTTTTGCTTGTTTTTGTTTAAACAAGAGTACCAAAGTATGTTAAACAATTATTTTGTATTCAAGATCTATTTGTATTTCGTTTGTAATTTGTGTTGTCGAACTGACTTCGAAACACCTCTCTAAGAGTATTTACATCTTTGCATATGGATCATGACGCCATATGTCTCACAAACATCATATGTATAATGTATGTACAATCAATTAAAAGTAAATAAAAAAGTGAAATAATTTACAATGATCTGGAAAGATTTGTGTAGTGTAATTGTTTCATTATTGCATGTACTCGTACATTCAAACATGAATATGTTAATAAAGTGCTAAATTGGGAAATATAACAGAAAGAAATGGTGCTTTTCAACATTCTGCCATTTCTTGCGCTAATTATGCTAACTATAATAAATATATAATGCAAACGTTGACATGTTCTATATTAAAACGCTGGTATACAATACGCATACGTCGTTTACATACCAATGTCTTATGCATGTACGTCATATATAGCATCCTTAATGGTTATATGCTTTATGTTAATAAAGTATCTTATTATAATTTTGGTATGTTGATGAAAGGATTAAACAAGCACATTAAGTGGCGTTTAAATTACAATAGACATTATACATATATTCATAAATGTTAGACCTAAAAAACAGGGGCTAACTCTAACCCTAACCCGAGGATGGGTTTTATAGCTGTCCTTATGTGTCAATGAAACATTGTACAATGGAATTGTAATGTCACAATGCGATTTCGAATCGTCATGTAAATACAGTTAATGTATAGCTAAATTGTTGTGCGTCTGTTTGTTTAAACAAAATTTAAAGGTTTTACACAAATATACACTTTCTCCATAATTTTAAAAGTAATTTAGACAAAAATATCGAAAACTAAAACATAGTTTCATAGTTTATTTTCATAAATTATATTAGGTCCAAAGACCTATGAGGACGATATTTTTACAAAAAAGCTAAGATATGGCAGGACAGAGTATAAAACTCCAATAAATAAACAAGCATGGTTGTTTATGGAGAGAACATACAATTATGAAAATCTGTAGAAACACGTTGCAATTACACATAACAGATAGAATAAATGATTGAGATGGCGCAATCATATTTCACTAAACAGGATACGAATAGAGTAGTGTATCACATATGGTGGAGATATAACTATGAAGAGACATATATCATAAACATACGCATAAGCCTTGAAGCCCAGTTACTTACAAATACAGTGAAGCTTGTCCAACCGCACCCTTTGAAAACCGAATCCATGTCTAATCCGAAAGAGTATTTCTGTCCCGAAGTTTTTCCTTCTTATATTGCAAAAACCCTAAATAAACTGAACCGAATACCGGGCGGTTTTTATTCATTAATTAATCAAATTGAACAGTAAAAAACCTGAACAAACCGAAAGGCTATGTACATGCTGGTGTCACTTGGCTACACCCAAGAGATGTTAAACGGAATATTGTTATCATAATTGACATCTCGACCACTTAATTGGAGTGACAGCAGATGGTATTAAGCGGGCAGCCAGCCAGCACGTTTGAAAATATCAACTTGTGAGAACACATTCATGATTATGTTACTATGCTATGCGGTTGTTTTATGGTTAAAAAAAATAAGCATAAGCAAAACTCTACTAAGAATATTCGTAAAATTGGTACGACTTTATAATATTGAAGTGACGGTGGCCATAATTTGCGTCTATATTCAACACTTTTTTTACATAAGAAAAATGTAATTTATGTTCGTATAATTTTCTCAAATCATTTTAGTTAACGATAGACCACCTGTGAAAATCGGGCGATCCGCACGGTCCCTACGCCGTTCGGTTTTCACAGGTTTTACTGTACATGAATACATAAATAGCACATACCTTAAAACATCAGTGCATACATCTATACATGAATATGTTACAATTTATAACAACAGTTGGCTAAGTAAAATTATAATTCATATAAGTGCTATTTTCTTAACTCAAATGAATAAAATACATGAACGCATTAATTTCTTTAATTTTCAAGTTGAACGCAGCAACAATGTTTTATAATCTAAACGGGCCCCACATCTGATATGATCACAATGGGGTCCCGTTTCAAGTCAGAAAACAGAGAAACTCATTTAAAGCTTTTCTGATCTAAATTGAAACTTGAAATCATGCTCTGGGCGAGGTATCTAATAACTGGGACGAGACCTGTCGAATCTAAACCAAATAAGAAGCAAGTGCTCTTTTGTAACATGAAAGTGACATTTGACATGTATGTCATTTTTTGTAATAATACCGCATATAATAAATTATAATTTAATTTGTTTTCAATTTTCCAGAGCTCGATTGAATCATCAGATGACAAGCATTACTACTATACACAGTCCTGTGGTATGTAATAACTTGATTTGCTTCCATGTAGGTTCCAATATCGCCCGTCCTTTTTGATGTTTCTCAGGAACAAAAAAACAAAAACAAAAGTGTCAACGCCATAAAATATGTTTTTCTATTTCTTAAATACATTAACGTGTGTTTCTGTTTAAAAATAATATCACATTAAACAAACAAGTATAGATAGTATACAACGTTTTAAATCTGAAAAGCCATATTATTTCAGAAGGGAAAATGCCTGTGTTTATTATTTTAAGTTAAAATTCTAATTGCTTTGAATATTTGAATTCAATGCAACCACTTTGTATTTTATATTGCAGTAACCACACATATACATTGTCCGATGATGTGAATTGGTATTCTCTAATAGTATTTATACAGAATTAACTTAGTTCGTTAACATTTGAGAAGAGAGAACATAAGACACAATTTGTAATCATTTTATTCAGATTATGGTGTGCTTCTGTCACCCTGGTGCGGCATTGGGAAAGACCTGACAAGATGCGTTGTCTACTGCAAAGCTACACAGTTATAAATGTTACCATGTATATAAGTCAGCTTTTATTTTACTTTCTAAGTGAAAACATTATTTATCACTCATAATTTACACTTAAGGTATTAATAAAAATATCCTCTATATATATATATATCTGTATTTGAAGGAAACACATATTTAGCTGTTTGTAAAAGGTATAGTTGCATATTGTGTTTACGCAATGTTGTATTTAAGCACTACTATTGTCAATTTTGTATAGTTTTACTCTCATGACATATGCTAAATAAACATTACATGTAGCATTATTTTTGGTTGCTTAAGAGTATTTATTATAAGTATTATTTTCAAGGTCAGCTAATAATAAAAATATATTCACGTCGAAAAGGAATGAATGTTTTTCAACGTTTTTTCGCTATTTTTCAACGTTGACGAAATTACCCGTACTCCTTATTGACCAGTTGTGACTGGTCAATAAAGGAGTGAGTTGACCAATTAACGGTTTATATTTCAGTGGTTAATAATCGCACTGGTTGCATAATTTAATCAATTGACTTCAAATCTGTAAAGAAGAAACCTACGCCAAACAGAAAGGCGGAGCGTTCTATGATTTTGCAACTGATCAAATCAACATTGTTTTCAACGTTGCTGTGCCCTGCTCGGTTAAGTCATTGCAGATATGAGATGTGTCTCAAAATATAGATTATAATACACAATAATTGTAATTTCAATAAGTGCGTGTTAGATACTTGTTAAGAAATAAAGTCACTGGAAGTTTTATTACCGGTATTTTATTTCTTATGACACATCACAACACATGATATATCAATAACAAGGCAAGAGAGAACTGAACAAAAATTGAGTATGATTGATGTTCAATTGCACAATATAATTTTAGATCGAAGCTTTAAATCACACTAATCAATGTATATGAGATCAAAATTAGTATATTAGAGTAAAAATATAAAAACGAAAGATCAAACATGGAGCATGCAATCACCTGTAGCGTTGTAAGAAATCTGAAAGAACTGCAATCATCAGTTGCACTTAGACACAAATATTTTGTGATTGAAATGATTGCTTCATTATCAATTTGAACACATTAATGAACCTTCATAGGCAGACAAACATATTTTGGGAATGGATATTTATATATTCTATGCTATCCAGATAACACAATTGTGCACAGAGTTCAAGTATTTCACGCTCTGAGTACACGTAAAAAGTCGAGCGTATCTATCTTTACTATACGTAAATAAGGTATTAATATCTCGACCGCATATGTCTACCAATTTGACATTTTTATGATAGAATAATTGTAAGAGCAAAAAACTTATACTCATATATAGGTATATAAAATGTGTGCAAAGTCGTGCTTTTATTTATTAGTAATCATTCCAAACAATAGTTAATTGCTTAGAATATAGATACAATTTGTAATAAAATCTGCTTTAATTTCTACATGTAATAAACGAGCATTACTAACATATCAGAGAATATAACACAACATGCTGATATATTACTAAATGAGTAGTGAAACTTTCAACTGTATATGTAACTAGGAATTAAAAAAAAAAAAAAGTAATTATAAATGTTGACTATTGTTCAGCTTAATTACAACCAGATGGGCATCACTTATTCCTATATAATGATTCCTAAAAAAACTTCAACATGATTTTATATGCGAATTGATTGAAATTAAGATTAAGAAATGCTTGTTAATACCATACACTCAACATTGTCTTGCAAATTATTGTTTGAAACATCTGTGCACTATAACATTGTCATTGTCGAAAAACATTTTCCCACAACACCTGTAAGGTGCGAATGCTTTGTAACGTCTGACATGGCGGCTGTAGCCACTTCTTAACCTAAATTCTTGGCCACACTCCAATCATAGTCTAGTAGCAATAGCGGTTGTTTCCGTATCTGTCTGAAAATGAAAATAGCATAAACATTATTTAATATAACAAACACATATCAAAATGCACTATTCATTATAATTTGATGAATTCAAAACTGAATGAAATCTTTCAGCACCGAGGAAGATAAATTCCAACTTAGGAAGACATTTGAATGTCGCCAAACCAACTAAGAATTTTATTAATGTCAAAACATCCACTGATATAGATATATTTGAGAAGGTGGTCTTTTTCGTATTATTTTATATTTTCCTATGTAGCTTAGTTTTAACTTCTCATTAATGTATGCAATCTAATGCCCATGAAATAAGGTTAAATAAAGAGTGTTTACAGGAAACACATACATGTGTATGTCTAATAAAGGTTTGAACGTTCAAAGTTTCAAACTTTACCAGATAAGCTTCAATTGAGGTTTTCCGAAATAAAACGGGACCCCTTTTTGATCAAACCAGATGTGGGACCCATTTAGATCATAAAACTATTTTGGTGCGTACAACTTAAAAAACAATTTTGAGACGTCTGCCCCATACCAAACCCTTATATAAACACCCACAGAATACTCCTAACACATGTTTAATATAATATTATTTTTCATTTCATCCTGAGAGAGCGATTTCCTAAGTGAAACCCATTTTTGCAACATTCGTTACAATCACTGGAGGCATCTGATACCTTATATGTTAAACGTATTAATTTAGACCAATGCATTTATAACACAGCATATTCTCTCCTGAAAATAACCATTATTCTTTTGCATCACCTCGTATGTCTGAACGTTTAGAACAAAATCAAAGACATACCTCCATTGGTATTGCTCTGTACTTTGACTAGTTCTTCTGTATGACTGAAATTGAAAAGAAACGTAATGCGTATGCTCCATTTGTTAATCCTATATTTCAAAACACACTGTTCACAGCAATTTATACAATAGTTGCCAGGGAATATTTATTCTTTTCTCTTACCTTTGTTCTAGGTTAGATGTTTCTTCAGTTGATTTCATGTACCCTTTAACGACAAACATAACTAAATTGGTTCCCACTTATTTTAGCTAATGGAATTTCATTTTAAATAGTTTATTAATGCTAAATTAATTCATTATTGTAAGTGCAGAAAGTGTGTAGACACATGCATATAATTAGTAAACTTGGCTTTGTTAAGACAGTTATAGCATACGGAGGGCAATGATGTACGCCGTTGCAGTAACACACGCGATGACGATGGCTGCGACGCCTATTCCTATGTACATCTTGGTGGAGTCTTCAACACTGGAGTCTGTAGAGGTTTATACAAGAACACGACATTAGTAAATCATAAGTGTTATGATTCAATATTCATGTTAGGAATTAAATCGTAATATAGTAATATATCAGCACCACTGTAAAATTCTTAGCCTCGATAGGGCAGATATTTATATCACTTTAATATTTTGACGTAATAAAATATAAAGTAATAAAGCAACTGTGTTAGTAAGGCATATAGCGTTAATCTTACCCAACACATACAACTTAGCGCTTGCGTTAAAGATGATATTGTCTTTGTCAAAGACAACAAAACATTGAACTGTGGACATGTGATGTTGTCTAGTAATGGCGAAGTTATGCATTTTATACTCATTTTTCTCCGCCGTTGATCCTTGTTGGATCTCAACATTGTCAAAACCAATCCATAGGGCCAACGCCGTTCCATTTGTGGCGCACTTGACGTTATCACCCAGATTCACACAGACGCAGTCCGAACACTCCCCTGTAGTGCAAATAGGGCCTAGTTGAGGGCCACCTGTGAAAAAGAATGCCACGCTTGAATATAACATATTTGCCATACAAGTGCATACAATGTTTCAGACGGAATTATATAATCGTAGAAAGAAACACCAAATATCATATCATAAGATCGAGTCAAGCAAATATATCGAAGTATGAGTTTACTTACCTGTAAACAAATTAACACATGTACTGTTTATAATTCTAATGATATTATTGTGTTTGTATTCCAAATAGTATGTCATTGGTTGTGAAATGTCAAACAGTGTAAATATTATTCTGCTTTCATAAGTATCATTCACCATGTTGCCACCATATCGATTTTTCCACCAATGGAAAGCATTATGGTAATCAGTGAAACCCTTCGGAGGATAGAATGCGATCTGGAAACTGCCCCAAGGCTTGGAGGGGTAGGACTGTACGTACAAGATGCCATCCGTGCGGTCTGAAAATGTATGTTAAATGTAGGACTTGTAACCTACATTCGAAAACAAACAGCTGTTCTAATATTATTTAGTTTTTCAAATATTCCACCTGTTAATTCATTACTTGTATTTACTTATTTTCATTGAATTATTTGTCAGCATTAGCCCCTAATTATTGATTTTTTTCTGGGTCAACGGGTATTGTAAGGATAAAATGAATACCACTATATAAAATCAGCAATAACTTAGTGTGTTACCTTGTAGTTTCAGGGTTACCGCATTTGAAACTGTGCTTTCGCCTGTAACGGATACCACAGCATTGTCCCAGGTCCTATTCACATTGGTAAGATCCATGTAGACTGCCTGACCAGACTCGTACAGTCTGATATGTTCGATTTCGATTTCATTAAAGGAACTTATATTATTAAAAATAACTTGCCAGTTTAAATCACGAACATCTATACCAGTTGTTTGGTACACTGGTATGAACATAAATGTTATGTTCCCTCCAACAAATATTGGACTAACAATGGATAGATGTCCAAGTTTATTCGCCTTGGTGACATTTCAGTCAGCCCTATACAGAATGAAAACATGTTCATTTAGCACGTATAACAAATAATCAACGATATTTTAAAATTCGGATAATTTAGACTACACATCTACTTTAATAAACATAATACTACAGATTTAACTGTTAACACAATCGCTTATTTACCTTTCGTAATTAAAACAATTACAAAATCACAAACGTAATAAAGTTTCACATTCATAATTTATTCAAGTACACGATTAAATAAACGTAACGGAAGACAATAATAACCGGTTTGACAAAGCCGGCATGTATTCATAACATTCAGCGTGTGCCACATATGTATTTTTTCCTTATTAGAATAGTTGATAATAACAAGAGATGTTTGTAAAACATGTATGCCCCCCCCCCCGACTAGCAGCCAAGTCGTGAATGAGTGCAATTGTTAAGAATTTTTTTTAATATTGTATGCGCGCATTAACACATGGGGAGGAAATTAAAAGTGCTGCTTTAGAAAGTAAATATAAAGCTGTACGAAAGATAGAGTATAATTACAGATTTATTTTTACAGTCTAGTCTATAAGGATACCTGTTTTCTGTTTGATTTAAACATCAAATAGGCCAAAACATCTCTAGATACCCTGCGGAAACATAATCGTCTACGAAGAATACAGTTTTCATGTTACAAGCCCCTGTGACCTTGACCTTTGAACTGTTGACCTCAAAATGTATCGGCGTCTTCCTTTCCTCCGAAGTAACCAGCATACCAACTTGAATGATCGTAGGTCAAAGCGTTCTCTAGATATCGTGCGGAAACGAATTTCATGTTACAAGCCCCTGTTACCTTGACCTTTTACCTGTTTACCTCGAAATCAATAGGCGTCTTCCTTTCCTCCCAAGTCACCAGCATACCAACTTAAATGATCGTAAGTCAAAGCGTTCTCTAGATAACGTGCGGAAACGAAATGGTCTACGGACAGACCGACCATCCGACCGACCGACCGACCAACCGACAGACAGGTGCAAAGCAAATTACCCCACTTCATCGAAGGGAGGCATAATTATTGAGCAGAAACCGTTTTTGTATTTTTAGTAACATTGACCTTGACTTTGATCTCACCAACCCCATATGCAATCCCAAGCGTGGTCTAGATACAAGGTATCTATGCATGAAGTTTCATTCAAATATCTTGATGCATTTTAAAGTTATTGAGCGAAAGCCATTTTTCTATTTTTAGTAATGGAGACCTTGACCTCACCCACCCTATATCTATATATGCATTCCCAAGCGAGGTCTCGATACATGGTATCTATGTATGAAGTTTCATTAAAATATCTCGATGCGTTCTCAAGTTATTTAGCGAAAGCCGTTTTTTTTAGTTTTAGACATGGACACCTTGACCCCACCCACCCCATATGCAATCCCAAGCGAGGTCTCGATATAAGGTATCTATGTATGAAGTTTCATTAAAATATATTGATGCGTTATCAAGTTATTGAGCGGAGACCGTTTTTCTATTTTTAGTAACAGTGAAATTGACCTTGACTCCACCCATCCCATATGCAACCCAAAGCAAGGTCTCAATATAAGGTATCTATGTATAAAGTTTCTTTAAAATATCTCGATGCATTCTCAAGTTATTGAGTGAAAATCGTTTTTCTATTTTTGGTAACGGTGACCTTGACCTGGACCCCACCCATGCCATATGCAATCCCAAGCGAGGTCTCAATATAAGGTATCGATGTATGAAGTTTCATTAAAATATCTCGATGCGTTCTCAAGTTATTAAGCGGAAACCGTTTTCCTATTTTTAGCAACGGTGACCTTGACCGGTGACCTGTTGACCTCAAAACCAATTGGCGTCTACCTTTCCTCCCAAGTAACCAGCATACCAACTAAATGATCGTAGGTCAAAGCGTTCTCTAGATATCGTGCGGAAAAGAAATGGTCTACAGACAGACCGACCGACCAACCGACGGACAGGTGCAAAGCAATATACCCCCACCTCTTCGAAGGGGAGCATAATTAAACGACACAACAATTGATTAAACATTGTCATGTTGTTGAAAAACGGATTTAATGCATATAATAAATTATTACACTACTACTACTTCTACGATTACTACTATTACTGCTTCTATTGCTATAACAACAACAACAACAACAACAACAACAACAACTACTACTACTACAACTACTACTACGACTACTACTACCACTACTACTACTACTACTAGTAGTACTACTACTACTTCTACTACTACTACTACTTCTACTTCTACTATTACTACTAATACTACTACTACTACTACTACTACTACTACAACCACTACTACTACTTCCACTACAACTACTACTTATAATACTGCTTCTGCTGCTATAACTACTACTACTACTGCTACTACTACTTCTATCACGACGACTACTACTTCTGATACCACTACTACTACTACAACTTCTACTATTACTACTACTACTACTACTACAAGCATTTTAAGTGAAATAGGTTTGATTTAATATAATTGCTGCATTATAGTTTGCATAAAATAGCCATTACTTATTTTGTTTAATGGACGTACAACATCAAACCGATTGGAACTATTACACACCATTGAAAGTTTATAGCACAACCTCTGCGCAGTAATTTGACTAAAAATTAAGAGACGCAAGAGAAAACTAACTGGATACCGTAAAATCCTCGCGAATGTTAAGGTATTTTTATTTTTATTTCACTTAAAACACTCAATGTTATGAATATGTGGGCCATTGAAGACCTATACCTGTAGTAGGTATATCAATTCATCAAGATTGTGTAACAAATGTATCCTTCAATACCTGAAAGGATTTGTTGGTATTTGCAGTTATTATGTTTGCCACCAAGGGAAAGTTACGGCTGCGAACTGTATAGCCATACCATCCTAAGATAATTTATAAACTGCCACCACCGTGACGGCAAAATCATAACATTTAAAAATGGGCAGAATTTTACGTAATCATCTGAAAAGCAAACGCATAGTTTATTATGATTTTGACATGCGTTCGTCGTCCTTAATATATTCGGCGTTTCCTTTATTGAAGGACTTATTTAAGAAATTAATAGACAGTGTCATAATTATAAGTTACATATTGCAAATATGCATTATATACATGAATATTACAAGAACAGACATATCATTCCTGATACAGAAAGATAGTGAAAAAATGAAAACTCATCAGTTGGAACGGATTTTATTATGAGCTTTTGTAACGCGAAACGTTTAAATGAGAGGCCTACTTCATTTTGTAGATTTCTGATGCACACATGGCACTTTGGTATCGTTTACAATCAATGTATACCTGCCCTTCTAGCCGTCTTATGACCTCTTCGTCCGAAGGTCGTAGATTCGAACCCAGTGGAGACAACACTTTTCGGACTTACGTGACAGATTGTTTTCACGTGAATTGTGTTAACTATGACACCTAACGCAGGAATTGCAGATTTGGAAAACCAGGAGTCAAATGACCCAAACTCTTCGAATGGTCAAAATGAAAATTTAAGGGTAACAATATTCAAGTCACATGAAATTTTTTCTGTATATATGCTAAATTCTCTTCACATGGTAGTTTGTATAAATAAAGGTTACGAACTTCAACAATACTTTAACAACTCAAGAAGTATGATAACAGTATTATTTTCTAGTACTTTTGAAGTAGACAAACGGATAAAAACTGCATCAAAATGAATCAAGACTCGAGTCAAAACGTATAAATCGCAATTTGATTGCTTCGAAAAGCAAGATTCTGTATCTATTAAAATACCTGTAACGATTAAAATGTTGTGTATTGTCTCATATTCAGACTGAAATATGACCAAACATACACAATTTGCAAAAATGAATCATCAGGTGTCGAATGTCTTGCATTGCGGTCTGTACTGCCCATGGGAATGCAGATCTTCGTTTGAAAATACATGTTTATATAACTTAAGTTCAAAATTGTATGCCTGGCCTCACCTAAGATATGTACCTTTCGAAGATTCGCCTCCTGTTTACACAAGCTAGTTTGTTAAATTGCATTTATTGTAAGTCATCCAAACATGGCTGTTATTGTAAGTAGTATATATGTTTGTAATTTTGTCAATCATTTAGAACTGCATTGTTAAAACAGGACTCTGGTAAAAAACCAAGTTTATGCTATACTTTTGGGTCATTAATTTATAATAATGTTGTAACTTAAACATGAAATAAAGCTAACAAAACTGACTTCCGGTCTAACATGTAATCGTATATCGAACTATAAATAGAACAAACATATTTTATCCTGACAGTCTGATTAACATAAAAAATATGTTTTCTTTGTACTAGACGTTCCATTGACATAATTAATGTGAACACGTAAAAACGGAAATAATGTTTTAATTAAGTTTGCATTAGTTTTATGTATCCGCAAATCAGTCAGACAAATTTATCAATAGTAAATACACAGTTGTGCGTTAATTTATCAATAAATATGGTGTGAAAAAAATAAAACAACTATTTTCGGATACATTTTATAGAGAGTTATAAACATGTAGTCGGTATTTTTCATTTTAGAGAAATTCATACCGTTCTAGATGTTTCTAGACTTACATTATATGCGTTTACATTTATATATTGAGTGTTTTATTAATACAATATAAGTTAGTGTAGATCTACAAGTGTATTATAAATGATCTATAGTACATTTAAAAGTTGGACAGTTTTACTTTGCTATAATATGTCAAAACATTTTTAATTCTGGCAAATGTTTAGTGAAGTTTGAATATATATATATCAGTGAAATAATTGTTTTTTCGAAAAATTAATTGCTCCTAACAGAAAGACTTTTGTTCTGGTTATAGCGATATTAAACTAATACTTGTTTATTTTGTTTAGTATACAATATTGTGTATATTTAAAAGCTAGCTGTCATCCGCCTTCCATATTGTATACAATATTGTGTATATTTAAAAGCTAGCT
The DNA here is from genome assembly GCA_027627225.1 of Congeria kusceri. Classification (NCBI taxonomy): domain Eukaryota; kingdom Metazoa; phylum Mollusca; class Bivalvia; order Myida; family Dreissenidae; genus Congeria; species Congeria kusceri. The sequence continues at coordinate 38,206,184 of CM051040.1, read as the reverse complement.
GTCATCCACCTTCCATATTGTATACAATATTGTGTATATTTAAAAGCTAGCTGTCATCCACCTTCCATATTGTATACAATATTGTGTATATTTAAAAGCTAGCTGTCATCCGCCTTCCATATTGTATACAATATTGTGTATATTTAAAAGCTAGCTGTCATCCACCTTCCATATTGTATACAATATTGTGTATATTTAAAAGCTAGCTGTCATCCACCTTCCATATTGTATACAATATTGTGTATATTTAAAAGCTAGCTGTCATCCACCTTCCATATTGTATACAATATTGTGTATATTTAAAAGCTAGCTGTCATCCACCTTCCATATTGTATACAATATTGTGTATATTTAAAAGCTAGCTGTCATCCACCTTCCATATTGTATACAATATTGTGTATATTTAAAAGCTAGCTGTCATCCGCCTTCCATATTGTATACAATATTGTGTATATTTAAAAGCTAGCTGTCATCCACCTTCCATATTGTATACAATATTGTGTATATTTAAAAGCTAGCTGTCATCCACCTTCCATATTGTATACAATATTGTGTATATTTAAAAGCTAGCTGTCATCCACCTTCCATATTGTATACAATATTGTGTATATTTAAAAGCTAGCTGTCATCCACCTTCCATATTGGATACAATATTGTGTATATTTAAAAGCTAGCTGTCATCCGCCTTCCATATTGCTAACATTGAGTTCTTTTGCAAGCTGGCAATATATTGTGTATTCAAGAAATAATTTTCGATTTATCGTTGTTTATCGGCCAATACACAATGATTTGGAGTTCTGATGGGTAGGAATTAAACCACGAGTTGCTTAATAGGCTCCACGCTGCGACGCATCAGAACGACACAAAGTTGTTTATTGACCGATAAACACCGAAAATGCGAACATTATTTCGATTCTAACATGGTTTGAGATATATTTTTGCAATTTTAATTGGAACTACTTTTACTATGCTCCGCTCTGACGGTTTATTGTTAACTCTTGTTATTTTTGAACCAATTTTCCTGTATACCTTAAAACATTTTGAGTGTATCAATATTCAAATAATGCATTTTCAAACTCATAGCGTATTTCTTTCTTTCTTTTTTAAATACCAATAAATAGTCAAAATTTAATTAATGACATTGTTGTATATTTTGTATTGGATAACTTTTAATAAGAATTCCCATTGTTGGGAGCTAAGTCACAAGTTTAAGAACAATTATTACAGATGATTTTATTTCTACTGATTTTCACATCTTACTATGTCGTAAATGTGCCAAACACAACTGTATAATTAAGCAAATACAGCTTCGCTTAATTGAAATGTGCATTAATATTTTAAATTCTAGCTGTTGTTCTAGCGGCTACACATGTTTTGTTTACACCGATTTGATAGGGTTCAACTTTATTTATCTGAGCATTGTTCTCTAACAATATGCACACACGCATATTGTAATATATTATTTATAATTAGAAAGCATTATTTTCAAATTTGTTTCGGTAAAATATGCTATATGTTATGACTACAATAAAAAAACAACATTAAATGATAAATTGATTTGTTGTTGATTGTTGACTTGTTCGAAACAAAAAGGAAGGTTTGATTATTTTTTAAATGACATTCTCACACTTTATTGTCGTTGTTTTTTATAAAAGCAACTGGAACGGATAATTATGGGCACTTTCGAGATAATGGTATAAGGTGGTAGTTGACCGCGTTTTAGATGGAAATCTAGGCCAATGTAAAGACTAGCTTGTGAGATATTTTGCAACTTCAAACTTTTTTTCAATAGTATACGACATCATAATAAAATTAAAGTATAAGCTATGCACATCAAATGTTAGTGCTTCGTAGCCTACACAGTAAAAGCAGGTCATGCGATGCGTGCTCTCGACTTACATACATGGACATACCCTTTTACAATATAACTATTATTTCAGAATGAAAATATATTCTCCAAAATGTCATAATGTCAATTGTATTAGTATAAAACATTGTAACTTACATCATTTAAAAGAAAATAATAGTTCTATACCTTCATAAAACGGTTGTACGCTGGTCGCAAGTTCGGTCGTAAACTCCGGAATTAAGATAAGATCAGTTTAAGATACCATCTGTTGATAAAACGGCCTCCAGGTTAATAGGTCGGATACATACAAGTACATATTGAAAGAAGGTTTGTAATTTAAGATGAATTAATAATTTTATTACATTGGCTTTTTCAGAAACTTTCATTGTAATATATCACACGATTACACAATTTACACATTATAATATATTACATGCATTACCTTATATAAGTAACAGATAACATAACAGGCGTGAAATTTTGTTGTTTTCAAGACGTACCCTTTCTGGTTTCGATTTACTGACTCGTAGTCGGCAAAGAAGTAGTTTCCGAGAAACAGGCTAATAAAATTACCCTCTTTAAAGACCGTTGGCTTTGACCAACAGTCTAAAAATCATATAATGAAATATAATGAAATATTAACTGTTTATACCGTTCCTCACAAATATAATCTTAGTCGTTGTGTACACACAGGTCACGTCGTAACGTTATCACGGTGTTAAAACGAATCGGTAACCTCCCTGTAAAAAATAGTCCAAAATGCACCCTCTCCGCTAAATCAAGACGGTTTCGGTGTAAGCAAATATAGAAAACATGCGAATATGGCAATTATGAGCTAAATTGATTGAAAATAGATTATTCACGGAACATCAGCATGTTTCAGGTATGTAACGGCATGGTAGATGTTTTTAACAAACATAAACGTGAACTAAAGTGAAAGAAAACAATTTCAGACAGTCTTGAAACCCACATATTTTACATCTGAAATAAGTATCTGAATGTGTACTGTGTTCTACCAATGCGTGTTGAGTGTATTGTCAGTCCATATTTTGTATTTAGAAAAAATCCCCCAAAGTGAAAAATACTGTTTATAATACATACAAACAGCCTAAAATGAGTAAAACACAAACACCAATACGGAGAGGTTACAGGTACCTTCCAGCTAATACTATCGTTCAAAGCACACAGGTATAGGGCTATTAAAGTGTTACGTCGTAACTTTAAACTATCGCTCAAAGAACACAGGTATAAGGCTATTTTGTGTTACGTCGTAACGTAATACTTTCGTTCAAAGCACACATGTTTAGGGCTATTAAAGTGTTACGTCATAACGTAATACTATCGTTCAAAGCACACAGGTATAGGGCTATTAAAGTGTTACGTCATAACGTAATACTATCGTTCAAAGCACACTGGTATAGGGCTATTTTGTGTTACGTTATAACGTAATACTATCGTTCAAAACACACAGGTATAGGGCTATTTTTTGTTACGTCGTAACGTAATACTATCGTTCAAAGCACACAGGTATAGGGCTATACCGTCGTTACGTCGTAACATAATACTTTTAAAACACCCTGGTGTAGGGCTATTTTCTATTACATACGGTAGTGAAGACGGAAACTCCGTTAAAATTTTATTCCGCTTTAGAACAAAAAAAGAACAGTTAAGCTTGTAGCAAAAACAGACGGTTTGAAATGTTTATCTATTTTTTTTTTTATCTCATTATATTTTAGCAACTATACTTAACATACCACACGTATGAATAGAAAAGCAAGATTTAGGATATATAACAAAAATTGAGGCGTGTGGTTGGAAAACCGGGCTTTATTAATGTGCGTAAAGTGTCGTCCCGGATCAGCCTGATCCGAAGCGACAATTTCCGCTTGTTCTGTTTCAAGGAAGTCTCTTCTAAATATAAATCCTTTGTATGCGGAAAGTGCCGTTATGGATTAACCTGTACAGGTCGATCAGGGACGACACCTTACGCATGTGCATTAAGCCCGGTTTTCTCTCGTCACACCTTATATCTTTTTCTGTGACGTGACCGCTATTTAAAAATATAACCACAGTAAATTGTCGTGAAATGCGCCATATGAACAAGTACTACTTAATAACTAGAGTATTAATTATGGCTATAAACACATACTGGAATTCAAATGCAATCTAGCTTGACAATAACGTATTGATTATCATTATCGATATTATAATCCACACTTAAAGGTACACTATCCTTCAAAATAATGATTAAATTACGAAATACATGTATAGTAATCAGCCAATAGAGTTGAATGTAGTATACATATGCGGTTAAACATGTACATAACTATAACCTTGGTATAGTGAAAAAAGAAGCATTAATGGCCTACTCAATATAAACACACGTTAAAAATAATTATTGTAAAAGTGATTGTTGCCTTGTCATAAGCATTACAAGAAATAAATATTTGTTTAAAAGGTTGTTTGATTAATTAAAACTCGATGACATCATGGTCTATATTGCGCGCAACGTGGTACAGTCCAGTTTGATAAATAATGTACTGTCTTTAAATAGCAACTATGTCAATTTTTTACTAAAAATGCATTTTAATTCAAAATGTTGCACTTATTCGTTCAATAAATGACATAAAAATAGGATAATAATAATAATATGTAAGTGTTGGATAAGCCTTCCGCTACTATGTTACTCAGCCTCGCATGATAAACTTTATCACTTTATCCAAAACTGACATATTATTCTCTGTATTCTTCTCTATGTCTCTGTTATTATCACGACAATAATATTTTTTAAAGGGTATACTGTAACATGATAATCATATACATTCGTAACACGTACGCGTTTCTGATATTGTAAAATTTCATTGCTGCTAAAAAGAGACTTCACTTTATACGTATTAATAATAAAAACCACTGCATGAAACATGCACTCATGTTGTATTATTTGTACTTCAGACTACAACACAATTCCCCTTTAACAAAAACGAATTTTTTTTTTTCTGTTTTCGAAACTGTCCAGGATGGAAATTTTCCAACAGATCATGAAACTAAGGGGGAAGTGAATTTTCCTTGAAAAATGAGCTGTTCAATCGATTCCAATTGATAGTGCCAATTGATAGAATCGATCAGTTTGTAAAATGGGTTCGTCGGTGTCGCACGAAACTTACCTGTCTCATAACAGCGATATTAAAGATGGCTACCATTACTCTGCGAAATTTGAGGAGGATTATTTTGATCAAGGAGCGTGCCGTTATGCCTTCAGAGGCGTATTGTCGGGAGATGGACCCAGAGACGGTCAAAAGTGCGTCACAAAGGTCTTTAAAAAAGAATTTTGTAAGAACTTAATCAGGTGGGCTCCGGATTTGGCGGCTAGCAAGAAGGCATATGGTTTCGCCGAAGAATTTATGAGGAACTACTATCCCAGAATAGAGAAATTTGTGGGAAAAATCGAATTAGAATTTCTCATTCCTCTCATTGCAAAGATGAAGAATTTGTCTGCGTTTGAGGTTCTGTGGTTGTTTCCGGTCTCAAAGGACGAACGATATGTTAAAATGTACGAGTATGTAGCAATCGAACCATTTATTGATGGCTGTTACGAGAAGTTCAACTCGAACGGTGGTTACGAACGTGATGTCCATCAACTGATGACTGCTTTCTGCCACTGGACCTGGTACATCAGTGGCCATAAATTTATGGTCTGTGATTTACAGGTATACACTATTCTTATATATATTTCCACTTTTATATCAAAGGCCATAAATTCATGGGCTGCGATTTACAGGTACTTCTTTAGTTGTTGATAATTTATTTCAGTATTTGCAAGTTCATTGTTGTTATATAGTAGGACCTGGTATATCAGCGACCATGCATTCATGGTCTGGGATTTGCAAACTTGAGGTAATTAATATAAGTAAATTAATCGAATATCGAAATTCACGGTTTGCGATTTGCAGGTACATAATCATTCTGTCATATTTTTGACTTGAATCAGTGGTCATATTGGAAAGACAGAAAAAAGTGTATCTGTGACAAAAAATATGTATCAGCGCGTCAAAGCATTACACTTTTCGATATATATTTATGACTTCAAGCCGGAAGTAAATTAAACAAGAACTGTCTTTAAAAAAGACAATCGGCGTTGAAATGAATATTGAGATGTCATTTAAAGATTACCTAAACAGACGGCCAAGATGATCGGTTACGTGAATTCTCAAACCCCAGATTGGTCCCCACCAATATTGAGAGACTTAATGGACCCCAGATTTTTCGGACACTTTAAGAAAACTTCTCGGACCCAAAAGTTAATTTGAGATAAATTAAAATTTTTAAAAATTATATACAATTATAATTAATATCTATGCCGTGAATAAACCAATCATACAACTCCATGTTTGCACCAGTGATATATGAATAACCAAAATAATTACGGTTAACATAATTGTTATCCGAATTTGTCAAGCGAATTTAACAAATTAACAATGTAAGAAAAAACATTTGGGAATGAATTAAAATTATTATGTATCAGACGAGTCTATATAGTTATTTATAGTACCGGTAATATACCATTCATGTAAATTATCTAATATAATAACGATTTGAAGTCAAATAAGCAATAAAAAGCAAAAGTCAGGGAACATTCAGCGATTTTGAAATGTCAAGACTTAATTTTTGATAACGCAAACATAAAAATTAATTAGACTATGACGATGTTTAAATTATATCACTAGAAATATGATATATCAAGGGTTCAAGTGTATAATTAGCATTGCAAATTGTGTATTCGAATAAAAATTCGACGTATTCCGAATCTTCTTTCATAACGTTTTATCTATAGAAAATGTAGCATCTTTTTACAGATTAAATAACATCTACTTGAGAAGTTGATAGACAGATGCAATTATAAATAATCGTTAATAAATTGTAACCACAATTTTAATTCAAATTAACAGTAAGTTTATCATATAAATTCCCCATTTATTGAAATTATTACGTTTATGATTCTCTGAACGCTATTATTGTTGCATTTACGAGTATATTAACACAGCTATACAACGCGCGCTATTTTTAGAATGCCACTATTGTTTTTGGAATGCGATGAACTCGCTAGAATCAATGGGCTACATGGAACGGCAACTCTGTGAGTGAGATTTATGAATAGGAACATTGCACAATTGCTGTTTATAAAGCGTAATGCTTATATCAATGAAGGCTAAACAAGATAGTTATTTCGTTACGTGAATGAATATAGCATTCAGTTTATGGCATACAATGAGAAAATACGTTCATAATTAGCTTCAGTTCTAGAGTATATGTCGAGGATATGTTAATAACTTCATTTTAACCGCTTATGTAAACAATTATGTAAATTTTAATCCCCAACAGTATGCAACAGTTATTGGTATACGTTAAACAATTGTTTGAAGTTTGCATTCCCTAAAATTAGAAAATTTGCCCAATTCTATTGGCATTCAATTTTCCCGCTGCATAATTATCGCAATAAATCCAGGTCAAAAGTTATCTTCGACAGCTACGCCAAAAAACTATTTACAAACTTTCTTCCAGATCAGAAATTTATGCTACCAAGAATTCGTGGCTATTATAAGATAAGGAGCCACTTAAGTTGTCTGCTATTTTGGGGAACACGTACGATATGTTTATGATTATGAAATGCTTACATGGCAGTTTAAATGTTAGTTGGGGAAAATGGAGAACGTGTCGTTATATAAACGGCAATTACAAACTGCGTAAATCAACAGTACCGTATCTTACATAGATTTACGCCATTAAGGTATGAAACTTATTATGTTGTTAAGTAATCTATCTCTGACATGAGCATTGCATGTTTCGCAAAACAGGGTGTGAAGTCTTACCGAAAGTATATCCTCACTGACCCAGCTATCCACTCCTACGACCAAAGGTTTGGCGAAACCGACCTCGGTGTAGTTGGTATGGAACGCGTGCTTGGGAACCATAAATGCAACATGTTGTGCCGGGCACTAGGTCTGGACAACCCAATGACAGGCGTCTACGTTCGTAGTGGCCCCAGGTCCACCACATATTCTTTCCAGGTAAGAAACGTTCCAGTGCACGTCATCTTGCTGGCTACGGCACTCTGAATTGCTTCGGAGCAGAAACCCGTTTTTTTGTGTCGCCTAAAAAGGCGACATAATAGGTATTACTTTTGGCTGCGTCAGCCGCGGCGTCCCCTTCAGTTTGCGCTGACAATAACTTGAGCAGTTTTTGTGCTATCTTTATAAAACTTTACTGAAGTGTTTGTAGGCATAAACGGAAGGTCAAGTTCGATTTTCGGCATAATTGCTCTTATCGTACTTGAGTTATGCCCCTTTTTGTAAAGAAAGTTCAAATAAGGCTTGTGCAGACAATCATTTGAGACGTTTTTGTGCAATCATTATGACACTTTAGGAAAGTGTTAGTAGGCATAAAAGGAAGATCAAGTACGATTATTGGCATAATTGCTCATATCAAACTTGAGTTATGCCCATTTAAAAAAAATAGTTTAAAAAGGCTTGTGCAGACAAGAAATTGAAAAGCTTTTGTGCGATCATTTTGAAACTTTACGGAAGAGTTAGTAGGCATTAGGTCAATTTCGGTTTTCAGCATCATTGCTCTTATCATACTTGAGTTATGCCCCGTCAGGCGACACACCCGAATCGCGGAGTTCTAGTTTTATAATTACTATTAAATGATCTTTGCAAGTTGATTAAAGTGCACAATCCTCCTGCAAGAAGATCTGATAACGGCACGATGAATTGCTAACTCTAGATTACTCATGTTGTTGGTTTTGGAATGTGTTACTGACCATTATAAAATGACGTTGACGTCATAAACTTTGACCATGCAATAACGGCAAGTCCGGATCCCAGTTGTATAGTACCTTTTTGGGCTTACATATAATACACAACTTTTGATTTAAAAACCATGAACCATGAATGCAATGTATTGATTGGCTGACTGCAAAGCCTCAAGAATGTGACCTTCTAACGGCCGTCCTTAGTCTTCTCCATTGGTTGTAAATCTATGCTGATCAACGCAAAATAGTTCCTTTCGTTTGAAATTCAATGTAGAGTTCAGTTCACATAAATTAGAAGCGATTTGAAACTGAGTTTGAAGCATACAATATTTATATACATTTAAACACAATACATGTAATAATGCCCACATGATTTCGGCTTCACTTGTTAAGCTCTATCCTATTACCTAATAAGCGGGTATTTATAATCTTAGTCGATATTTAAGGAACATTCTCAAATTACATAATTGATATGCTGACGAAAAAAATGCACGAAAATATTTTGCTACTCAAGATGCAATATATATTCATAGTATGTTAATATTTGGTTTTTGCCATGCACATGTTCCAAAGCATGGCATCTAAAACACACAATTCTAACTTTGACTTTTTAAAAATAAGTTAAAACTGGCTTATGGCGGTGATCCCCACTTTTATTCATATTTGAGTTGTGTGTGTTTTTAGTTCTAAACTGGGTCATGTTTGATCAAAAACTAGGTCACCAGGGCAAATGGAAGAAAAAGCTTGTTACACCCTATAAGCCACATTTGTTGTCCAATCAACATGAAACTTGCTCCTCAGGAGAGCGACCTAGGGCCTCACGGCCCTCTTGTTTTGTATTGTGCTGCGGTGTATAGGCAAATTACCTATTATAGCCAATTGGTCACTTACCTTAAATGAAAGATCTTGTGCTGTTAATAAGAGTACTCGCCTGCTAATAGAGATGGAGAAAAACACTGTTTATATTTAAGATTCTTTATAAATATGGAACCGTGTTACCCTTCGTTATCACTTCCACTTTTTGTTTCAGGTGACCGAAGAAGAGCAGCTGAAGGCCAGGCGTGGAAGAAGCGATCACTTTCGAATAATGTCAGCGATATTCGAATAAACGGATTCGGAGTAATTTTTCTGTACATATGATTGGAAAAGGACTTTAATGTTAAATCTTTCTAAAAAGAGAGCCGTCATTAAATGTGCTGCTTTATTGATTGTAGTTTTATTCAAGGTTGCCTGAAATATGCTCACTTAAACATTATTGCAAAAGAAAGCTTTAAAAGGCTTTGCTTAACGAACAGTTTAATCAAAAACTTCTACATACTTATTTATAACAGACACAACATTACATTAATAATATGTGCCGTCCCTTACAATTACTGCAGCATACGAAAAGACTAGAAAGCACCCTTAGACTAATATTGCGAATAAGTTTTAAAAACACACCAACATTGTTAAGAATGGAGAGAAACGCCAGCATTTCTGCTTGTGCGTTGGTGGGTAAATCAATATGTTTGTTGTTATATATTGTTTTTGTATGAGTGGCATGCCGTTTTTTTGTTATATAAATTGTGTAGTTTAAACCAAACGTCTAAGCTAGCTTACAAACAAATTACCTAACTTGTTTAATAAAATCTTGTATTGAATGACAACTTGTGACAGATTCCATATAGTTTCTACAATAAAATTGTTTTTAATCAATTAAGTATATTCCACTGAAAATAAAGTTATGATTGCTACCAAATGAATGTTTCTCTGAAATAATTTCTAAATCCAGTCAGATGAATGTTTCAATGAATCACAGATTTGAACGGATTTGGTCGAGGTCACAAAATTATCTGTGAAATTATTTCAAACTAGTGGTTTCTGCGAAGAAGGTTGTTTTTGATATTTGTTTGAGCTTCTGTTTGCAACCAGTTTTGGATAAATTCCTTTAAATTGAATCAAGTTTGCAGAGGACCATTACAGGAACATGACTGCTCAGTTTGAGTAGAATCCACCAACCCATTTAGAGGAGATAGTTAAATCGTTGACGACGAAAGGCGCACGGGGACGGTCCGCAGTTTATCATCCAAATACACTTTGTGCTTAGGTGAACTTAAAAATAGCAACAACAAAACAAGGTAAAATAAATATCGCATGTTTATATAAATTATACACCATCAACAAAAGATGTATATAGACAGATAACACATCACGAGCAAAATATACACTGCCAGGCCATAACAACACATATGATCACAATTTAAACATTGTATAAATATATACATACAAGAATCCAGGAATGATGTAATTTTACTTTTACACAGTAAAAGTTAAACGTCAGAAGTATTTCACGTACAACAACAACGTTTTTGAACCACAATTAAGGTATCATGTAGACACTGTTGTAATGGTATCAGCCTTTGGCAGATCCACTATTAAGCTAAAAATAACATCAAAGCAGCTATGCGCGTGGACCTGGGGTGTGTCCCATCACTGAAGTTTACTATTAGAGACAAAACTGAAATGAATTTTGAATCGCAGCTGCAATTTCCAGCAATGTATTTTTACTAAAATGTTGTTTTTTTTAATGTTAGTGCGTCGTACGCTATGTGGGAGTTGAGTACCCGGAGAAAAACCCCCACCGGTCCGATATGGTCACCACCAACCACATTCAGTAAATCTCTGTCCACCACTTAAAAACAGCCCTGAATTACATGACATGTCCGAGGAATACCAGTCTGGATCAGTTTAGAAACAAGAGGGCCAAATGGCCCTGAGTCGCTCACCTGAGTTTCATTAGTCGAACAATTTTCAATGTGTTAGATTTTTATACGGATATGGATATACTGATATGTACTGATGGAAATGCGGCCTTAATCATCAAAACTTAAGTGACAACAGACATTCAAAATTTTTAAGTACATATTGAAATTGAAGCTTTTTCTTCAATTTCACCTAGTGACCTAGTTTTTGACCCAACATGACCCAGATTCGACCTCGGCCGAGATATCATTGGGAAAATGTTCTGATCAAGTTTCATGACGATTGGGCAAAAAATGTCACTTCTAGAGTGTTAACAAGCTTTTACTTCAATTTGACCTAGTGACCTAGTTTTTCACCCAACAAGATCCAGATTCGAACTCGGCTGAGATATCATTAAGACAAATGTTCAGACCACGTTTCATGAAGATTGGGCAAAAAAATGTGACTTTTAGAGGGTTAACAAGCTTTTTCTTCAATTTGACCTAGTCACCTAGTTTTTAACCCCACATGACCCAGATTCAAACTCGACCGAGGTATCATTAAGACAAATGTTCTGACCAAGTTTCATGAAGATTGGTCAACAAATGTGACTTCTAGAGTGTTAACAAGCTTTTCTTCAATTTGACCTAGTGGCCTAGTTTTGCACCCCACATTACCCTGATTCGAACTCGGCCGAGATATCATTAAGACAAATGCTTTGACCACGTTTCATGAAGATTGGGCAAAAATGTGACTTCTAGAGTGTTAACAAGCTTATTCTTCAATTTGACTTAGTGACCTAGTGTTTGACCCCACATGACCGAGGTTCGAACTCGGCCGAGATATCATTGGGACAAATGTTCTGACCAAGTTTCATGAAGATTGGGCACAAAATGTGACTTCTAGATTGTTCAAGCTTTTCCTATAGCCATATAAGGAAAACTGCCCCCCCCCCTGGCGGCCATGTTTTTCACCGGACCCGGACCATTTTTGAACTCGGCCGAGATATCATCAGAACAAAGTTTCTGAGCAAGTTTCATATTGATTGGATTAAAATGTGACTTCTAGAATGTCCACAAGCTTTCCTTTAGCCATATAATGAAAACTGACCCCCCCCCCCCCCTTGGCAGCCATGTTTTTTTAACGGACCCGAACCATTTATCGAACTCGGCCGAGATATCATAAAAACAAATGTTCTGGGCAAGTTTCATGTTGATTAGGCAAAAAATGTGACTTCTAGAGTGTTCACAAGCTTTTTCTATAGCCATATAAGGAAAACTGCCCCGCCCCCTGGCGGCCATGTTTTTCAATGGAGCGAAACCATTTTCGAACTCGGCCGAGATATCATAAGAAGAAAGGTTATCAGCAAGTTTTATGTTGATTGGGCAAAAATTGTGTATTCTAGTGTTCACAAGCTTTTTCTAAAGCCATAAAAGGAAAACTGCCCCGCCCCCTGGCGGCCATGTTTTTCAACGGATCGGAACCTTTTTCGAACTCGGCCACGATATCATTAGAACAAATGTTCACAGCAAGTGTCATGTTCATTGGGCAAAGAAATGTGACTCCTAGAGTGTGCACAAGCTTTTGGTTTCAATTTGACCTAGTGACCTAGTTTTAGACCTACATGACCGAGTTTCGAACTCGGCCGACATATCATTGGGACTAATGTTCTGACCAAGTTTCATGAAGATTGGGCAACAAATGTAGCCTGTAGAGTGTTAACAAGGTAAATGTTGACGACGAACGATTCACGACGCACGACGGAAAAAAAAGCAATCACTAAAAGCTCACGTTGTGCTCAGGTGAGCTAAAAAATAATTCAATCAAACATACCGTTTAGAAAAATGTCACTATTAATTTAAACGGAAAAAACTTACATATATTGTCCATACTACATCGAGTGGTTGTGTCACTTGTATACAGAGATTTCCTGCCATTTTATGCATGGAAAAGATTGCTCCGTTTCCAAATATCTCATACCGGTGTAAGGGTAATATCGATGTATTCAGAATAACAAATATTGCTCACGCGACGTGAAGTCACAAATCTGATTTGCATACGCACTTACACAGAGCTTAAGGTCATAGAAAGTTAGGACAGTTTTGCCAAGGGATGATTAGAAACTTTATAAACAGTTTGATTTGAAGTAGTGCAAAATCGCGTCACAGTAACTGACATAATTGCGATAAATAAATAAACAATAAATATAAAGAAAATAAATAATACATATTTCTCAAATTTAACAAAACATATAATAACGTAACAACGTAACAATAGAAATAACAGCATAAAAGTAAAACCGCAACATACTAAATAAACATGACATGAAAAGGTTTACTCGATGATTAAGGTGTTCATCTAGTTCAATTATTCATTCTGATGCTATAAGAGTCAAAATAAGCCAATCAAAATGGTTACGTTGCATTATTATCGAACCTTATGTCCGATTAAATCTAAGACAAAATTCATATCAGGTACATGTATTCATTAGGAAAGATTGGCAATCTATTTTAGACAAAGTATTACAAAGGCATTTCGGATAATCCTTTTTCACTGATCATAAAATACTAAATGAAACCCCAGACGCATCAGCCCAGACGCATCAGCAAATAGAAACAAGGGTACCACAAAGGACATAGTCCTTAACTTCAGGCATGATTAGTGGTTTCTGTTTGTATCGCGTTTTCTTGTATCAAGGTAAACAACATATCGCGCTTGCGCCACTAACAGTCAATGATATTAGAGGTTTCCTTCTTGCAAGCATCTATAATATGCTTACACTCTTTTAGTAAAGAATTATTCCTAGTCTGTTGTAAGAGAAATAATTACCGCAAGCTGTAACACAAGCTGTAAATCATAATGTCTCTTAAGACATACTTTAATCATTAACACATGCAACCAAATAACACAAAGTTTAAAAATAAAATAATAAAATATCAATTTCATTGAATTCTAAATGTATTTGAATACAATTAATATAATTATAATATTGTGCAATTAATGTATTTACTTTTAAAACAAAAGTAAAAGTAAAGTATTTCGTTTGTGTTACTTGTTAAGTTTAACCTAAATACAAGACAGATTATATCTAGATAATATATATTTTGCAGAAATACGTATTCTTTATAAAAATGAAAGCTCACAACAAATTAACAGCCTTGTAAGTACCGCGATACAACCGGAAACCATATTAAAAGACTGAGTACATGATAAAACACATCATGCCACAAAACCGTCCATGATTTCATCGTTTACAATTTATATAAATGAATCCCACATGTGGAATTGCTTCCAAAGCACAAGACAGCCATTATTCCTTTGAATTTGTTTTTCATTGTTGTAGTGTAGTTGATAGTATGCATATATAGCTCGAACAATCGACTTGACACTCATGTTTACCTTTATCTTACATGTAATTACGCGCTTAAAATTACATTTATCCCATCATCACGCCTGCATTCACAAAATAACACCCCGTGGGATAAACCTAGCTGTATTCCACCTTGTTGAATACAGCAAACACGCGCATTATAATGACGTCATTTTTTTTATTTTCGTGACGTCATTGATGTTTATCATGTTCTTCAGTGATATTATTTCGTTTATTTTCGAAATAAAGACAGAAAATGATGGGATAAATAGAATACAATGCTCGTGGTTTAGGTTTTCTAAGCCTCGCTAAAAAACTTATCCGTATTTAACACTAACCTAGTATTCTTTATGTATCTTATAAGTATACTCGGTTTTGTCTGTACACAAGTTTCGCGTAATTAATGATACCATAACCGTATTTACAGTAAAATAATTTTCCATTGATTTAACTAGATTCATGTACGGAAACTTATATAGTCATCGTATTATGTATTTGTTATATAGGCATGCCTTAAGGTCAGTGACATGTTAACGTTTCCAAGCTATATGTGCCTTTACCAATACTTTACTAAACTGGGTCCTCGACTTTTAGTTGGTTGCAGACAAAGAAGTCATCAAGAATGTCCACAACCACGTTAGATGCATCACAGTATGCTTCAATGTCAGCCATAAGGCTGGTCTGGAATGCTAACTCATCAACCTTTCCCTTGGAAGGGTTCAGATGTGGTATAAACACGCTTCTATAGGGCAGGGCCTTTGCAGCAACCTGAAATATGGAGCAAATTTGCTTAAAATCTTTTCATGGCAAAATTGCAACTGCCATTAGAAATACTTATGACGAAAAGTTATGTCTGATTAAAGATGTTACGGCAAGAATTTTGTGATGCGGTATAAAAACATGTGTATGCGGTTGTGGCCAATATAGATGGAGACGTAGAAATAAGAAAAAATCTTAAATGGGTGGATAAGTGCTGGAAAAAATGAATTTTATGTGAAGCCCTTTATACCATCTGAAACCACCTGAGTAAAATATATTATAGCTTCTTAAAAGCGTTTTTAAAATATTGATGTGTACTGATAGTAGAATATTTGCATATTTGCAGTCACATCTACTACAAAGCATGGTATTGTGTATCGGCATAAAATGGTTATAAGCATAATTTGGATGCAGAAACACTTTAATGTACAAACGATGTTGCTATAGTCTTTATAAGGTAGACTGAAATTTAACAGGACACGTATCTGTTTAAAAAAGCAACAATGTATTATACATGTCTTTTTGTTCAAATCTTTAAAGCACGTTCACATTTGCACAAAGTGATATATGTGAATTAATCTTAAATTGTTTAAATTCTGGACTCTGAATACCTGAAAAAAATATGATAATAAATAGGTTCAATGTACAATGCACTACAAATGTTATTTTAACAAGATATGTTTGTAAAACATGTATGCCCCCCGACTTACAGCCAAGTCGTCAATATGTGCAATTGTTAAGAGATTTTTTAAAATATTGTATGTGCACATTAACACATGGGGAGAAAATTAAAAGTTCATGCTTTAGAAAGTAAATATAAAGCTGAAAGAAAGATAGAGTATAATCATGCATTTATTTTGACAGTCTATTATATAACGATACCTGTTTCTGTTTGATTTAAACATCAAATAGGCCAACACATCTCTAGATATCCTGCGGAAACAAAATGGTCTACGGAGAAAACAGTGTTCATGTTACAAGCCCCTGTAACCTTGACCTCAAAATT
Organism: Congeria kusceri; assembly: GCA_027627225.1. Classification (NCBI taxonomy): domain Eukaryota; kingdom Metazoa; phylum Mollusca; class Bivalvia; order Myida; family Dreissenidae; genus Congeria; species Congeria kusceri. The sequence continues at coordinate 38,189,671 of CM051040.1, read as the reverse complement.
AATAGGCGTCTTCCTTTCCTCCCAAGTAACCAGAATACCAACTAGGATGATCGTACTTAAAAAGCGTATACTACATATCATGCGTAAACGAAATGATCTACATAGGAAACAGTTTTCATGTTACAAGCCTCTGTCACCTTGACCTTTGACCTGTTTACCTCAAAATTGATAGGCGTCTTCCTTTCCTCCCAAGTACCCAGCATACCAACTTAAATGATCGTAGGTCAAAGCATTCTCTAGATATCGTGCGGAAACGAATTTCATGTTACAAGCCCCTGTGACATTGACCTTTGATCTGTTGACCTCAAAATCAACAGGCGACTTCCTTTCCTCCCAAGTAACCAGCAAAGCAACTTAAATGACCGTAGGTCAAAGCGTTCTCTAGATATCGTGCGTAAACGCAATGGTCTAAGGACAGACCGACCGACCATCCGACCGACCGACGGACAGGTGCAAAGCAATATACCCCCACTTCTTCGGATTGGGGGCATAACTAATGTTCGAGTACACGTATTTACTTTATTTATTTTTAAGTAAAACTTCATTAGGCTTATTGGCGATGAACACTTGAACACCTGGGCACTGGTCTTTTAACTGGAAATATAATCTTCAAGATCAATAGGTGAACAACTCACGGCAAATACTCCTCGCACCACCCACCCGTGGTAGGGCTTTAATGAACTGGCGTAGGCATTACTAGCCGCAACACTCAGGTTCTCTTCGCCCTGTTTAATGCCCTCCAAGAAACCACAAATGAACTGCAAACTCCTGAAACGAGACAATATGTATAAGCTAAACTAGAATTGTCACATGAGTGACGGATATACCACCACAATATGGCCTTGTCACAAAACTATGGCATCCATTCGAAAGAAATGGACAGAGAGATAATGCTTTAATTTATGAATGGTCAACAGTGTATTTTGAAAATTTTAATTTCAATAGGAGCCATAACTCTGTCAACATTTAGTGGTTTGTAACCGAAGTTGAACTTGATCTGTATTTCATGATGTTACACCTATGTACCAAAAATAAGGTAAATATGTGAAGCCTTTAATGAGTTATTGTCCATGTTTTTCTGAAATTTAAGTCAAAAAGGGGGGCCATAACTGTGTCAAAATTTAGTGGTTTGTAACCAAAGTCAAACTTGACTTGTATTTTATGATGCTACACATGTGTACCAATAATTATATAAATATGTCAAACCATTGTTGAGTTATCGCCAAGAAACCATGGTTTTAGGGAATTTATGTCAAATAACGGGCCATAACTCTGTCAAAATTTAGTGGCTTGTAACCAAAGTCAAACTTGACCCGTATTTTATGATGCTACACATGTATACCAAGAATTAATTAAATACATCAAGCCATTCTTGAGTTATCGTCCAGAAATCATGTTTCTAGGGAATTTTAACTCTGTCAAAATTTAGTGGTTTGTAACCAACATCGAACTTGACCTGTATTCTATGATGTTACACATGTGTACCAAAAATTATTTGAAATATGTCAAGCATTTCTTTAGTTATCATCCGGAAACCATGTTTTTAGGGAATTTTAAGTTGAAAAGGGGCCATAACTCTGTAAAAATTTAGTGGTTTGTAACCAACATCGAACTTGACCTGTATTCTATGATGTTACACATGTGTTTCAAAAATTATGTGAATATGTCAAGCCTTTCTTGAGTTATCATCCGGAAACCAAAACCCTACAGACCGAAAAGCTCACTCCTATATACCGCCCCCCCCCCAAAACTTCGTTTGTGGGGGTATAATTAGACAAAGCATTGTGCAATATCACAGACTTTGATTCACAAGAAAACACACGATAATACGTTGCAAAGTACTGACATATGGACACAAGGTGTGCGGTACATTGGACAATGTAAATAATGCAACAGAGACAAAGAGTGTTTGATTCGCACCAAGAAAAACGCCTATAGGTCGCAGACTACTAAAAAATGGACACAGTGTATGCGTTAAATTTAACTAAGTATTATATAAGTATTATTCAATATCACATAAAGGGTTTGATTCACACTAAAAAAACGCAAATAGATTGCAGACTACGGAAGACTGTACACATCGTATGCGTTAAAATTGACTAAGTATTATTCAGTACCATAAACAGGGTTTGATTCCCATCAAGAAAATATATTTATGCTGCAGGCCCATAACAAATGGACACAAGGTGTGTGATTCATGGGACGCAGTACCATGCAACATCACAAAACATGTTTCCCATCACGAAAAATGCATATAAACTGCACACCAAGAACAAATGAACATACTTGGGTGTGTAATTAATGGGACAACGTATCATGCAACATCACAAAACATGTTTCCCTATCAAGAAAATGCATTTAAACTGCACACCAATAACAAATGGACATACTTGGTGGCTTTTTAAGTAAGAGGTGTCATTAAACTGCACACCAATAACAAATGGACATACTTGGTGGCTTATTAAGTAAGAGGTGTCATTAAACTGCACACCAATAACAAATGGACATACTTGGTGGCTTTTTAAGTAAGAGGTGTCATTAAACTGCACACCAATAACAAATTGACATACAGGAGGGAAAACACCCTTATGACTCTTATGAGCCATATAAGGAAAAAAGGCCCCGCCCTATGGCCGCCATGTTTGGAAGATTTATGTGGAACTATTTGAAAATGTACCCAGGGGTTTAGATGTCGTTTAAAATGTGTTTCTATTTATAGCTCTAACAGCAATCCTGTGCAGGGGACTAGAACTATTTGAACAACTTTGGTCCTCCCAATGAACAGTTATGTGATGTTTCATCAAAGTCGACCAAACGGTTTCAGAGGAGATGTCGTTTAAAGACAAAGTTGACATACACACGCATGCACGACTGATAAACCACCATGGCATACGGTCGCGGGCCTTCGGCCACTTGAGTTAAAAAATGATATTATGTTCGTGTCACTGATGAGACCAAAAAGCAATAAAATAAAATCTCTTTCTTCTCCAGCAAACACGTAACAACAGAATAATAGGTTTGTGTCTTTAATTGGAGTATCACAAACAATTCTATTACGCTTATTAAAATATCTACGGTATTAAATGAGATTTGTACTGCGCATGCCCAGTCTGTGTGCTTGCTTTTCCGATAAATGAAACGTTGTTGCAGAAAACAAGTTTTGTTTTCGATTATTATCGATATTTAAATCGTGAATTGAGAGATTTATCGAACGTAGTGCGGCTACATAAGTGACTCACGGTTTTGCTGTTGATAGTACGTGGTACTATTATTTGCCACGGTTGTCTTTGGAGTTTATTCAATTGCCACACGTGGTGGGGCACGAAGTATTTGTCATTATGGCGGATGCGCCATTGGTCGATAAGAAAGTTAAAGCTGATGGTACAGCTCGTGCGAGTACTGAAAAAGATCGTAGGGGCAAGCAATCTGCCCGTAGTAATAATGACTCTCAACTTCAGAAGAAAGCTGGAATGTCGTCGTCTAAACCGTCAGAGAAAACGACTGACAAAAATGACGACATCCTATCCATCTTATCAACAAATCAAAAATTGAAAACATTTGAGAATCGCATTGAACAGATGGAGCAGGTCGAGTATGACTACGATCAATATGAGTATGGGGAAGGTGATTATGGGGAAGGTGCACGTCATTGAGGTAATGATGACGCAAGTAGTGTACACACCTCAGAGTCTTTATCAGGTCAGAAAAGGCCCCGTGATGATAATAACAATCAAGGTGCGACTGCATCCGAGTCCACTAGTTGTTTTGTGGGTTTGTCGAAAAGGTTCAAAATGCAAGAGGTTGTTGGTAGTGACGTGGACCCGAAAATTAGCGTTACATGTCAATGAATTGTTCTTTAAAGGAATGGAAGAATAACAATATGGACAAATTGTTAAGGATGACGTGAATCCGAGGCCTGCAAACTGTGACAGTTTAGTGACTGTGAAGTTGAACCAATTGGTTTGGGACATTGCGTCGCCATCTGCTAGGTCCAAAGATAAAAAACTACTTGAGACCTCAATTGTGAAGTCTGCTAGTGTATTAGTAAAAACTGTGAATAACGTAGCTAAGTTGGTTGAGCAGCAGCAGTCTAGTGAACTTCAGTCTGTAATTGACGGGTGTAATGACTCTTTGGCCCTTCTTGGACATGCCAACAGGCAGATTAACATGGCAAGCAGATATTTTTTGAAGCCTGAGTTGAGGAATGAGTACGTACATCTATGTACGCATACTGTACCATACACAAATCCACTTTTTGGCGATGATTTGCAAAAGGCAGCAAAAGAGATTGAAGAATGCTTTAGAATTTAGATATAAACTCCAATAAGGTATTGTACGTGGTGGTTTCCGAGGAAGGCCATGGTTCAGAGGTCGTGGCAGAGGTAACATGCCATATGGTGCACCTAATGGTCGTGGCAGGGGTTCTGCAAGGCCTGTCGAGTACACCTACCCGAGGGGGGGGGGGGGTGAAAAAGATGTAAATTTCAAGGTATGTGACACTTTTGAATCCGGTAGATTACAATGTTTTGTTTCTGAATAGAGAACAATCAATAATGATCCTGTCATTTTAGATGCCGTTGAGCATTATCATATCAGATTTGTTAATGACAAACCTCCGAAGCAGGAAACATTCTCTCAAAAGGCCTTCAGTAGCCACGAAACTAGAATAAGGAAATCAATAAATTGATTGAGTTACAAGTATTGAAGCAAGTAGAACGCAATAATGAACAATTTTTGTCGCCCGTTTTCTACCGACCCAAGAAAAACAATTAATACAGAATAATAATGTATTTGAAAAAGTTTAATGAATACATTTCATATCACCATTTTAAAATGGACACGTTAAAAGTTGCTCTTACTTTGATTAGAAAAGGAATGTATATGTGTACTTCAGATATCAGACATGATTATTATTCAGTTCCAGTGGCTACTGAGGACCAGAAATATTTTTGTTTGTTTGTTTGTTTGTTATGGAATGGCAAAGTATATGCATACACTTCAATCCCCAATGGATATCGAGATGGACCCAGGCTGTTTACAAAAATTGTAAAGCCTGTTTATTCAAAATTGAGGGCCGATGGCCACATTTGTACTGGGTTTATTGACAATATCCTTTTGTGTGGGGAAACACGTGCTGAATGTTTGAATACTTTGACTGTAAGCAGAGAATTGTTGACGAAATTGGGTTTCATCATGAACGATGAAAAATCTGTTATGATACCTGCACAACGGATAGCTTATTTAGGCTTTATTATTGATTCTTTAAGAATGATTGTAATATTACCAGAAGATAAAATGAACCATATTGTTGTTGAATGCAAACAATTGTACAACTCTGATAAAGCAACAAATAGGGAGGTCGCCCATGTAATTGGGTTGTTGGTATCCTCATTATCCGCAGTAGACTATGGGAGATTGTATTATCGAACATTAGAACATGAAAAGGCTGCCGCTTTGCACAGAAATGCTGGTAACTTTGAGAATCAAATGTGCATTACTAATGCCATGAAGCTTGAGCTTGATTGGTGGGTGTCAAATATTTATTCCCAGTTCAGGGTCATTGACAGGGGTAGCCCACAGGTTGAAATTCAAACTGATAGTAGTTCTACTGGTTGGGGTTTAGTGTATGATGGAAAAAGGTTTGGTGGTAGATGGACTGCCGAAGAATGTGGATACCATATCAATGTCTTAGAGTCGGCTATATTTTTTAATTTAAGAGCTTTAACAGGGAAATCATTCCAGAAACATGTGAGAATTTTGTCGGATAGTACAACAGCTGTTTGTTACGTCAACAATATGGGAGGAATAAAATCTCTAAAATGCAATGAAGTTGCTAAAGACATTTGGTTGTTCTGTAGAGCATATCAGATATGGATATCTTGTTCACACATACCAGGTATAGTAAATGAGGCTGACATTCCCTCTCGGCAATTCAAGGATCACATAGAATGGGGTTTAAAGGGTGAAATTTTTGAGAAAATATGTTCTCTATGGCAAACACCTGATATTGACCTTTTTGCATCAAGGTTAAATAGCACATTGCTAAAGTATTGTTCATGGAAACCAGACCCTTTTGCTACGCATATAGATGCATTCACTCTTGATTGGGGAAAACTTATGTGTTGTTATATTTTCCCTCATTTCAGTCTCCTCGGTCGCTGCATTAACAAGGTAGACATGGACAAGGCAACAGCGATGCAGATCGCCCCATTATGGCAAACACAGGGTTGGTTCCCACTCCTGATGAGGCTGTTGGTGAATGTTCCTTTGATTCTTCCAAGAACAACACAAGTAATGTTGCTTCGAATCCAGACCTTCAACATCCAATGTACCAGAAACTAATTCTAATTGCATGCAAAGTGTCAGGTACGCGTATCGAGTGCGAGGATTTTCGGACAAAGCTACAAACATCCTCATGTCATCCTGGCGTAACAGCACTAAGCGCGAATACCAAGTATATATTTATCGAGATGGATACAGTTCTGTCGTGGACAACAAGTTGATACCTTTTCAGTTTCTGTGAATAATGTCATAGATTTTTAACGTTGGAATTTGAAAATAGTTCTATCAATACAGCCAGAGCTGCATTATCGTCGCTTGGAATCATGTTAGGTACATTCATGGCTAGGACTCATCCCACTGTTGTCCATTTCATGAGAGGAGTGTTTAACAGAAGACCACGGCAACCACGGTATCAACATACTTGGATGTGGATAAAGTGCTTATTTATTTGACGTAGCTTTCGCCTGTTAAACATCTTTCCTTGAAGGAAATGACTTTGAAGTTAACAATGCACATTTGCTTAATGTAAATAAGTATCAAAAGTTTCGTTCAGAGTTTGTTTTACAGGTCAGACAGTTGTTAAAACAAAGCCGGCCTGGTTTTTTATGTTCGTTTTTTTAAGTTGAAAGCATATCCTCCAGATAGGAGACTTTTCGTTTATACTGTGTTAAAAGAGTATCTTGCGCGAACTAAAGCATTCCGCAATAAAGATGAGGATTCATTAATGATAAGCTATGTCAAACCATATCATGCAGTTACTACGGACACCATATCCAGATGGGTGAAAACAGTTATGATTCGTGCGGGTGTAAGCGATGTGTTTGGAGCTCATAGTGCAAGATTAGCAGTTGTTTCAAAAAGCAAGTTTGACTGCAGTTCCCATCAAAGACATTCTTAGCAGAGCTGGGTGGTCACGAGAAAGTACTTTCTCCAAGTATTACAACAAGACGGTACAATCGGACATCGAGTTTGACCGCAAGATACTCAAGCAATAAGGTAATTCGTTTTTGCCATTCTTATAGCTCTAAAATCTCCTTTAATACCGTAGTTATTCTAATAAAAGTAATAGAATTGAAAAATTAAACGATACTTACCTTGGTTAAGTCGATGTTTGATTGTAATTCTATGAGTATATAAAGAATTACGGAGGGATTAAATGCCTCCCTCCCGCCCTACAATATGATGTTGAAAGATGATCATGGATCTATGCTGGGTGTGATAATAATGTCAAAAGCGAAAAGCTATGAAGACTGACTGGGCATGCGCAGTACACATCTCATTTAATCCCTCCGTAATTCTATATATACTCATAGAATTACAATCAAACATCGACTTAACCAAGGTAGGCCTCGTTTAATTTTTCAAATATGTCGTACATAAATGTTTATACTTTAGTCCTCTAGGTCACTTTCCAGTGGTAATTAATAAATTGCTAATTATTGAGTAAATGGTTAACAAGAGACTAATTTATATAAAACATTAACTTTAATACTTGACCAATAAATAATGAATATTGTTAGTTCAGACAATAGACACTAAATAATAATCAATAATGTTATTTGCAAAATTAACAATTTCATTGTATCTCATGGTAAACACACATAATAAACAATTTCACAAGTATAGTTAAGTACACAAGTAGGTTGATTTCAGGATCGGTTTGTTTGATAAGAGATTGGTCTTAAATGTTGGAGGGTTTGGATCATTTTTAGGATAATTGGACATGACCTGGGTCAGTTTAATACACAAGATGATTTTGGTTGATTATTTATCAATTAGGTTCGATCTGGGTGAACTTCGAATGCTTTGGTTCAAGTTAAATGATTTTGGTCAATTTGGGTCAATTACTTTAAACTTGCTTACATTGTATTAAGTTCAATTCGGATTCATTACGGAGAATTGCGCTTATGTATTATTAGTATTGTTTATATTCATATTTCTACATTACCTTTTCATCCACAGCAGTGCCATCGTCGCAGAGGATGGATTGTACTGCTGTTTCTTTCCTATCTCGTAAATTATGATTTTTTGTAATGACTGAAAAAGTGCAGGATCCGTCTTGTACTTAGTTCTTACTTTCTGAAAAATATTAGACTTATCAATAGTAGATGATGCAACTTAATAATAACATGAATTTCTAATGTAATAAGTACCCTTTTCGCTCTCTTCAATATACTCAGCAAACAAAGAAACCCGACACTATCATATATGTTTGAGGATTAAATTCGTACTACTTTATAAGAAAACAATGATTTGTCGATACATTCCCGAGACAAATTACAATACACATTTGTGATTTAAAAACGTTATGTTGTAATATTCATCCAACGCTGCTTATGGCGTACTTTAATCTGCTTCCCGAAAAATCAATCAACTATATACAGTTTGGTTTCTATTTTGGCTGAGTAAATGAACATTATGAAATACACATATCAGAAGATTTTGTTTTTAAATCAACAGGAAACAAAATCAATAATATATGGTTGTGAGTTATAAAGATAACGACTTGTGTGACCATTTAAATTTAAACTGTTAATTTGAATTTTCACATTTTGACAGCAGCTGTAACGTAACGTCAACCAGCAAAGACACCTGAACATTTTCATCATTGAATCAGTGACGTAAGGTACTTACACCAATGAGCAGACACATTTAAAGTAAGAAAAACGCAATCATTATAAGAAAACAATGATTTGTCGATACATTCCCGAGACAAATTACAATACACATTTGTGATTTAAAAACGTTATGTTGTAATATTCATCCAACGTTGCTTATGGCGTACTTTAATCTGCTTCCCGAAAAATCAATCAACTATATACAGTTTGGTTTCTCTTTTGGCTGAGTAAATGAACATTATGAAATACACATATCAGAAGATTTTGTTTTTAAATCAACAGGAAACAAAATCAATAATATATGGTTGTGAGTTATAAAGATAACGACTTGTGTAACCATTTAAATTTAAACTGTTAATTTGAATTTTCACATTTTGACAGCAGCTGTAACGTAACGTCAACCAGCAAAGACACCTGAACATTTTCATCATTGAATCAGTGACGTAAGGTACTTACACCAATGAGCAGACACATTTAAAGTAAGAAAAACGCAATCAAATATCTTAGCGGTGAACAATTATTTGTTAATAAGAGATCTCCTAATGCAGCTGGGGCTTCATTGTTTTGAGCAATTGATATTATTTTTTAAATACGCTCTTACAAACGTACACGTATATTTCCTTGAAAATCCATCTTTACAGGGGCAAATGCGGTGGTATTGAATTTATCTGAAATTAAAGGATAACAAATATGAAATTAATGTTGAAACATACCTGTAAAGTAAAAATGTAATAGGATTATTCTTTGTAAAGAATTTATCCTGATAAACTCTTAAAGTATGATTTAAATAATAAATAAGATTCATACAGTGCTGAAATATTTTAACATGGCGCCCACATAAGTATAAGCATTTTCAATGGATAAATTTTATGAGTTATTTAATGACTCACACAGAAATGAGAGATTTTCTCAAAATTAAAAATTTATAATTTAACAGTTCGTCGTCCCTTTATTATATAATTTTAACATTACGGATATATCAAAGCTTCTCGCTCAGAATTATTTATTAATAACCATTATATTAAGATGGTACAACGAATATTGGTAGTAACTACGTTTTCATAGTCCACGTTTATCATGATAAATAAACAGTTACATGTAAAATAGTATTACTTCGAACATACCAAATATTGGCAGCAGATTTTGGCAGGCATCTAGAAAAGGTTCTACTGGAATGCCACCATCTTTCTCTAACTTGAGATCTACCATGCTGTTTAAGAAATAAAAATTAATGAAAAATATATAAGCCAGTCGAATTGTGATAAAATAAATACGTTAACATACAACATATTAACAAATAGATTATAATAGGAACTGGAATATATATCCAAGGTCGTCATATAATCATGTTAAATTATTATCAGGGGTGTACAACAATAATAATTTATTTCCGAAAGTCTACCAAACCAATATAACTACCAACATTACTATGTTTCAATTATAATCAGATATTTAGATAAATATTAAAGAACACTAGTACAATAACTAGGATATATAAAATATTATAGGCAATGTAAAATATAAATAAGGTAAAAAATAAAACATACTCTCACCTAACGGGCATAACTGAAAAGAAGTTTGGTATTCTCGCCTCGATTGGATCTACGAACACATCTGTATCACTCAATGCATCATCTGTTGGTTGGTTTGCCACAGCAGACTGTGAAACCGTTTGACTAGACGGACTGGTCCCAATTTCACCAACATTTCTAGCACCGGTGAAATCGTTGCCTTGGTAACTAGATTCGTTACCCTGGCAACTGGATTCACTAATATTATGCAACGTTTGCGCTGAGGACTTGGAATCGGCTAGTGTTGATTGCACATTACCCGCTGTGAACTTCTGTCGGGAACTGTTAGAAAAACTGCCAGTTCGTTCAGACCTACTGGTATCTGGTGGAGTTTTGTTATTATTTAACATGGTTTCCGAGTCGGAGAAAGTTCGTGTTTTGGAGCTGGATTTTGCAGAGGGTGGGGTGGTAGTTTGCTGCGTGGATTGAGTGAAGGAATTGGACCGACTGGTGTACGTTGTGTCTGTGCTGGATACGGAAGGGGACCTAGAATGACTGAAATGCGAAGGACACAAGAAAAGGCTCAGAAAAGTGTATTTTTGTCAAAAGTGAAGTCTGAATGAATCGCTTTTCGCTCAATTTTAAAATAACTGATGTGAATAATGTTGATGCAACAAATTTATTACCAATCCATTGCCCAACGACAACTATAAAGGAAGTTAATTTTGTCGTAAGAGTAGGTTTGAATAATGAACACACAATAAATAAAATCCCATTGTCACAAAAAAATGTGCAGTCAGTTAGGGACTTGAATTGGAGAACATAGTTAACAAGGGCTGGTATTCTTGAAGTTCCCCTGTGGCAGTGAACGGGTTAGTTTATTTTCTAGTCAACAGTATTCAACAGTTTAATAATGTTTTTCTTTTACCATATTTCAAATATTGAATATTTATTTTGTCATGAGATACTCTATTGGGAATGTTCACTGAAGCACAAAGTACAAGGTTATACAGTTAGTACATAATTATGGACATTTTTTCATAAAAATAAATGAACATTCTCTAAAAGTATAAGGGTAAATTACTCTGCATCACTGTGAACAAAGTACAAATGTACAAGCATATAAATACATGTAAATACAAGGGTGCAAATCAGATTTTAATACCATGAATGTAAAATGGCAAATATTTATAGTAATAGAAATCAATGTTATAATGATGTTATGTGTAAAAAAAACGTACCGTCCATTGCTGTACTGTCTTTGAAGACTTTTACTCTGCAACAATAAAAAGGAATTATAACACATCAAAAGGGGATTTGCTAAAATAATTAGCAAATCAAAAAAACTTAACTTAATGAAAATGATACAATAAATAAACACATAAGAAAGAACAAGAGGGTCATGATGAACCAAATCGCTCACCTGAGTACGGGCAATGACAGAGAATAGCTCTGTTGTTGACCTGCCAATCAACAGGTGCAATACAGATGCGTGTCCTGCCTTTTTCTGTAGTTGACCTGACAATCGACATGCGCTTATGTATATTTCACCTGGCAATTGATCGAGGCAATACAGATGCATTTACAGTCGAAGCTGCAGGGAACAAGACTCAAGCAATCAGTGATGTTTACATGCTTCCTTACACAGAGATTCATCAAATCTCTACACTCACTTGAGGTTCAAACATCCAGCCGATTTCCATATAAAGTGTTTTTTCTTTATTTTTACAAAACAATAATTAAAACAGCCACAAGTGACAGCAATAAAGACACCTGTCAGCGTTACGTTTATCATCGATAAGGACTAATAAATCAAACAGATCACTTGCCTTTTAATTGTGGTTAAGGTCTTATAAATGATATTTACCTTACCGGCAAGAAGCTCTTATACCGAAACCAATTAACTGGTTACTGAAATACTATTTTTGACAAATAATGATTTTTTTCACAAACAAGGTGCCATAACTCTGGTCTTTCTAGTCTGGTCTGGCCCATATTGGACACTGACTGAGACCTTATGGTCAAACACAAACAATGCAGGTTTGGACAAGATTAGGCAAAAAATGAAGTCTCTTTACTCTACGTTGTCCATTTTTTCTTTTTTTTCTCACAAACAAGGGGAAATAACTCTAGTGTTTGTACCCCAATCTAGGCCATTTTTGGATTATTTTGAATATTCAGATCATACACATCCTGTGCACAATGTCATGTTCAGATGAGAAATGAAAAAGTCCATTTTGCAATTTTGCTCATTAAAAAGGGGCAATAACACTGGTGCTCTTGGTCCGATCTGGTCCAATATTGAACCTATCCGAGATTTTTTGGTCATACACAAACATCATGCAAGTTTGGCAAAGATTGAATGAAAAGTGAAGTCTGCCTAAGGGCCCAATTGTTGACACATTACGGAATACACAGGACAGTCCAACTTTACCAATAGCTCACCGAGCATGTTGTGCTGAAAACTGTGGAAAACTGTAATCTTCCAACATGTACTTTTTCACACTTCTGAAAAATGTACCCTTTTAACAATCTATATACATCTATACAAAAATGACCATTTTTACCATATTAAGAACATCAGTATAGTTATGCAACCAAAAATGCTCAAGAACGAAAAAGCAGTGTACACCATTTGCCTGATTCAGTTTTAATATGGATCAAAATTATAAATTTTGTGAATACATGTACCATGAAAGTGAATAGCACATCCATTTAAAACGATATCTTTTACCGTAAAAGATGTGTACAGATGTATATTAACAAATTAAACACACACTAGCTTTCACGCCAGGAAACTGGCATATACTGTAATAAAATATGGTTGAACATAAAATGGAAATATGAAAGGCAAGACAAACTATGAATACTTGTTTGCTTGGAAAACAGAATCATAACACACCTCACATGTTTAAATACCGATTTACTCAACTTTGCACTAAGCTGTCAGTTTGCTTTCCATACCTTTTTGTTTGAAGTTTTATGTGGAGACGGCGGCAGTGCAGCATCTGTGATAGGTGAATGCGGTGGCTCGAAAGTGAGGGTGGTGTTTTGAACAAGCTGCATGCACTCTTCCAATGTCTTTATGAACGTGTCACATGTCGGGTGCACCAGTGACGTTGCCTCATCCAGTTTCTATGGCAATATTTTTTATTTACAATTAAATAACAAGAAATACAATTCGCGGAAGCCGCAATAAAACAACCATTTTTTTTATTTTGAAGAAGAAATATATCATGTATGAGTCGATCTTGATGAAGAAGCGTAGAAATTTCATGTTGATGGTAGATAATATTGGGGAGACTGTGTAACAATCTGGTAGAAACGTTTGAATGAAATTATTTGAAGTTTGTCCCACATGATTGGTTGGAGACGTTTCTTAATTGGACAGTTTAACAGTTAGTGGTTGGAAAACAAACTCTTTAAAATGGATTTTTTAAAACCGGAATTCGTAAAGTCTATCGAAATGTTTTGTCTGTTATGCTGTTTTGGTTGCAAAACATAATAATTTTGATATTTAGTATGCATTTTGTGTAAAAATTACGAGGGTATATCAAGCAGGTAGCAGATTGTCACGGCTTGCCAGGCCTTTTTCTGACCTTTTTGGGAAAAAGTATGGTTTGAAATTGGGAATTTCTTATCATAATATTTGGCAAATTGGGAAAAGAATGCACAATTTAATCTTGTTGTCAGTATCAATCCATTGATCATTTGATTAAAATGCAATTTATATCTAAATTTCATCAGGATTTTTAAAGTTTTTATTCTTAAAATATTTCTTGGATGTAATTTTATTCAAGACTGTTATAAATGTCAAAGCAAATTCTTTCGTGGAGGGGAATTAATTTTTTCAATTGGGAAAACACCAACCATATTTAGCATTGGGAATGGGTCAGATATTCTGACCCGTGAGGCTTATAGAAAAAGGCCTGCTTGCATTAAAGGAAGTCTGGGAGTAACATGAGTAATTTACTCCGTTTTTGTCACAGGACTTTCAAAATAGCAACCATGGAAGTCCCATGTAAGAATGAGTCAGAAAAAATGTTTTATGAATAAGCTGGCATTTAATCACCTAATGACAAAGAACTGACCTTAAACAAAGCCTGAATTGTATAAAAAATTTCATTTCTGATATGCTCAGGACTTATCCAACGCTTGGAAGTCCCGATTTTCACCTTAGTGCAAGCCCTGCACCCCTATCTTGACTGGTCGTAAAATATAGCAAATCTTTAAATAGAAACAAGTCCCAAAATTCATGAAATCCTGGAGAAAAATGGCAAATTCTTGTTGTGTTCATGCAGTTTTTGTCAATGTCCCGTTTTGGCCCGAAAAAAGGCCAGTATGGTTTCGACTTCGTTCACCACCTGGTCGATTAACTCACTTTTTTTGTTCGCCCTGCTTAGATTTTAGTCGCCATGGCGACTGGGCAAGACTCATTATTCTAAAAAAATAACAGATAATTGCCAGAATTTTAACTTTGCACAAGCAAAGCACTTTTCAAACCTTGAAATACAAACAATCAATAAAGTACAGAAAAGGAAAATTCAGTTTTAGAAAATTATTTATCACATCCAAAAACTGTGAGACTGCACCTTTTAATAATTTTCTATTTGTAGCTTTAGAGGCCATGATCGTGTGCACAGTCATTTCTCTGTGTATCTGAAGAGGAAACAGGGGAATGTTGTTATTAGTACCTGTGAGTTGACATCTTTATCGGATACGACCAATTTTAGTGAATGTATCTGCTGCATCAGAAGATCGCAATACAGCCGCAACTCTGAACGCTTGGTTTTCAAAAGATCCCTGGAATTATCGTCTAAAAATAGAACATGGAAAATGGAAGTTTATGCAATTGATTTCATTCATTCTTTGTCGCAATCTCTTTTTTCTTGAGTCGTTTATGGCATATTCTAACATGACATGCTCAGAGTTTTCTTTACACAACGAACAAAATTCACCATTGTTAAACTACCAATAAACAACCCGAAACTGTAAAATATAGTTCGCACTGTAATTGCAGAAAATGTGTTGATATCATGTTAGAATCCAAACAATTTTCGCATTAGCATTGTTAATCGGCTAATAAACACCGATTTGTCATATTGTTGCGGTTTAATTGTGGTTAAAATTGAAAAGTATTTCTTAAATGAAAAATCTTGTTCTTTGTCTGATGAAAAAGAAACAACGGATTTAGCAAATTAGAATACATGTTTTAAGAATCTGTGTTTTCAATAGATCTTCAGAGAATGCTGTTAAGTTGCATGGGTGTAACGGACATGATGTCTGCCTCATGGTCAGGGCCCATATTTACTAAGCTCCTTAGTGAAAACTTCTAGGTAATATTCTTAAAATAACCACATTCCTTTGTGTGGTTAATTTAAAGTTTATCTTGTCTTAAATGGTTTTAATCTGGAAATAAAATTAACAAATGTTCTTATGGAAATAATTCGAAAATGAGGTAGATTTTCACATTTACCATGGAAAATATTGTTAAATGACATGCATAATAGTATCCTTACAGTTTTGAATAAAAGGCTACTAATTTGAATTTTTTAGCACAAACCTAAATATTACATATATAAACTTATAAACTCTATAATCTTAGCAGTTTCAGTAGCCAAAATAGCCATTGTGTACTAAAATTTCAGAAAATATATGCAAATGAAGCATATTTTCACACTTCTTGAGGAAAATATTTCATCCTTCCCCATCAAATATATCTTGGCAAAATCAAACATTCCAGCAACGTGTTCATATCAAGGAGTGAGCATTAAAAAAAGAAATAATAAGCAGGCCCCATGACTAAGCAATTTCTGAATATCAAATATAGTCCAATTTAAACAAATTGACCAATGACAATGCTTGTTGCATTTGAACTTTAATTTCCATTGGTTTAATGTTTAAGATTAAGATTAAGCTTAATAACGTTCGTAGTTATGGGGCCTGATACCATAGTTTCACGATTAACCCTCAATATTTTTAGCACCAACCTGGAAGCTAAAATATATAAACGGGACGGACTATTTACCTGGCTCTTCTTGCAGTTTTCCCATGGACGCCTTGGTGGAACCCAACGCCACCAGCCATTCCTGCCTCTCCTTGGGGTTGGATGCCCGCACATAGAAGTGCTGTTCGCCTGGGATGATCAGGTCCAGGCGTGTATTGTCAGTTGGGTGCACTGAAAGGAAGATCAGGGATATAAATTAACATTACAGGGTTATGGGCCAACTGGGCTCACAAACCTGAACAAGAGAGCCATGATGGCCCAAAGCGCTCACCTGAGAACTGGTACAGATGAAGACCATACTGTTGTAACAGGTTTGAAAATTAAGGTATCTGAACAATACGCAGAGGGGGATGGGATCAATTTTGATTTAAGACATCGGTTAGTGCAAAGGACTAACTAAAGTACAAGTTGGGTAGTGGATGTGCGTTGTTTTGCTAATGGTTCTCAAATCATTTTTCTCGATACTCTTACCTGACCTTTTTTCATTTAGTAATTGACAATTCTGGAAAATGCACAAACAGTAGATTTTGATGTCTTTTTCGCAAACAGTTTTGGAGAACTAGTTGCAATGCGATAATTGCGATGGCTGTGCTATAAGGTAAAGTTTTGCTTTTTCTTTGATAATTTTCTGTCCCATGATAATACATGATGTAAATGCAGGCTCTGAAGACATCAATGTTGCATACATGTACAAATAACTGCATGCAAGTCTTGCAACTGTTGGAAATCAAATTTTATCAATCAATTGTCATGCACAAACTGTGTAAGTTTGGTCAACATTGAATAAAAAATTGTGTGTGCAAGCCAATCATTTATAACTTGTTGATGTTTTTTTTCCAAACACAAGGGGCAATAACTCTGGTTTTTCTGACCCGATCATGCTTATATTCGACTTCACCTATAGTCTTACGTTCATAGACAAACTGTACACGATTGGTGAAGATTGGATGAAAAATGAAGTCTCTCTCCTGAATAATGTCCATTTTTGCACATTTTTTCACAAACAAAGGGCAATAACTCTGGTGTTTCTGGTCCGATCTTGCATATATTCGAATTCACCTTTAATCTAATATTCATAGACAAACTGTGCAAGACTGGTGAAAATTAGATGAAAAATGAAGTCTCTATCCTGAATAATGTCCATTTTTTCACAAACAAAGGGCAATAACTCTGGTGTTTCACGTCCAATCTTGCTTATATTCGACTTCAACTGTAATCTCATGATAATAGACAAACTGTGCAAGATTGGATAAAAAATTAAGTCTCTATCTTGAATAATGTCCATTTTTGTATATTTTTTTTATAAACAAAGGGCAATAACTCTGGTGTTTGAAACACGATCTAGCCCATTTTTGGCGTCTGCTGAGATCTGATGGTCATACACAGACGATTGACGCCGCCGCCGCCGGAGAGGTCCCCTATACCAAAAGCTCACCGAGCACTTCGTGCTCAGGTGAGCTAAAAATTACGAACTACCTCATTAGAACTTACAATTTTTAGCTCATTTACTGAAGTTTGATTCAGATTACAGAAACAATCATTTGCTCGCCATTGATTTGTTCTAGATTCCAAATTCTACATAAATTATGTAATATTAAATAATGTCTTTAAACTGCTTGATTTTCTGCTGGGTGTTGAAGCCATGCAGTTTGCCAACATTACTAATTACTGGTTGGATCCAGTTTCTCAGCTATAAAACAACTCTCCATTGGCGACTGGGCGAGTGTAAATTTATAACACTGAAAATAAGTGTTCTATTCTGTTTAAACCTTCCTTTTTTCTTAACAAGCACTGTTCACAATTTTTTTAATCCCTGAACTTAGGTATATATACATGTATGACAGTATCTACTGCAAATAATATTTCTTACTTATTATTTACTTAAATTTTAGTGGATGTAACAGAAAATCATTGGCCATGGACTTTATGACTAGGGAAAACTATGGCTACTAATGGACCAAATGACTAAAGAAAACTATAGCCACTAATGGACCAAATGACTAGAGAAAACTATGGCTACTAATAAACCAAATGACTAAAGAAAACTATGGCTACTAATGGACCAAATGACTAGAGAAAACTATGGCTACTAAGGGACCAAATGACTAGAGAAAACTATGGCTACTAATAGACCAAATGACTAGAGAAAACTATGGCTACTAATGGACCAAATGACTAAAGAAAACTATGGCTACTAATGGACCAAATGACTAAAGAAAACTATGGCTACTAATAGACCACGTGACTAAAGAAAACTATGGCTACTAATAGACCAAATGACTAAAGAAAACTATGGCTACTAAGGGACCAAATGACTAGAGAAAACTATGGCTACTAAGGGACCAAATGACTAAAGAAAACTATGGCTACTAAGGGACCAAATGACTTGAGAAAACTATGGCTACTAAGGGACCAAATGACTAGAGAAAACTATGGCTACTAAGGGACCAAATGACTAAAGAAAACTATGGCTACTAAGGGACCGAATGACTAGAGAAAACTATGGCTATAAATGGACCAAATGACTAGAGAAAACTATGGCTACTAATAGTACAAATGACTAAAGAAAACTATGGCTACTAAGGGACCAAATGACTAGAGACAACTATGGCTACTAAGCCTACTTTAAGCACTGTGACTTAACTAATAATTGATTTAAAAATGTCACAAAAAGAAGCAGATTGCAACACCCTGCTATTTTGCTCTAGATCTTTCCCTACACTTCACAGTTGATTTTTTAAAAATCTTACCCGCAATGTCACAAACAGACATTTTGACAGAACCTTTACAGCCCGTGTTAACGTCATCTTGGGTCTTGTAGTAAGACAGAATGCCGTTGTCAAGAACAAACCACCTTTCTTGCCAGCCTACAAAACATCAGCAGACAATGAAAATCGTCATGAGATATATGTAACAAATAATGTGGAATGACCGTAATCTCACAAAAGTTATTATACATCACGTCATATTTATTTTCTGATTATACAATAGATCCAGCAGATTTGTGACGTTTGAAAGCCATTGTTGTGAAATTTTGCAGCCAAAGTTGTGAAAAATATTTGTGATTAATGATTGTGAAGGAAAATAGCCCTGTGATAGACCATCTAAGTCATACCGAAGTTTTACCAGTACAACACTGTTTTAGAATAAGCATGACCTACTGGAGTTGCGTACAATGCAATGCATGACTGATCTGTTTATGGGGTAAATAATGAGGTATGAAGAGAACACAGGAAACACAAAAACTTCAAAACTGTATACATGTAAATACAAGTTTTAAAAGTACACAATTAGTTGAAATAAGAACAAGCCAGTAAGACTACTGGTACATTTAGAACTGGGCTTGTTGAGATTATCTGTTGTCTAGAGGCAGGCTTGTAACATTTTCTGAATCTCAAGTCATACTGTATGAATTTCCCTTCACGAAAAAAGTGTATTTAATACACATTTAATGTGTATTAAACGCTGCGGTATAGGCACCATATTTTTTCTGCGTTTAATATGTGTTTAATACACTTGAAAATGCAGACAAAATACACTTATTAAAGAAAAAAGTGTATTTTTCTGCATTTTCCCTGCATTAACACACTTAAGTGCATTGAAAGTGTATTGTTCTCCACGAAAAATGCACTTTTTCTTAAAAAAATACACTTAAGTGTATTTTAAGTGTATTTTCTAGTGCATTAATAAACTTTTTGGTAAAAAATGCAGAAAAAGTACACAAACAATACATTTAGTGTACTAAACGTGTATTTAATGCGCATTAAACGCAGAAAAAATATGGTGCCAATACTGCAGCATTTAATACGCTTATTCGAGAAGGGTTGTGTTTGCTTGGTTAAATGGCTTAATTCTAGTCCTTTAGTCTGTTGGTGTTGTAGGCCCAGGTATACAGGATTACGCATTAAAGGGACTTAATGACAAACTGCTTGAATTTTTAAGAAATGTCCTAAAATGTCTTAACTTCATTTTCTATATATATAAAAATCCCGAATAACAAACCTACATATCTTCTGCCAAAGAATTTGAAAGGATTAAAAAAAGATACCAAAGTATGACACTAAGGGCTCAAACCCATGACCCCTAGATCCCCTGACATGCTAAATACTAGTTAAAGGGGCTTGTACTTGTATTATCTGATGTTTCATTTTATTGCCATGTAAGTGACGGACATGTTTGGATACACACTGTTGCCATTTCACTCTAGATGATTATCAATAAATGGCACATTTCTGTATCAGTAGTGTTAGTTTGCTTGTTGATAATAAGTGTAATCTATCCTTTGGAATAACTAGGACAAAATATTTGTCAATTTTCACTTTTTCAATCTGTAAATAGGTCCCTTTAACACGCTATTGAGTATTCCCTGTTGCTATGAAACCATACCCTGATGACTTGATTCTTCAACTGGATTAAACAAAAGCGCATGCTTCTTGTACAGCTAATAGAAAAAGACCAAAAACCACCAGGAATACCAAAAATAATTTACATTTTCTGAATAAATTAAGGTTAACATCAAAGTTGTTGGCATTTCTGAATAATGTTGTTGGTATCCTCAACGGTCACATTTTGTTACCTTAGAGGTTCATGCTAATAAAAAAAAAATACTCACATCAACAAAATTATTTGTTTTCTTATAAATTCCAATGATATCCATTTAATCCAGTAAGTTAGTTAAATTGAAGGAAGAAATACCAACCTTAACTCAGTTGCAGTTTCATTTAATAAAAATGCGTATAAACGATAGCAGATATATTTATGAGGTTTTTTCCTTCGGTTATTGGTCCTCGACCAGCACATATTGCTTAATTCAATTAATGTTTATCTTTTTTACGTCTTGAATCTGCTGCATTTATTAAACAAAATGTCATGCCATTTTGTTATGAACGTGTGTTATGGTCTTTGTTTATCAAAACACTACCACTCCGAAAACCTGAAGTTAATTTTTGCTTGGTAAATACATAATTAATGTTTGTCATGTGAACCCCATTCATAAATATAGGCACAATACTGACCATGAAAACTCAGCAAATTTTGGTGTAAGATTTGTCTAAGCACGTCAATATTTTAGTATTACGATTTTTTGCTAAATTGATAACTTTTTTCTACAAATAAATAAATGTTCTTTCCTTAATGTATAACTTTTTACTACAAATAAATAAATGTTCTTTCCTTGAATTCCTTCCAGAGTAGCTCTTTTCCTGTATATCTGGCCACTTAAGAGCTTAACTGCTTTAATGCCCTAAAGAATACAATTTCAACAACTGTGAGACTTTTATCCTTAACTTTTTTTTTTCCTACTTAATAAAGGCCAGATTAGGTAGAGATTAGCCATGCACTTAGTTACTGACCAATTCTAAGAAGGCACCCTAGCAACCATGAATTTGTCAGATGTTTCCTATCATTTGGTTCAGTCTTCATTTTGATAAGAAAATACAACAAATTCTTGCAATTTTGATATAATTCATTAGAAGCATTCTATATAAGACTACCACACACTAGGTTGCTGTTGGAAAATGAATGTTTACAAAATTCTTGGCGTATGCACAAAGTGTGAAGCAATTTTTAGGAATTTCTTTTTAAAATCTTTGTTTTCTGTGCAGGGTGTTCATTTGACCCGTGCTCCCGGGTTTTGACCCATGATTTGATGCATGGTAAAATCCCCCAAAGAGTCATATTGACCCTGGGTAAATGTCTGGATTGCGTCATCACTTCCTTTACAACTGAAGCCAGTCAAGACACTGTCTGTTATTAACACATTAGGCCTACCTTATCTTAATCCGTTTTGCATTTACTGATAAGATCTTCCACACCAGGAAGTTATCAGTGTATGTATTTTACCCTTCCACCAATGAAAACACAGACATTTTCCATTATGCACCTTTAGCCTTGTGTGAACTTCTGTTTGTTACACCTTTTGTTACAGCATTTGTGTACTGTCAACTTGGATAATTCTGATGTTAACATGTTCAAATGTAGATGAAATGATGTTTACAATGTTAAATAATAACAAAATTTCACATAAAATATAATAATCTAAACACAATACTGATTAAAAACACCAGAAAAACTAAAAAAACTGCCAAAAATTTACAACTGTCAATAATTTCGAACAACACTTTCAGATATTTGTTGATAAAACAAAAAAAAGCAGCATTAAGTTTTGTCTTTCTTTTATATTGAGCAATTATTGCAAAATCTAACTTTTTCGGTCTTTCTAAATATAGAACATTGAACAAAAAACAACAAAAACAAACAACAACACCTTATACAAACTTACAAAGGTTTATTTTTAATATTATGATCATCACCAGGTTGATTTTTTATTTTAGTACTATTTTTTAATATACTATATTTATTACTATTAATATCACTTGAACCTCGAATTTTTCTGTTTTTTTTTGTTGACTTTTGAATATTTGAATCTTCAAAATTGAATTTTGACCCTTAAAAAGTTTGGTCAAAGGGTCAATGACCCTTGAAATTTACAGTCTAATGAACTGTGACAAAATCTAAAATTCGCAATTTTTTAAACCAAAAACAATATGGCCAAATTTATAGGAATGGCTGAAACTATAGGAAAGAAGGATATTATTGGCTTTAACTTACGGCCAATAATTTTATGCACTTAAAGATTAAGAGCATAAAATGAAGCAGGTGTAATAAACTTTTGCGCTTGGCCTGAGCATGCACAGTGAAATTCTCACACCAAACTAGACCAAAACAAAAAGGGCACGATCGAAGGATGATGATGAATTGTGGAGCTCCAACAATATGTGTTTTGATGTTAACTTTTTAATTTCCACTTATTGAAGAATTCCCAAATATAAATTTTCAGTTTGTGACAATGTGAAAATAATTGAGATATCGAGTTGACATTTCTAATGATGAGTTACTAAATGTCTGCATCAGTTTTTATTCAGTTTTTTGTGTAAGAATAGCAACAGGAAGCAAAAAATGAAATGCACAGCTGTCAGTGACATTTAACATGTTTCGCTGATAAGATGAAAACGCGCAATCTAACATTGTATAGAACAAAAAATGAACATGTATTCATTTTAAATGTCACAAAATTATTTGACTGATATAAACAACATTACCACTGAAGTAATTTGTCCATTTCCATAATGTACCGGCCATGTACATTTTTCTAAACGTCAACACAGTGGCAGTGAATAGTATTTCTCTTTTCAATAGATAAATTCACAGAGATTATATAAAAAAAACTATCGCACTAGCAGTATATAGCTGTCAAAATGGTAATCTCTTTTTAAGGATGATATAAAGATGCTATTTTAACAAATTTTTAAGTTGTCGCAGCATATTTAACGTGTGTTGACATGTTTACCTAGTATATTGAAAGTTATTAGTTGCCACAAAAATTGAGTCAAAGAAAAACTGCCGGAAAAGAGAATAATTATTCGAAGAAAAAGGTGAGAACGCACAGAGTTAATCGCATGTTCTTGTTAAACAGTAGACAATAATGTCCTTACCCTACTTGTCATAAAAATACATCTCATTATTTTGAAATGTTATTACGATTAAGTACTAATAAAAATGATTAGGAGACATGAATACTGTTCGTGAAAAGAAAATTGATTACAATGATAATCAATTATTTACTGGTTTTTAACTTTCTACATATATAAATCAACATATACCACTTGATACGGTATTTGTGGTTAATTTTACAAAAATATGCAATGGGTTTGTTGATCATTCTATTCTCCTAACATCATGTAGTTTTAGAAATAAATAGGCAAAAAAAATAATGTTAAATATCATGAGACCATATTGCAAGCAACCGGGGGGGGGGGGGGGGGGGGGGGGAAGGGGTATTTCTTAGTCGAGCGATTCATATAATATTTCAATAAATAAGGGAAACGTCAGGAATAAATTGACATAATGACTTTATTCACATCATACATATCGTTTCATTAAATCATTAAAAACACATATTTGTTGAACGATTGTAGTGTATAAATTACGAACAACGATGTTAACGTTGTGGCGCGCAGTTCTTTAAAAAGATGATGTTCAACTTGTCAATGGGGCCAGTTGCATTGGTTGAATACATTTAATAATATATCAGATAACTTTTACTTGTGCAAATAAATAGAGCTATAGTCATAGACTATTCTAATAGATCTGAACATGTTGTCAACACGACGATGAAAGGTTGAATGAATACTTTAACGACTTAAATATTGGCGCCTGCACAAATTTCACTGATGTCACTGACTGGCCCCTACTGACTGGTTTGAGCGCCTTATATAGGCTTCAGATGCTGGAACTGGATGCTGCATTGCTGGCAGCCAATCAAAATCCAGCATGCAAATTACAATGCTGGAAGTACCTAGGCGGTACTTCGATTAAACTACTGCTTAAACATGCATAACAGCGTTAACAACACTAGATTAATAAATAAGTATATGCATCGATAGGCATCTGCATTTTGCATATATTATAACAAACCTTAAAATCATGAACAATAACTATGAAGTGGAAAAAAGACTTTAAGATTTGTGGTTGCATATCTCCAGCACTGCGCTATAACAATTAAATAGTGCATCATAACACGTACGTAACTTTGACATACCTTTAAGAATTAAGTCAATATATTATATTAAAATATCATAATAATACTAATTTAGCAACACATTTTACGTATTGACGTTTAAGTGATTGCAATTAGGAAAATACCAATAAACAATACATTCCTACGTCAATGATACTGAATGCAAATGGCGGTCTGATACAAAATCTTAGTGCTGAGTATGATATGCTGGAAATCAGAAATTCACATTATAAAGAATGGATAATAAATTTAAATATAAGCTGAATCAATATTACATGCAGCCAGGAAATGAATTATTTGATGAAATATAACAGTCTTCAATTGTAAGTACCAGGTAATTTACATACAACAGTTAGAACTAAAATTCGGACTGCAATAAATTCAAACAGTGTTAAGTCAGGCTATTACACTGTGATTAATATAAGCTCATTAAGCTCAATATGTCATCTGCACTTTTTGCGGATCTAAGTACTGTGACAGAGTTCGATTAGCAACATTTCGTAGTATATATGCCACATTTCATTTTTGGTTTCTATTTATTGATGTATATGCTTATGACTACGAGTTTGCAATGCTGTTCTGTTCTGTAGTTTTTGAGGTCCTTCCGCAACGAAGCATGTTTAATAATATTTTATTGCTTTCATGCAGTTTAAACAATTGACAAAACATGTACATGGTATTGACCCTGTATTGACCCTGTATTGTTACAAAAACTGATATATTTAATTTCCCCAAAGAGCAAAGGGACGGGTTGGGTCACAAGTTTAACAACATTCGATGTCGACCCATCGGAATAAATTCCCGACTAGTTTCAAATATTCTTAAAGTCAATATAGAAGCTACGTTATACGTGGACCCGGCGTGCGTATCCTCGGTCGGCGTACCTTTCTATATTCAACTTTCAAATTACTTCGTTGAACAATTGTTAGGTCAATCACACCTGTAACCACTTACATGCACTGGACGATTTGTTTATTGCGAACCCACTTTGTTAGACGCCGATCGAGTGTATTAAATAGTTTTATAGCTCGGCCGTTTCTTTACTAGATTTCAGCTATTCAATTTACTATGCAGAGGTAGAAACTAGTAATTTAAAAAGAAATCTCCATAATACCTTTATTGAAAGATTTTTTGTGCGGAAATATTTAAATGCCTGCCACTCTGGCTTTACGACCGAAGGCTGTATGAGTTGAAAGTAGTTTGTCCTGTGGAAATATTTAAATGCGTGTCAGTCTGGCCTAACGACTGCTGGCCAAAAGAGTTAAAAGTAGTTTTTTTTCTTGACTCTGTGCTTTCATAGATGTCTATCTTTGTGTTTTGTGGTTACTGTATGCATACAAGTGTTTAAATGAAATACATTGATAAATTATGAAATGAAATGCATTTAACTGCTCAAACACTTTCACGTTAACAAGGTGAAAAAGTTTTATTTTAAGAGTATCTTTATTTCCTGTTTTCAGAACTATATTTCAACTCTTTACCGTCGCGTAAGTGCAGAAAAATGCAAAACGTATGCTAGAGAACCGGCTTAGTATAGAGGCCTGTGCCAGAGACGGTCACGACAGCTATTTATAGAATAAACTGCTGGGTAAAATTGCATACATGTGGTCGTGCATTGTGTCAACGGGGAAACCTACGTTTCCCCTAAAGTGACAGGACACGCTTTTTTATATTTTGTTATAATGAAATGTACTTCGTAAAAACGCAATATTATTTCGTAAAAACGTAATACTTTTTCGTAATTACGAATTGTGCATTAACGTAATAATATTGCGTTTAAAGGTAATACTACTTCGTCTAAACGAAATATTATTTCGTAATTGGTTTAATCATATTTATTTCAAACTGGTATATATTAGTGAGACATACAACATTTCAGTAACACTTATACAAGTTTGAAGAGGATTAGAACGAAAGACGAAATCTTATGTAGTTCTTCTCCTAAGCACATGAGGAGTTGTATGTTGTAATGCAAACATAATTGGTCTAAGCAATAACATAATAACATATGATGTGTGGGAGAATAATGAAATCGTGCATGTAGAGGTTGCACAATTCGGCAAGCTGTTTAAGATAAGTGTAGGAAATGTAAAACATACGTAGAAATGAGCATAAAAGGAAAAAAAAATACGAAATCAAAACATACATGAAGGAAGTTCTGAAGCAAAAATATACATCAAATCGTTTACTATTGACAATGAATTTATGAACTGCATCAAAGATTTTTGTATTTGTTTCAAAGTCAAGAGAATAGTCCCCAAACAAGGCAGTTTCAATAGAAGGGGCTGAGTACATGGATAACGGGTTGATCAGCTCTTCTCGAATATTTACATATTGTCTACATTAAAAAAAATAATGAGACGGTGTTTCTATTATCCCACAGATACATAGTGGGGATGCCACTATGTTTCGTGTGAAAAGATGTTCATTTAGGGCACTACATCGAGTTCTTATTCGTGTATGTAACATATGAGGGCGTCTTTTCCCGTACGAAAATAAAGGATTTAAATTTGGCCGGTCACAATGTATTATGCGTTTAAATGATTGGATCGATTCTGCATTTCTGACATTGTCGGGTAGCTTGTTCCATTCAGAGACAGTGGATGGAAGGAATGAGTTAGAATAAATTGCCGTTCGTGCGTGAATGGTTTGAACATTAGTCGCATTTCTCAGTGAATATTGACTAGATGATCCAACTGTATCTGGAAAAAGTTCTTGCAAGTTATTTGGTGCATTTCCGAAATTTATTTTATACATTAAAATCAGTTTATGTTTGCGTCGTCTTTGACTGAGAGTTTCCCATCCTACCTCGTTGAAAAGGTCTTCTATAGACACTAATCGAGTACAGCCAGATGAAATACGCGCGACCTCGGTTTGAATTTTATCTAATTCGTCTTTTTCATATTGTGTGCAGTTGTCAAAGACAATATCTGAATATTCAAGGATTGGTCGTATAAAAGCAAAGTATATTTTTTCAAGGGATTTTCGATCAAGCATAAACTTTACACGGCGCATAGTATGTATACGTTTCCATGCTTTTTCTTTTATATAGGCTATATGATGGCGCCAGGTACAATCATAGGACAGGTAAACACCTAGATGCTTGTGGACATTGACAATGGGTATATCGATACCCTGGATGGAAAGTGATGGATGAAAAGGTTTGTTACATTGACGAGATATAAGCATTGACTCTGATTTCGTGGGGTTGAATTGGACTAACCATTTATCAGCCCATCTGGAAATGTTATCTATGTCAGAGTGCAATGTAGCGGCCGTTTCATTCGGCGAGTTAACAATCATATAAAGACTAGTATCATCAGCAAACAATTTAATTTGAGCTTGAATATCAGTGACTTTATCATTTATATACACAAGAAAAAGAAGAGGACCTAAAATAGAGCCTTGTGGAACCCCAAAGGAAATTTCAATAGGATTTGATATTGACCCAGGTAGGACAACTCTTTGTTTGCGATCGGATAGGTAATTGGATAAAAATGATAAAAGTTCGCCTCGAATACCCTCCTGCTGTAGTTTAAACAAGGCTTTGATAGTATTGCAAGCAATACAGGAGTCCCCATACCGGTGAAAACCCCTACTAATTTAACATTGTGCAATACTGTCAAATCGCCATTTATCTGTAGATGTGCACAGTTTCATATTGAAATCCCATTTGACACTGCAGTATTAAGTTGTTTTTTCTATGTTAGTAACATTGACCAGACATTTATTGCAGTACTAAACTGACAGAGGGCGATCATATAGTTCATTTTGTGTACCAAGTTTCATGATCATATGTTCTTTTCGAATTATTACTGTATTCAGTTTATTTCTATTTTAAGGAACAGTCACGT
This sequence comes from Congeria kusceri, assembly GCA_027627225.1. Taxonomy (NCBI): domain Eukaryota; kingdom Metazoa; phylum Mollusca; class Bivalvia; order Myida; family Dreissenidae; genus Congeria; species Congeria kusceri. The sequence goes on along the minus strand of CM051040.1, from coordinate 38,160,821 downwards.
GACCTTTGATCTCTGGTGAAAAGTAAAGGGTCGTGTACAATCCTCACTTTGCTCTTTCTATGCATACAAAGTGGGAACGGGACACAGACAGACAGAGTGAGACCGACGGACGAACAGACAGACATACGCACACAGACGGAGGGCAAACCCATAGTCCAATCTGTGTACCAAGTTTCATGAAGTTTCATGATCATATTATATGCACTTTTCAAAATATTACAGTATTAAGTTTATTTCTATTTTTAGTAACAGTCACGTGACCTTTGACCTCAGGTGAAAAATAAAAGATCGTGCATAATTCTCACATTGCTGTTCCTACGTATACAAAGTTTCATCAAAGTGTCTTCAGTACTTTCACAGGATCCAGGTTTTGGGGACGGACGGACAGACATACATACGGACGAACAGACAGAACGACACACAGACAGATGGCAAACCTATAGTTCAATCTCTGTACCAAGTTTCATCGTCATATCTTATGTCCATTTCGAATTATTACAGTATTTAGTTTATTTCTGTTTTTAGTAACAGTCACGTGACCTTTGACCTCTGGTGAAAAAAAAGGTCGTGCATAATCCTCACATTGCCACATTGCTGTTTATATGTATACCCAGTTCCATCGAAATAAGGTCAGTACTTTTTGAGTCATTGCAGGAACCAGGTTTTGGGGACCGACAGACAGACGGACGGACAAACATACGGACGAACATATAGAGAGACACACAGACGCATGGCAAACATGTAGTTCAATCTTTGTACCAGGATTCATGGTCATATCTTATTTACTTTTCGAATTATAACAGTATTTAGTTTATTTCTATTTTTAGTAACAGTCACGTGACCTTTGACCTTTGGTGAAATATAAAAGGTCCTGCATAATCATCACATTGCCATTAATAGGTATTACAAGTTTCGTCGAAATATCTTCAGTACTTTTTGAGTTATCGCAGGATCCAGTTTGTTGTAGTTTATTTCTATTTTTAGTAACAGACACGTGATCTTTGACCTCTGGTAAAAAATAAACGTCGTGCATAATACTCACATTGCCGCTAATACGTATACCAAGTTTCATCGAAGTATCTTCAGTACTTTTTGAGTTATCGCAGGAAAAAAATTTAGCGGACAGACGGCGTGACGGACGGACGGACGGACGGAGGGCAAACCTACAGTCCCCTCCGGTAAAACACCGGTAGGGAACTAATAATAAACCTTTGTGTCACACTTTGTCAAAGGCTTTACTTATATCGAAAAATACAACTCTTACTTCCAGACCGTTATCCAAAGCTTTGCAAAAAGTATTATAAATATATGCTAACTGATTCACTGTCACCAGGCAAGAAGCCAGATTGTGACGATGTATAGAATGAATTGAGACGAAGAAAGTTAAAAATATGTTTGTGCACTATTCGTTCAAAGACTTTTTCAGTGGTCGATAATTTGATGCTAATGCTGGATCTCCTTTTTTATAAATGGGGCAAACATTTGAAATTTTCCAACAAGAGGGCATTTTGCAAGCTCTTAGACAAGAATTAAACAATTCACATAGGGGATGGCTGAGTTGCTGCATTGCTTCGCGGAGGATGCGGTTATTAGTTCTATCGGGACCGGACGCTTTTCCTAGTTTAAGGCATTTAATTGCATCAATGACTTCCTCCTGTGTTATATAAATTGACTGGAGAGCGATATTGTCGACATTAAGTAGGACAGGAAGACCACGGTTAGAGTCATCAATTAATGATTGAGTTGCAAAGTATATGTTTAACATTTCCGCTTTGCATTTTTCGTTTATAGCAAAAGTATTTGATTGTTCGTCATACAGCGGTGGTACTTATATTGTGAATTCGAAGAGATAAATGTTCTAAGTGTTTTCCACCAATATTTAGTGCAGAGGTCAGGTGATTTTAATTTTTGTGCAATATTTTAATAATATTTCTTCTGTGAATTACGCAAGAGAGAGACAATTTCATTTCTTATACGACCAAAGTTTGACCATTGCAAATGTTTAATGACGAAAAAAACAACAACAGCAACAACATGTATCCGGACAAGTGATGGAAATATTAAAATTAGGGATGGCAACGAATACCAAAACGCTATTCGAATATTCGAATTCAATATTCGAATACTATGCGAATATTCGTTCATTTTTTAAATGTCCGAGTCTTCGTTTATTTAACCATGATGTATAATAGGTAAACGAATTAATGTGTCGTTAACAACCGTTCTTTTCGCTGTCGACTCTATGAATTTAATACGAATTTTTTCATCATCATCATCATCATCATCATCATCATCATCATCATCATCAATCATCATCATCCGATTCATTGATTTCATAATACACCCAGCCAGCATGAATATATGGGACCTATATGGGTCCAATATGAGCTACCATATGGGGCCTGTATGGGCTAACAATATGGGGCCAAATGGGATTTTGCAAGCTGTATTTGTATGGGTCCCAGATGGGTTGCGATATGGGACCTATGTGGGATCCATGTGGACCCAAGATGGGTCCTATATGGGATACCCATATAGGGCCAATATGGGCTTCGATATGGGTCCTGTATGGGCAATCTATTTAGGATGTTGCAAACTGTATTTGTATAGGTCCCAGATGGGTTGCGATATGGGACCTATGTGAGTTCCATGTGGACCCAAGGTGGGTAATATATGGGCTTCCTATATGGGTCCAATATTGGCTTCGATATGGGTCCTTTATAGGTTACCCATATGGGGCCATGTGGGATTTTGCAAACTGTCTTTGCATGGGTCCCATATGGGTTGCATTATGGGATCCATGTGGGTCCTTATGGATCCAAGATGGGCCCCATTATAGGCTACCCATATGGGACTCAGGCAAAGGGGGTTTGCAAAATCCCACTTGGCCCCATATGAGCTGCCCAATTAGGACCCATCCGGGTTTCGATATGGGTCCTCTATGGGCATCCTATATGGGACCCAGTTGGGTTTTAATAACACTGTTTGCATGGGTCTCATGTAGGTTTCGTTTATGTAAAGGTTTTGTTTGTTATAAATACATGATGCATTGCATACTACAATAAACAATAAATATTCTATGAATGTTACACACAAGCTGCGGAGCATTTATATATATATTTCATAATTAAAGTTCATTCTTTAATATAACAAGACATTTAATCCTTTCTTACTTTAATTGGATTGCTATGTGCAGAATATAACACTTACAAGCAATTAACATATGTCTGTTGTCGTTAAAGGGTATTAAATAGATGTGTTAGTTCCTTTATGCATAATGTTAACAGGACAATGCATTTATGTACTACATATGTACATGTCTTCTTCATGTAAACAGGAAAAATAAACAATTACACACTATTCATGATGACATTTTGGCCTGTGTTACAAATATGGACCATACCATTTAGATCATATTTACTAGTCTAGAAAGATACAATTCTGTAAATAAAGCATGATTGTGAACTGCACACATGTGACACAATAAAACAGCAATCAAAGAATAACACATTATGAGCAAATTCAGAAACATTTAAAAGCCAAACACATTGTGGACAAACCTAACACTTGATGTGACTCTATAGCACACATCATTTCTGGTAGTAAGGTATGATAATGGAATCAAATGCGAGACAACTCCACCAATAGATGTACCAATCTTGCATTTGCATAGTATGGACCAATTAACCTCACAAAGATGTTTTAGTATGACTATATTATCAGAATTTACAAAAATTATTGTAAACATGTAAATATAGGCCTCCGGTCCAGAATACAACATATAACAGTTATAATACATTCTGAAATATAACACTTTGCGTTCATAATATTGATAATATTTTATGTATCAGGCACATAATACAGCATATATAACAGTTCCTTGTAAATTCCAATAGACAACTGTGTTATCATAGAATCAATACAATGTATTTGTCTGGCCCAGAATACAACATACATGTATATTATGGTTTCAAATCAATTCAGACATACCATTGTGTTTTCATATTGGCAATATAATTTACATATCAAACCCACAATACAACATAAACAGTTTCAAACAATAGTTATGTTTTCAAAAGCACAATATAACAAGAGCTGTCAGAGGACAGCGCGCTCGACTATTCGAAGTATTTCAGTAGGTACATATTTTGGATAGTGAAAGGGGCATAACTTTGTTAAAATACAATCTTTTTAAGTGAAGCCTTGTATGGTTTATAATTTTTGGAACAATCGGGCTAACTCTGTCAAAATACAAAACAGAGTTATGGGTATGTTGCCCCTGATAATAGAGTTGATGACAAAGGTAAGGTCCAGGTTTCAAGTGAATATTTTATGTAGTTTTGAAGTAACAAAACTTTTGAATATAAACTTTAACCAGAAAATCTATGAAAAAAGGGGCATAACTCTGTCAAAATACAAAACGTATTATGGGTAATGTTGCACCTGATACTAGAGTTGATGACAAAGGTTAGTTCCAAGTTTAAAGTGAATACCTTATGTAGTTTTGAAGTTACCAAACTTTTCAATATAAACGTTAAACAGAAAATCTAAGTCAAAAGGGGGAATAACTCTGTCAAAATACAAAATAAAGTTATGGGTAATGTTGCCCCTGGGACTAGAGTTGATGATAAAGGTTAGTTCAAAGTTTTAAGTGAATAACTTATGTAGTTTTTAAGTTACAAAACTTTTGAATATAAACTTTAAACAGAAAATCTATGTGAAAAAGGGACATAACGCTATCAAAAAACAAAATAGAGTTATGGGGAATGTTCAACCTGATACTGGAGTTGATGACAAAGGTATATTCAAAGTTTCAAGTGAATAGCTTTTGTAGTATTGAGGTTACACAACTTTTGAATATTAACTTTAACCAGAAAATTTATGTGAAAAAGGGGCATAACTCTGTCAAAATACAAAACAGAGTTGCCCCTGACACTGGAGTTGATGAAAAAGGTATATTCCAACTTTTAAGTGAATAACTTGTGTAGTTTTGAAGTGGACGCCGACGCCGGGAGTAGTAGGAAAGCTCACCTATTCTTCGAATAGTCGAGCTAAAAATCTATCGTTCCGAATTAGAGTACCGCATAATTATCACAGTGCAATACAAAACAATTCGAATAGGCCAATGTGTTAACTTATAAATATCTATTCAGCATAGATTGAGATATATAGCAATACAATACATTTACATTCAAAATAGACAACTGTCAAGCACTTACAAACACATTATTATTTTCAGTAGGTAAGACTGTTATTTTGATACACCATTGTTATAAAACATTTAAGAATGGTCACAAGACTAAGGCTCACAAACTAATTCAAATATGACAATAGTTAGTGTTATGTTAATTTGTAAGAGCCACATCTCAATGATATTAACTTGATCATGCATTAATATTCAATATGTAAAAACGGTTAAAACTTTCTCACATCTAATACCGAGCCTTTATTAAACAACAATTGATTCAAAACATAAAGCATGATCAAGATAATAACATGGTTAAAACTTTCTCACATTTAATACCGAGCCTTTACTAAACAACAATTGATTCAAAAAATAAAGCATGATCAAAATAATGTAAAATATAAAGAGGACTGATGTGGTGAAATCAAACTGTAAGCTAGCAATTATAAACTATCAAGTATTTGTGTAAAAAATCTTTCAATATTTAAAAAGTTCTGTTTGTTTAACTAAATTGTTTCTAAAGAATATTAGCATGTAATCTTTTTTTAAACATGTTAAATTACAAGCCTGAAATATTATAAGACTTATGTGAATTAACAAGAGCTGCCTCAGGACAGTGCGCTCGACTATTCACTACACTTAAAGTATTTGATAGTATAATATATTTGTCAGTGATTTTACATAATGACCATGAGAACGTATGTGAAATGTTATTGATATATGTTACTTATGTACATGTTGCATGCAAACTTTAACCTGAATTTTCTAAGTACAAAAAGGGACATAATTCTGTTAAATTGCAGGTCATAGTTATGGGTCTTGGTCAGTTACCTTATATAATGACCCTGACGGCATGTGTTAAGTTTCAATTTAATATCTGTACTAGTTACAGAGATATGCCCACAAACCTTAACCAGAGCATTACGCCGACGCCGACGAACGGGTGAGTAGTATAGCTCAAACTATTCGGTGAATAGTCAAGCTGAAACACATATAATTATTTAAAATTTAAGTCGATGTAAAAGATTTTAGACTATGACTGCAATCATTTCACTCACAGCAATTACAATTGCATGTTTTCTAATTAAGGCTAAAATAAATTAATGACTTCTTTCTCAGGCACTTTTTCCAAAAAATCAGGAGTGAGGGCGAATTTTTTTTATTGAATATTTTGTTTTCTCCTACTATTTTCTACTGGCACTATGTAAAGACTTATTAAAACAATGTAATTAAGTACAGATTAAAGACAATTTTAAGTTTACAACAATAGCATAATAACAACATAAGCATCCCTTTTTATAAAATTTTAAAAATGGATTTATTAATCACAAACTGTCATTTATGCAAGCTGATGTAAAAAGGCAATCAATTTGAATGTTCATAATTAACATAAATGCCTTCAAATTGATATACCATCAGCATTAAAGTACTTCTATTAATAGAATTTAACTTTTCGTAATTCATATTTTTATAACTGTCAAAAATAGGAATTATTTTTGCAATAATCAATAATGTTTGGAAAGGAAAATCAACACTTGTAAATGCAGCTGGCATTTTTGTTCGTTTCCATAGGACTTATATTGAAACAGATTTTCTTCAAACAATTTTGAATGCTATTACACAAGCAAAAGCATCTACGAAACAAAAGTTTAAATAAACAAATAGACGATATGTATAAAGGTTCCCAGTCGAATATGACATTTTGTTTCAAAATTTACACAGTATTTCACAAGTTGTGTTTATCCAATTTATATAATTAAATCAGACACAAAAATAGGAATTATTTTTGCAATAAATCAATAATGTTTGGAAAGGAAAATCAACACTTGTAAATGCAGCTGGCATTTTTGTTCGTTTCCATAGGACTTATATTGAAACAGATTTTCTTCAAACAATTTTGAATGCTATTACACAAGCAAAAGCATCTACGAAACAAAAGTTTAAATAAACAAATAGACGATATGTATAAAGGTTCCCAGTCGAATATGACATTTTGTTTCAAAATTTACACAGTATTTCACAAGTTGTGTTTATCCAATTTATACAATTAAATCAGACACAAAGAAAGTTATGAAATACCGAAATCTCTTCCGGGTTATTCTTCTTCCACTATTTTTATAATATCCGGATTCTTTTAATTTTAAGCCGCTGCCCATGGGATCTAATTCAATACATCGTAATTGTAGTAATAGTTCTTATGAACGTTTGTGGTGTTTATTCGTCCGAAATCTGTTTCTTATTTACGAAAGGCATTGTTCAAAAGCGCTTGGTACGAACGGAATACTATAATGTATATGCTGGTTTACTCCAGAGTCATTACCAGTTATCGCATACAGAAAATAGGCGATAGCAAGTTACCAAACTGTTAATAATTCACATATTGCAATGCGTAGTTTTTGTTTTTTGTTCGGTAACATGCCCATTAGAAACACTTTCTGCAAAGTTTTATTTTAATTAACATATTTCTGGACTTCTCCTTGAAAAACCCGGCGCAATCGTCAAAAAATAGTAAATATTTTTCTTTTGACATTAAACCAAATTCGTGGCGGGCCATCAAAATATGTTGCGGCGCTGCCTGAGAAACAAATCATTAATTATTTTAGCCTAACAACTACTGGATATAAATATCAAGTGTCAATAACACTGGTTATTATGCATGCATTGTTTCTCTTATTTAGTGTGGTAAGGGCTAATGAACTTCATTGCTACCTGAATGTCTCTTGTAATTAGCACGAATATACTGGACTCCATACAAGTTCTGCAATTACTGCCTTGTTAATAGTTAATTGAACTGATCACTGTTTGGTTATCAGAAGGATGGTGTGTTTCACGTTCATTTGTTTACATCCGCAGATTTTTTGGATCACACACACCGCCGCATTTTTGGATCACACACACCAACAAGTAGCTTTTTTTCAGTCTCCTCATTGTACGCTTGCCTTGCATTCTTGGTTCCTCGACCTTAACACATGTTCTGAAAGTACAAATTAAAAAATATGTGTTGAAATGAAATAAACATTAAGAAATACATAGAGTTCCAGACAATGCGAAACCTGTCAGACAATCAGACGTGTCAGACAAAAAATGAGGGTGTCTGACAAAATTTATCACAAACCTTATACATATTATTATTTAATGTTAGTTAGACATTTGTGTGATATATAAAGGAATTATTACTGCAGCAATCAGTGTATGCATTATGTTATGCCAAATAAATAAATAATAATTAATTTACAGTGTATATAATGTTTTCAACATGTGGTGTATGCTTTACAAATCATTGTCTAACAGCTGACTGAGAGGTCCACGAGTCTGGGATTCAACAATAAAATCTGATTAAAGATGATATACATGTTATGTATTCTTATAAACAAACAACAATTTTATTTTCATAAAATGTTCAGCAATTTCATTTTCTTAAAATATCAAACTTACTATATCACGCTTGGACAAGCTGAAGTTTGACAACATAATGTTGTTTTCTATCATTTCTGCTCAAGTGTACTGTAGAATGAAATGCTCTTTCATAATCTGCATACCTGTGTGAAGAAGGGGATATATTTATGTATTATATATCTGTTATCAGCTATTAACATATGAGCATTAAAGGGACCTGTTCACAAATTGGCAAAATGGCAATTTTCAAAATGTTTTTCATAGATCCCAAAAAGAAAAATACATTATATATAAACAAGCAAAATGACTACTAACAAAGAAATATATTGGAAATACAGTGCCTTTTATGAAAAATCATCATTGAAATCGATAAAATTATAGTTTTATGAAAAATCATCAACTGAAATGGATAAAATTATAAAGCGTTTGTAACGCTTTTTGTCTGTATTTTGGAAAACACGTGTATCACTTACATAGCGATTAGCTTTAAACATTCACCTCTATGACTGGCAGTCAGAATAGCCGAGTGGTTACAGTGAGAGATTTTTTTATCCCGGCGGACGTGGTTCGAGCCCCGTCCATAGCAATTTTCATTTATTTATTTTTTTCATATAATATTTGTTTGTGGTCAATCCAACATCTTTAGTTTAAATAGCAGTAATCTGTTTAGTGACATTTTTCAAAAATACGAAAATGTGTGAACAAGTCCCTTTAAAAGAAATATATTTTCATGCTATTGCAACTACTGGTATTTGGCCAGTCTACTGCAGGTAAGATTAAGTTAACATCATATATGATCATAGATCTACACATAAATATTTTGAATTTTATAATTAATAATGTATAGCAGGTTTACCAATTATGTATAATGTCATTAATTAAGCTATAATTGAATTTTACAGAAGATCATGTTAGCATCAAAATAATTGACAGGTTAGCGTTGGCAATTGCGGTAATAACTAAAAGTTTGGAGTTCTGATGTAAAGCAATTAAACCACGAGGGCAGTAGCCAGAGTGGTTTGATAACAAGCATCGAAACGACAAATTGTTAGTTATTACTGCATTAACCAACGCTAACCTGTCAATTATTTGGATTTCAACACGATCTTCTGTAAAATTCTTCTGTAATGTTAAAGGTTATGAATGAGAACTATAGGAATCTATACTCCGCCCCTTTTCAACAAAAGTACATTCACATGCGTTTCAGTGATGTCAATAAACCATAACAATTCAAAATGACGTCAGCTTCATTGATAAACATTGAGCGAATGGCGTTATACTTGTTTATAAATACTGTGAAAATATTATGTACGTGCATTTTACGGAACCATTTTTATTACCGGAACTATTTTCAAAACGTTAAGCTCCGCCCATAATTTGTTGCAGAATAACCCATGGTTGATTTTATTCTTTATCTATGGAAAATAAGCCGCGTGGCCGTGTCGTGTTAGAATTAAATATAACGGGATTAATAACACAAATGAATTTGCTGTTTATTACTTTTGTAATTAATTTTTTTTTAAATTGATTATAGCGATAAATAAGAACATGATAATTAATGCAAGGCATGTAAAAATGAAATATAGGATGTATATTTTGTGTGTGAGATTGCTTCAGCTTATTAATACATTTACACTTCAGAACTCAAAAGCATGAAATTTATTGTTCCAATTAGTGAAATTATTCCAACATTCAAGTTATTTTCATATGGTGTACGTTTTAATAAATAATGCAACTTCAACAAAAGCAACTAAATTGTTTTCCAACTGATAACCCATGATTTATTTGCACAAAGATTACACGTACAAAACAACACACAAATATTGAAATAGTTTTGATAGTGAAGTTACATTTTTTAAATAGTCGCGAAAATACATGACAATAGAGATATATTTACTTCACATCTTTTTTAAAGAGCAATTATGATTATTAAGTTATTAAAAACATTTCTCCAAGTGCACAACAGACTGACCGATATGGGCATGTTTGCTGGGTCCCATATGGACTTGCTAGTTAGAAACCCATATGGTCTCCCTTGCTATGACCCATATGGGCTTGTTATTGGTGACCCATCTAGGCCTGCTTTTTGGGGGCCCATATGGGCTTTCTTGCTGGGACGCATATGGGTTTGTTTTTGGGGGATGCATATCTAGGCTTTCAAGCTGGGACCGATATTTGCTTGTTTGCCTGGATCCAACCTGGGACTGATATGGGCATGACAATGTATGTGGGACCCTTACGGAACCCATGTGGTTAATAAGCCCAGTTATAGCCCATATTGGGCCCCCATAGGCTGGCTTGCCGGCACCCATACGAGCTTACTTGCTGGGGACTCATATGGGCTCTATTAATGGGACCCGTATTGGGTTGATTGTTGGTATCCCATATGGGCTTGCTTGTTCGGAACCCATATGGGGATACTCTTTGTGACACATATTGGCTAGTTTGTTGGAGACCCATACGGGCCTTTTTGCGGGGACCTATATGGACTTGCTTGTTTTGTACCCATAAGGGCTTTTCTGCTGGGACCCATATGATATTGCTGTTGTTGACCCATATGGGCTTTCTTGTTGGGGACCCATATGGGCATTCTTTCTGGGACCCACATGGGATAACTTTTTGGGGACCTGTTTAGGCTTTTTTGCATGGACCCATATGGGCTTTCTTGTTGGGCGCCCAATTGGACTTCCTTGCTGGGACCCATGTGGGCTGTTTTGATGGGACACATATTGGGTTGCTTGTTGGGACCCATATGGGCTTGCTTGTTGGGAACCCATATGGGGATGCTATTTGTGACCCATATGGGCTAGTTTGTTGGGGACCCATACGGGCCTTTTTGCGGGGACCTATATGGGCTTTCTTGTTTGGTACCCATATGGCCTCTCCTGCTGGGACCCATATGATAATGCTGGGGTTACTTGTTGGGGACCTTTATAGCCTTTTTGCTGGGAACCAATACGGGGATGCTCTTTGTTACCCACATGGGTTAGTTTGTCGGGGACCCATGTCGACCTTCTTGCTGGGACCCATATGGACTTGCCTGTTTGGTACCCATGTGGGCTGTCTTGCTGGGATCCATATGGTCTTGCTGTCGTTGACCTATATGGGCTTGCTTGTTGTGGATCAATATGCGCTGTCTTGCTGGGACCCATATGGACTTACTTGTTGGGGACCCATATGGGCTTTCTTTGTTGGGACCCATACGGAGCTTACTTGGTTGGCGCCCATTTGGGCTTTCCTGCAGGGACCTATATGGGCTTGCTTGCCTGGGACCCAACTGGGTCTGATATGGGTTATACAACGCATGTGGGTCCCACATGGGGCACATGTGATGTATCAGCCCAGGTATAGCCCATATCAGTCCACATGGGATGGCTTACTTTGACCTTTATGGGCATACTTTCTGGGAACCCATGTGGGTTGGCTTGCTTGGTCCAATATGGGCCAGGAATGGGCAAAAAAATATTTAATATATTTAATGGGTCCCACATGGGGCCCATAGGGTATATTTTCCCAGGTAAAGCCCATATTGTGCCCAAATGGGCTTGCTTGCTGGGTGTAAGGTTTCGTGATACGACCAATATGGGCTTACTAGTTGGGAACCCATTTGGGCTTTCTTGCTGGGACCTATATGGACTTGCTTGCCTGAGACCCAATTGGGTTTAATATGGGCAACACGATGTATATTGGTCCCACATGGGGCCCATGTGGACGATCAGTCTAGATATAGCCCGTATCAGGCCCACATCTGATAGCACGATGATGATGTTTGCAATGACTGCCGCCTCATTGTTGAGCTTCGTGCCGTACTTTGTCATCAGCTTCCTGCAGACATACGACCAAACTAGCAGTGCTTGGGAAGTCCTCGCCCACAGGTCGTATGTGATAAACAGCACCCTGAACCCGTTCATTATAGGATATTTCAACTGTGAATTCAGAATTTATACCAAAAGTTTGATCATACAATTCCTCTCTTGCTTTCGTATTTACCGGTCTGTGTAAAAATTGGAAAACATGTGTACCGGGAATAGTGTTTGCCACTTAATTTGTATTTCACGTAATTTCGATGTTATTGATCATGCCTGGGTCAGTGTTGACATTATACTACATGTATATATGTACATGACAGGTTTAACAAATATGTCCAATATATTTTACTGTTTTACTGATTGGTTTTTTACTTTTGAGCGGTACCAGAAACACTTCAGCACGTTGACATACATAACATGCTGTCGGTGTACATATAATGTTGCAGAATGTTTTCTATTGCTAGTTTCTGTGTGTAAGCAATTTTGCATTTTTTTTTTAAATAAAGAGTTGAAATTATTATATGGAATGTTTTGTTCATATAAGCATGATTTATATGTGGTTTTATTTTAACAACACTTATATATGCACTTTCTTATTTCTGTTCATTATCATTTACAATGCCAAAGGGTGTTCTAATATACTAATATTTATATGTTTATTAAGTATACATCGCAATAAAATAAAACGGGTTGTCGGTTGTTTTCTTCTTATGGCGTTGGTGAATGCAATATTTATTACTGGAATATTAAAAACTATTTTGTCTAATAGTTATTATGTGATGTTCTTACTTTATTGTCGCGTCCTAAAATGCAGTTAATTGTACAGAAAACAAAAGCACGCCTACGGGTGCTTGACGTGATGAGTTCAGCACTGTGATCAAGTGTGTTAAATGTCAAGTAAATACCTCTCATAGATAATGAGACATTTGATATAAAGCTAAAATTCTAAGTTTATAAAGGGCAATAACTCCACCAAAATCCTTAATATAGTTACCTCATCTTGGCTACAGAATGGGTTCATAACTATGATCAAGTATTTTGATTTTCAAGTCATTACCTCTTATAGTTATTGTGAAATTTGACCTAAAGCGAAAATTTTAAGTTTAAAAATGGGTAATAACTCCTAGAAAATCCTTCAAAGAGTTAACTCCTCGTGTCTGCAGAATCGGGTCAGCACCATAAACAAGTATCTTGAGTGTCAATTCATTGTCTTTGACAGTTATTGAGAAATTTTATGTTTAACAACAAACTTAACAAACGCAGACGCTGACGCAGGCGCAGACGACAGAGCGACGACAATAACTCGACCTTTTTTCTTCGAAAAGTCAAGCTAAAATGTGGCGTGTCGTGGGAAATCCGGGCTAAATGCATGTGCGTAAAGTGTCGTCCTGGACCAGCATTTTCAGTCCGCAATTGCCGCATACAGTGGATTTATGTTTAGAAGAGACTTCTTGAAACAAAAAATACCATAAAAGCGGAAAGTGCCGTCCTGGATAAGCATATGCAGACTGTGCGACACATATGCATTAAACCTTGTTTTCACACGACACGTCACCAATGTAGTTTTTTTAAATGTTTGTTTTTGATGTCTTCTTTCCTTTTGTTTATAGCTAATACATCTTCGAAAGACCATTTTTCCATCAATGCAACAGTATCCCTTTTCAACATGAAAAACACCGATTTAAATGGAATTATTTCTGTCAACCTTGTATCTGTTCATTCCTTTTGGTGGGCTTTCGGTCCATAAAGAAAAATCAAATGAGGGTGAAAAATATAATACACAATAGACAACGTAATATATTAACAAACTTTTAATCTTTTTAGAAACGACCATAACATTCAGTCATTTCATTGCACCAATAGTTCGCATATTGAATAATTAAACAATTTAAAGTCATTGATATTAATTTAAGTTTCGAATCGCAAAGTAAAAGTAAACGTACTTGGATATTATATCTATTATTACACTTCTTTATTGCATATTTCCGCTTAACTTATATATATTAAACTTGTTGATCATTAAAAGTTGTTGGATACTGATAACTTTATCTAATAATGAAATTCCAGTTAGTCAATAACCTAGCCACTTTATCTACCAGATAGCGGTTATTGAAACCTAAAACATGACAGACAAACAACACATCTATGGAAAAATCACTATGTGATCTTGCTATATAACTATCCAGCAATCAAGCCCATATAGGCCCAATATGGGCTATAGGTGGGCAAATATAACAAATGGCCCCATGTGGGACCCATATATTATTTTTGCCTATATCGGGCCCATATCGGACCAAGCAAGCAAGCCCACATGGGTTTCTTGCAAGTATGCCCATATGGGTCCCAGTAAGTCATAACATGTGGGCCTGATAAGGGCTATACCTGGGCTGATCTTCCACATGGGCCCCATATGGGACCAATATACATCACCTTGCCCATGTTAGACCCACTTGGGTCCCAGGCAAGCAAGCCCATAAAGGTACCAACAAAAAAGCCCATATGGGTTCCCAACTAGTAAGCCCATATGGGTCCCAGCAAGAAAGCTTATATAGGTCCCCAACAAGCAAGCCCACATGGGTCCCGGCAAGAAAGCCCATATAGGTCCCAAACAAGCAAGTCCATATGGGCCTCCGATACCAAGCCCACATGGGTCCCAGAAAGAGAGCCGATAAGGGTTCTCAACAAGTAAGCCCATATTGGTCCCAGCCAGAAGGCCTCTATGGGACCCAACTAAACAGACCCATATTGGTCACAAAGGGCAGGCCCATATGGGTCCCCATCGAGAAAGCCCATGTGTGTTTTCAACAAGCAGCCCCATATGGGTCCCAGCAAGTAGGCCTTTATGGGCCCAGTATGCGAAATACCTGAGCAAATATACCATATGGCCCCATGTGGGACCCAACTATGTTTTTCTGCCTATATCGGGCCCATATTGGACCAAGCAGGCAAGCCCACATGGGTTTCTTGCAAGTATGCCCATATGGGTCCCGGTAAGCTATCAGATGTGGGCCTGATAAGGGCTATATCTGGGCTGATCTTCCACATGGGCCCCATGTGGGACCAATATACATCGTCTTGCCCATATTAAACCCACTTGGGTCTCAGGCAGGCAAGTCCATATAGGTCCCAGCAAGAAAGCCCATATGGGTTCCCAACTAGTAAGCCCATATTGGTATTATCACGAAAACACATATAGGTCCTCAACAACCAAGCCCAAATTGGTCCCGGTCACAAGGAGAGCCCACATGGGTACCAAACAGGCAAGCCCATATGGGTCCCAGCCAGAAGGTCCATATGGGTCCCCGACAAACTAGCCCATATGGGTCACAAAGAGTATCCCCGTATGGGTTCCCAGCAAAAAAGCCTATATAAGTCCCAAACAAGTAAAATCCCATGTGGGTCCCAGAAAGACAGCCTATTATGGGTTCCCAACAAGCAAGCCCATATGGGTCAGCAACAGCAATATCTTATGGGTCCCAACAGGAGAGCCCCTATGGGTACCAAACAAGCAAGCCCATATAGGTCCCAGCAAGAAGGCCCATATGGGTCCCCAACAAACTAGCCCATATGGGTCACAAAGAGCATGCCCATATGGGTTCCCAACAAGCAAGCCCATATGGGTCACAACAAGCAACCCAATATGTGTCCCATCAAGACAGCCCACATGGGTCTCAGCAATAAAGTCCTATTGGGCGCCCAACAAGAATGCCCATATGGGTCCCAGCAAAAAAAGCCTATATAGGTCCTAAACAAGTTATCCCATGTGGGTCCCAGAAAGAATGCCCATATGGGTCCCCAACAAGCAAGCCCATATGGGTCAACAACAGCAATATCATATGGGTCCCAGCAGAAAAGCCCTTATGGGTACAAAACAAGCAAGTCCATATAGGTCCCCGCAAAAAGGCCAGTATGGGTCACAGAGAGCATCCCCATATGGGGTCCCAACAAGCAAGCCCATATGGGACACCAACAATGAACACAGTACGGTTCCCATTAATAGAGCCCATATGGGTCCCCAGTAAGTAAGATCGTATGGGTCCCGGAAAGCCAGCCTATGGGGGCCCAATATGGGCAATAACTGGGCTTATTAACCACATGGGTTCCGTAAGGGTCCCACATACATTGTCATGCCCATATCAGTCCCAGGCTGGATCCAGGCAAAGAAGCCAATATGGGTCCTTGCATGAAAGCCTAGATTTGCGTTCCCCAAAAGCAAACTCATATGGGTCCCAGCAAGAAAGCCCATGTAGGCCCCCAAAAAGCAGGCCTAGATGGGTCACCAATAGCAAGCTATATGGGTCCCAGCAAGAGAGACCATATGGGTTCCTAACTAGTAAGTCCGTATGGGAACCAGCAAACATGCCTATATCGATCAGTCTGATGTGTGCTTCTATGACCAGTTCAAGGCAGTTATTCATGGCCGCCATCTTGACTTGAGATTCGTTTTGTCAACTGCAGATTTTCTTTCGAGGAGCAAAATGCAGCCTGCATTCCTTTAATGTCAAGTAAGTAAATATGTGTTTTGCACTTGGAAAAATGTTTTTCATAACTTAATAATCATAATTGCACTTTAAATCAAAATAAAATTGAAGTAAATGTATCTCTATTGTCATGTATTTTCGCGACTATTTAAAAAAAGTAACTTCACTATCACAACTGTTTCAAGATTTGTGTGTTGTTTTGTACGTGCAATCTTTGTGCAAATAAAGCATGGGTTATCAGTAAGAAAACAATATAGTTGCTTTTGTTGCAGTTGCATTATTTATTAAAACGTACACCATATGGCAATAAATTGAATGTTGGTATAATTTCACTAATTGGAACAATACATTTCATGCATTTTTAGTTCTGAAGTATAAATGTATTAATAAGCTTAAGCAATCTCACACACAAAATATACATCGTATATTTCATTTTTACATGCTTTGTATTAATTATCATGTTCTTATTTATCGTTATAATCAATATTAAAATATTTAATTACAAAAGAAATAAACAGCAAATGCATTTGTGTTATTAATCCCGTTATATTTAATTCTAACACGGCACGTCCACGCAGCTAATTTTTCATAGATAAAGAATAAAATCAACCATGGGTTATTCTGCAACAAATTATGGGCGGAGCCTAATGTTTTGAAAATAGTTCGGTAATTAAAATGGTTTCGTAAAATGCATGTGCTTAATATTTTCACTGTATATATAAACAAGTATAACGCCATTCGCTCAATGTTTATCAATGAAGCTGACGTCATGTTGAATTGTTATGGTTTATTGACATCACTGAAACGCATGTGAATGTACTTTTGTTGAAAAGGGGCGGAGTATAGTTTCTATAGTTCTCATTCATAACCTTTTAAATTACCGAAGAATATTACAGAAGATCGTGTTGGAATCCAAATAATTGGCAGGTTAGCGTTGGTTAATGCGGTAATAAACCGAGCTACTGCCCTCGTGCTTTAATTGCTTTACATCAGAACTTCAAACTTTTGGTTATTACTGCAATAGCTAACCTGTCAATTATTTTGATTCTAACATGATCTTCTGTAAAATTCAATTATATCTTAATTAATGACATTATACATAATTGGTAAACCTGCTATACAATATTAATTATAAAATTCAAAATATTTACGTGTAGATCTATGATCATATATGATGTTAATCTTACCTGCAGTAGACTGGCCAAATACCAGTAGTTGCAATAGCATGAAAATATATTTCTTTTAAAGAGACTTGTTCACACATTTTCGTATTTTTGAAAAATGTCACTTAACGTCTTAACTGCAATTTAAACTAAAGATATTGGATTGACTAAAAACAAATATTATATCAAGGAAATAAATAAATAAAAATTGCCCTGGACGGGACTAAAACCACGTCCGCCGGGATCAAAAACCTCTCACTGTAACCACTCGGCTATTCTGTCTGCCGATCATTGGGGTAAATGTTTAACGCTAAACGCTATTTAAGTGATACACGCGTTTTCCAAAATACAGACAAAAAGTGTTACAAACGCTTGTAATTTTATCCATTTCAGTTGACGATTTTTCAAAAAACTATAATTTTTTCCATTTCAATTTATGATTTTTCATCAAAGACACCGTATTTCCAATATATTTCTTTGTCAGTAGTGTCATTTTGCTTGTTTATATATAATGTATTTTCTTTTAGGGATCTATGAAAAACATTTTGAAAATTTGCAATTTGCCAATCTGTGAACAGGTCCTTTTCATGCTCATTTGTAAATAGCTGATAACTGATATAGAATACATACATGTATCCCCTTCTTCACACAGGTATGCAGATTATGAAAGAGCATTTGATTTTACAGTACAACTTCAGCAGAAATGATGGAAAAACAACATTTTGTCAAACTTCAACTTTTCCAAGCTTGATATAGTAAGTTTGATATTTTGAGAAAATGAAATTGCTGTTTATTTCATGAAAATAAAATTGTTGTTTGTTTCTAAGAATACATAACATGCAGATCAACTTTAATCAGATTTTTTTGTTTAATCTCAGACTCCGTGGACATTTAAGTCAGCTGTCAGACAATGATTAGTCAAGCATACACCACATGTTGAAAACATTATATAAATTGTTAACTAATTGATAATTATTTATTTGTTTGGCATTTAACATGATGCATACACTGATTGTTGCAATTGAATGGTCTAACTAACATTAAATAATAATATGTATAAGGTTTGTAAAAAAATTTGTCAGACACCCTCATTTTTTGTCTGACATGTCTGATTGTCTGACAGGTTTTGCACTGTCTGGAATTCTATGTATTTCTTAATGTTTATTTCATTTCAACAAATATTTTTTAATTTTTACTTTCAGAACATGTGTTAAGGTCGAGGAACCAAGAATGCAAGGCAAGCGTACAATGAGGAGACTGAAACAAGCTACTTGTTGGTGTGTGTGATCCAAAAAAACTGCGGATGTAAACAAATGATCGTGAAACACCCCACACTTTTGATAACCAAACAGTGATCAATTCATTTAACTATTAACAAGGCAGTAATTGCGGAACATGTATGGAGTCCAGTATTTTCGTGCTCATTACAAGAGACAGTCAGTTAGCATTGCAATGAAGTTCATTTGCCCTTACAACACTAAATAAGAGAAACAATGCATGGCTTTATTACCAGTGTTATTGACACTTGATATTTATATCCAGTAGTTGTTAATTAGAAAACATGCAATTGTAATTGCTGTGAGTGAAATGATTGCAATCATAGTCTAAAATGTTGTATTACGGCGACTTAAATTTTAAATAATTTTTTTAGCTCGACTATTCACCGAATAGTTTGAGATATACTACTCACCCAATTGTCGGCGTCGGCGTAATGCTCTGGTTAAGGTTGAGTGCAACAAGTCCATATCTCTGTAACTACTACTGATATTCAATTGAAACTTAACACATGCCTTCAGGGTCATTATATAAGGTCACTGGCCAAGACCCATAACTATGATCTGCAATTTAACAGAATTATGCCCTTTTTGTGCTTCAGGTTAAAGTTTGCGTGCGACAAGTACATATATCAATAACTACAGTACTACTACATATATTCTATTGAAACTTCACACATGCCTTCTTGGTTATTATGTAAGGTCACTGTCCAAGGCCTATGACTCTGTCCTGCAATTTAGCAGAATTAAGGCCCCTTTTGTACTTAGAAAATTCAGGTTAAGGTTTGCGTGCAACAAGTATATATATCTGTAACTACTACAGATATTTAATTCAAACTTCACACATGACTTTGGGGTCATTATGTGAGGTCACTGACCAAGGCCTATAACTCTTATCTGCAATTCAGCTGAATTCAGATATTCAGCTGAAACTTCACACACGTCTTCGGGGTCATATTATGAGGTCACTAGCCAATGCCCATTACTGTGACCAGCATTTTAGCAGAATTATGACCCGTTTTGTACTTAGAAATATTCAGGTTAAAGTTTGTGTGCAAGTACATATCTCTGTAACTACTACATATATTCAATTTAAATTTCACATACGTTTTCATGGTCATTATGTAAAGTCACTGACAGAATATATTATAAGACTTTAAGTGTAGTGAATAGTCGAGCGCACTGTCGCTCTGTTAATTTACGTATTCCCTATAATATTTTCAGGCTTGTAAAGTTTAACATGTTTAAAAAAATATTATATGCTAATATTCTTTAGAAACGGTTTAGTTAAACAAACAGAACTTAAATATTGAAATATTTTTTTGATTCACCACATCAGTCCTCTTTATATTTTACATTATCATACTTTATGTTTTGAATCAATTGTTGTGTAATGAAGGCTCGTTATTAAATTTGAGAAATTTTTAAACGTTTTTACATATTGAATATTAATGCATGATCAAGTTAGTATCATTGAGATGTGGCTCTTACAAATTAACACAACACTAACTATTTTCATATTTGAATTAGTTTGTGAGCCTTAGTCCTGTGACCATTCTTAGATGTTTTATAACAATGGTATATGCAATGACATGTATCAAAATAACAAGCTTACCTACTGAAAGTAAAAATGTGTTTGTAATTGCTTAACAGTTGTCTATTTTGAATGTAAATGTATTGTATTACTATATATCTCAATCTATGCTGAATAGATATTTATAAGTTAACACATTGGCCTATTTGAATTGCTTTGTATTGCACTTATATAATTATGCGGTACTCTAATTCGGAACGATACATTTTTTATAGTGCACTTTTGAAAACACAACCATCTGAAATTGTTTGAAACTGTTTATGTTGTGTTGTGGGTTGGATATATAAATTATATTGCCAATATGAAATACAATTGTATGTCTGAATTGAAACCATAATATACACGTATGTTGTATTCTGGGCCAGACTAATACATTGTATTGATTCTATGATAACACAGTTGTCTATTGGAAATTACAAGGATTGAAACTGTTATATATGCTGTATTATGTGGCTGATACATACAATATTATCAATATTATGAACGCAAGGTGGTATATTTCAGTATGTATTATAACTGTTATTTGTGTTGTATTCTGGGCCAGAGGCCTATATTTACATGTTTACAATAATTTTTGTAAGTTCTGATAATAGTCATACTAAAACATCTTTGTTAGGTTAATTGGTCCATACTATGCAATACTGTAAGATTGGTATATCTACTGGTGGAGCTGTCTCGCATTTGATTCCATTGTCATACCTTACTACCAGTCAAGGCTGAGTGTTATAGAGTCACATCAGGTGTTAGGTTTGTCCACACTGTGTTTGGCTTTTAAATGTGTCTGAATTTACTCATAATGTGTTATTCTTTGATTGCTGTTTTTATTGATCTAGACTAGGTGATATGATCTAAATGGTATGGTCCATTTTTGTAACACAGGCCAAAATGTCATCATGAATAGTGTGTGATTGTTTATTTTTCCTGTTTACATGAAGACAATAAGTGATTGATTGTACATATGTAGTACATACATGTATTGTCGGGTTAACATTGTGCATAAAGGAACAAACACATCTATTGAATACCCTTTAACGACAACAGACATATGTAAATTACTAGTAAGTGATATATTCTGCAAATGGCGATCTAATTAAAGCAACGAAGGATTAAATGTGTTGTTGTATTAGAGTGAACTTTAATTATGAAATTTATATATAAATGCTCCGCAGCATGTCAGTAACATTCGGGAATAGTTATTTTTTTTTATTGTTCTTTGCAATGCATCATGTATGTATACCAAACAGGACCTTTGCATAAATGAAACCTACATGGGATCCATGCAAACAGTGTTAGCAAAACCCAACTGGGTCCCATATAGGATGCCCATAGAGGACCCATATCGAAACCTGTATGGGTCCTAATTGGGCAGCTTATATGGGGCCAAGTGGGATTTTGCAAACCATTTTTGCATGGGTCCCATATGGGTAGCCTATAATAAGGCCCATCTTGAATCCATATAGGACCCACATGGATCCCATAATGCAACCCATATGGGACCCATGCAAAAACAGTTTGCAAAATCCCACATGGCCCCATATGGGTTGCCTATAAAGGACCCATATCGAAGCCAATATTGGACCCATCTGGGTAGCCGATATAAGACCCACCTTGGTTCTTAATGGGACCCACATAGGTCAAATATCGCAACCCATCTGGGACCCATGCAAAACAGTTTGCAAAATCCCACTTGGCCCCATATGGGTTGCCCATACAGGACCCATATCGAAGCCCATATTGGACCTATATGGGTACCCCATATAGGACCCCCCCTTGGGTCCACATGGAACCCACATGGGTCCGATATCGCAACCCATCTGGGACCCATACAAATACAGTTTGCAAAATCCCATTTGGCCCCATATGGATTGCCCATACAGGACTCATATCGAAGCCCATATTGGACCTATATGGGTATCCCATATAGGACCCAACTTGGGTCCACATGGAACCCACATAGGTCCCATATCACAACCCATCTGGGACCCAATCAAATACAGTTTGCAAAATCCCATTTGGCCCCATATGGTTAGCCCATTCAGGCCCCATATGGTAGCTCATATTGGACCCATATGGGTCCCATATATTTATGCTGGCTGGGTATACATAATTATCAATAGATGGCGTCATTATACAACATTTACTAGTCTAATTTTATTGTGTTAAAGTAAGAAATCGCCGGCGATGCACATTAGATAATTACATCAAGGTTATTATACATCGCGTCTACACAATTCGATGACTTAACGATACATTTAACCATTAATTCATCAGAATGATTTTAATGTGTACCAATGGTGAAGTATAAAAGTCAAATTTATGGATATAGTTTATATGAAGTAGAAACAAATTGTACCTTTTACATGAAAAACATGCGTTGATCAATTTAATACCCTTTAATACACATTAGTCAGTCACAAAACTACAACAACAACAGCAACAACGTTTGTTTACTGTTTATATACAGTTAATGCAGATTTTTAAATAATGCCATATATATATATCTTGTGTAAATTTTACTTAATATATATCCACAATAAATATAATTTAAAACTCAATTTGCTAATTATTACTATTATACATGCATTCTGTAACTATGTTCTGACATTTAAGCGCAATTTCTTATCTATGATGTCCCGCAATCGATGGTTTTAAAGTCACTAACGGTTCATCCGACCATACACGTTTGGCAGCCATTTCAATCTGATATTACACATTATTTCTTTTGGACAGATGTCGCCAAGTTCACTGATAACACGTCAGTGTTTTCAAACGCCTGGCCATTTTGTATCTAAGCTATTATATACTTTATACTCGCATTCTATTGTCCACGTGGCTATAAATGACGTCACTGTTTTTCTCCAGCAAAATCAAAATTATTTCGCGCTGTGTAAGCTATGCTTTGATTATCAATAATTTAAAAAACAAAACAAATGTGTTATCAAAGGCATTATTTTAAGATGTAGATAAACCGGTGAATTTGTGATGAAGATGAAAACTAATGGTATCAGCCCATACTTCCGGCCGAAATAAATAAATAAAATTCATTTACATGAAATCGAATGCTCTGAACATTTCGGGTGCAAAATTATGTTTCCTCGACGATTTGTATGGAAATTGATATTAATGAATAATCGTAATAAATCGATGACATAGACATTTCTAAACCAACTATCGCATGGTATCTACTTTGCAATGTATTCGTTCATTAAAGGACGTTTCAAAGTTTTCTAAATTTCTACGATATGTAAACAGTGCGTCGATGCTACGTCAACAGTGCGACACTCCTTAGATAAATAGCGGTCACTTCACAGAGATAGACCACTATACTAAGACGGTTTACTAGTAAACCTTTGCTTTTTCTATACTTAAGCGACGGAAAAGAGGTGAAATATAGTTCCGGAATCAAGTGAACGTTACCTGGTTTAAATGTATTATTGCAATCAGGGGGTAGCTTGATCCCAAACTATGTGTAGGCCACTTTATATGTTGTCCAGTGGCCAGTGTATGGGGGAGTGCGTTTCCCCAGCATTTCATTTTCGGTAGGTGTTGAAGATGATAATGGTGTATTTTTGTAGCATCACACCATTTTTAAGTATTACCACGAACTTAGATAAATGAGGCAAACAACACAAATTGAGCTGAACAGTCATTTAGATCCCCGCACATCCCCACCCCGAAGCTTTCGATTTTATTGCAGATTTGGCATTTTAATTTTTTCATTATTCCTGAACAAATGTGTAGGCCGCGGCCTACATGGCCCAATAGAAGCTACTCTGGCAATGAAAGTTGTTGACCTTTTAACAGGCGTAATTGCTTATATCGTTTTCCGTTTTTTCCTCACAGAGGCAATTAACCAATTTGAAAGTCTTAACATGGACAACGAACCATTGAAAACATAGTTTTATAACACATTATATGTTAGGCGAACGTACACTGTTCTGTTTTACACCTTTCTTTATTTATTTGTGATCATACTCCTCGTAGCGTTTACTTCCCTTTACGGTTTACAGTAACCACTGCCACTGCCACTAGGAAATCGTTCCAGTTGGGGAAGGACTTATTTTTAGTTTTAGTTTTAGAAACTGATTTTTTTTTTAATTATTTATTTTTTAAACGCCATCTGAAATAGTATATCAACGAAATGGTTACGGTGTCCAATTTGTTTTCTTCTGCTTGTCCACCATTTTAATATACAACACGTGATCTGACTATGGTCACGTGGAAGTTGGTACCGAAAGGGATTTCACAAGTGTTATGCTCGGAACCAGTCTGGTGGAGGTTGATTTGTTTTAGGTTTAGAGGTTCAAACCTCCATGTATAAAGAAACGATCGTTGTTTTGTGTCATACAGTCAACACAATCTTGAAAATAATTCAATAAACAGATGGTGATATTAATAGCGTTTTGGCCTCGTGTGAAACTTCGAAATAACTGCGCTGATTCTTGTATGTGACCTAAAAAATGTATTGTCATTAATAAATCATAGCAGTTGGTTCAATGTTGCTAACTAATATGCAAACACATTAAACTCTTGGCGCAGTTAATAATTAAACTCCATCGTTATCAACAGTAGAGATACTCTTATTAACAACTCAAGGTACTGAACATAAGCCAAGTTACTTAGTGCCTGGATGTAACACTAAATGCTAAGCGAAATGTGATTCATTATATTCAATGCCTGTCTTGTGTATTTAAACTTTTGCGTTGACTTTAATATATTAAAATATTTAGGAGCAATACCCTGTTGTGTGCTAACCTTTGTTTCTTTATTTTTATAAACAAAAGAGGTGCGATGTTATGTACAGCCATATATTATACAATGTCATGATGCGTACTCGAAGTGAAAAACTATGATTTCATACTATTAAAGTATTTAAAGTGTTATACTATTTTAAATAGAGAAAATGTAAACATGTTAGTCATTTTAAATGTTATATCCATTTTTATAGACAACCATACTTCGTTGATAACCTTCCCGATCAAGTATTTGTTTCAGTTTCTTTAAGTGGTATTATATCTCACAGTAATTATACATGAATTCGACAACCGGAAGAAAATACATGCATTGTTTTCCTTATTGCTTAAACTTACAAGTAGTGGTATCGATACGTCACTCTGACATCGAATTGACGAGCCATTGCTGTAATAAACAAATTATTAAACACATGTTCGTAATTTGACTATCCTTATGTTATGCATTTTAACAAGACTAATACCAGATAGTGGACATTGCCGATTATTGACGGAATAACAAGACTAATACCAGATAGTGGACATTGCCCATTATTGACGGAATATCAAGACTAATACCAGATAGTGGAAATTGACGATTATTGATGAAATTTTGCATTTTATGTCATCCGCGGAATAAATCACACCTGGTCGTGTAGATCATAGCGACATTTGGTAATCGAGACAATATTAACCCCGGGAGACGCTAATGCATTAAGGAATATTTAATCGATTTGTGATTTAATATGTGATTTCTTTTGTGATTTTATTATTAATGTGCACGTGTGTGGAAGCGTTAAGTGTCCAAAAAAAAGAGATAATATAATGTTGAAGAAGTCAATGCATTCATTTACTACTTGACTGAATTTAAAAAATAACACATTACTTGCTAATTTGACATTATACATATAATTAAGAAACATTTGTTATAAACTACATTATGAAACTCATTATATTTACATGTACATGTTTCGAGTTAAATTGACACCATGTATATTTCTCAAGACTTGCCAATGAATATGAGCGACGAAGATTTACTTCAAGTTATGAATGATAATAAGACTTACGAATATCTAGGTTTAAGCATTTATGTGGCTGCTGT
The DNA here is from genome assembly GCA_027627225.1 of Congeria kusceri. Classification (NCBI taxonomy): domain Eukaryota; kingdom Metazoa; phylum Mollusca; class Bivalvia; order Myida; family Dreissenidae; genus Congeria; species Congeria kusceri. The sequence goes on along the minus strand of CM051040.1, from coordinate 38,134,087 downwards.
TGCTGTTATTGGAATCATAGGAAACATAGCTGCTCTCGCCTTTTATAGACAATTACAGAAAAAGACAGTCACAACAGTTTTAATAATGACTCTTACTGTCAACGATTTGTTGACATCTGTTTTTATATTTTCAAATATTTATGATTTCTGTCATACCTTAACATTTCCGAGTAATACTTGGTGTAAAGCGTATTATTTGACCGTACACGCGTTTGTTTCACCTAGCCTTATGTGTCTGTGTGCAATTGGATTTGAAAGACTGGTGTTAATTTACCACGTACCAAAATGGATGAAGGCGATGTGCACGTTAAGGTCTTCAAAGTACACCATTTGTGTGATTGCTTTACTTTCATTTGTCTTCGCAATGCGAGATATCTGGATCATAGAACGTACGCCAGTAGAGTTGGTCATGGTTGAGGCCAACAGAACCGTAATTGGATACCACTGCATGTCATCGACCAAAGAATCTCTTAAAACAATACTCATTGGATTTCATAGTTTGGACTTGTTCTTTCTAGTTTGTATCACATTGTTTGTAATTGTGAATTATAGCTTAATTGCTAAGACAATTTCTCGAGTGAAGAACAATCTTGAAAATCATGCAATGCATACAAGTCGCCAAAACCCTAAATACTTCGAAAATGAAGCTGAATCTGTTAACCAAAGCACTTTGTCGATTGGTGAACATGGTCATACTGAACGCCTTCGTCAGCAATTGCAATTGCATCAGTGGCCCTCTGTTTCATCATTCGAAGATCATTCTTCAGGTACTAAAACGGCCTGTAAGAAAGTAGCAGTGCGATCCCTTGTTAGAAGAAAACTCACCAAAATAGTGAATAGCTCGAAAAACCCGGAGAAACAAATCACAACAATGATATTTGCAATGACGGCAGCCTCATTATTAAGTTTCGTACCGTACTTTGTCATAAGTCTCTTGCAGACCTACGACCATACCAGCAGTGCTTGGGAAGTCCTCGCCCACAGGTCATACGTGATGAACAGCACCGTGAATCCGTTCATAATAGGATATTTCAACTCTGAATTTAGACGGTACATAAAGAACATGGTACATGGGTGTTGTTTTCGTAGGCATTAAACTTCGGAATAAAGATACTACGTGATTTTGTAAATTTTTCCTGGGATTCTACGTTCATAATTTATTTTATTGTGTCATCTATGTTGAATTATAAATAGTTTAATCTTTATGATAATTCTTTAAGTGAATCTAAGAAACTATTTATTTTAGACGTTTTCGTTGCTAAATTGTCTGAAACCAAAGCTGTGCACAGGCGGTACTTAACAGTTTTGTATTCCGCTGTAGTACATAGATTGCAGTTCAGTGTGATGTAATGGTCAGCAGCATGAAAAGAAACTATATTCATGTAATATGTTTTGACTGATCTGATGATATGTCTAATACACAGAACTGATGCCCACATTCAAAGCGTTTTCGCAAATCAGTTCAATCAGTTACGAGAGTAAAATTAGTCGTTTTAGACAATGAAATAAACATATTTATATAGCTATGATGAAATGGCGTTCCAATGTCGTCCTAGATAGCTCCTGGTAGACTCTTCCGAAATCGCCTATGAAAACGTAAAATAGTCTTTCTGTTTGCAAACTTACTCATGGCAGCTATAATGATTTCACTTCGCTTGATATCAAATACACAAAATACGATCCTCCTATTAACTTCCTATTGTATTGAATTGTACGCTTCGACAAAGCGTTCAACGAGTTTTCGTAAACAAATACGAACACAGCGTGTGCATTATGCATTACTAAGATATAAAATATTTTTGGAAAACTTTATAATACACAACATATTTTTTATGTATAACTTACATATAATTTGTTTTTGAAAAGCATGATAATACAATACAAATTAACTTTATATATTATTTACATCTAAACTATTTTTGTTAATCATAAAATTTTATAATTATAAATTATTTTTGTAAAGCATGAAAATACAGTACATACAAATGTTATAAATTTATTAGATAGAAATTATTCTTGTAAAGCATGAGAATACAGTACAGATTACTTGTATGTATTACGTAGATATATACAATATATTTCCTTTTTGAAAGCATGATGATATTATTTGTCCCAATTTGTGTAATTGTTATTATCATGACGATCAGGGGCCATGTTAGCCTTATTTCATTATTTATATAAAAATAGTGTACAATTCTTAAATAAACTTCCTACCTACCTATCTTTATTGTCGCGGTTTTGTATTTACATTCTGAAGATCTAGTGTCTATATTGTTATCAATATATTGTCGTATTGCATTACTAAAGCCATGTCTTGTAAGGAAATATAAATTACATCACCATAGCAACAGTAGGTGGTCATGTACGATGCACAATGAACTGTTTAATTCGCCGTTGCCATATGCAGTTGAATTTTATACTTAAACTATTAAATGAGACAATTTACCAAATTGAATTGACACTATGAGCATTAATACATTGATGAAATTTCAAACTTTCAAATGTTTTGCTCAAGTCGTTCATTTTTTACAATAAAAAACGATGAAGTGGTATGTCAGAAAAAAACATGACGTCAGACAAGCGTACGGAGCAGCGTTGCAGACTTAGTCATTTCTGTGTTCACAAAATGACTCCAGACAAACCATTTACATATGTAAACCAAATAAATGACATTGATGGTGGTAAGTAACAAATATACAAATCCCACAGACAAAGAAAAGATAAGAAGACCAATATATCAGACAAACTTAGGAATGGTTCCCCTTAGGTCAGATCCTAGGGATAACCCTTCTGAGGATTTGATCAGTGAAGGGTGGTTTGATACGCTTTTGGTGCATACGACAAAACATGTACAGTAATATGTACATGAAATGGGTTGAATGGTGTAAGAAATACGTTTAAGTTGATGGGGAATACTTTATACGTCTACAGGTTTTGGTATGCATGCCAATATAAATGATATTCAAATGTTGACGTGAACTAATACATTAAACTGCTCCATAGATGTGAATGTGTATACACTCAAACCAATACAAGTTTTCTATTTATCAATGCATAAGCACTATTTTTAATATGTTAAATAACACTATATTATTGCTTAAGAAATACCCAAATTAATAAAATATGCCACAAAGTATGTCAATAAATTAGGTTGTGAACAGACTTTCCGGACAGCCCTCGTACATTTCATGCAACGTTTGTGCAACATTTGTGTCACTGTTTGCTGTAACTGTCACGAAAAAAAATGGTTTTAAGTAATAAGGTATATTGTATCATTTCTGCTGTCGAACGGTCTCCTGACAATGGACTCTATTTTGTCCTTCAGTTTATAATGTTTACCTTGTCAATGGTACAAAAGCATCCGTTCTTTAAACCACACAGCTATATATTCGATCTGTATTGACATAATTTATGTGGCTGACGAGGAAAATGCCCAATAGACAATGTAAAATAGCATTATATTAAATATAATGCTTTATTGTATAGGATGTGTGTGTGTGTAACCTTTTATTTTTATCTTATATTGGCAGATACAAATACATACATAACAACAAATAATACAATACATTCTTTAGTAACATTGAACTGTAAATTATGCGCGGTTCTATAAAGAGTTGAAATGAAAGAAAACAAAAATGTAATCATAACAACGCAATGATTTAACGGTGTCCATGTTGTTTTTTTTCTGCTTGTTCTCGAAGGTACGTTGTTCGAGGTGTGTAAAGTTTGCGTACAGTGTATGACATAATAATAACCTTTTACTGGTTTCTAACTTCCATTGATTTTTCACGCCTGGTAAATCATGCTGTTACCCATAGATAGCTTTGTGCGCACGTTGGTGTTTGCGTCCAGTATTGGTTGCTAACAATCCATCCACTCTTGAAAAACGACGATGAGTCATCCGTTCCTTGACTCTATGTGAGGCATACAGTAAATCCGTTCCTTGACTCTATCTGAGACATACAGTAAATCCGTTCCTTGACTCTATCTGAGGCATACAGTAAATCCGTTCCTTGACTCTATCTGAGGCATACAGTAAATCCGTTCCTTGACTCTATCTGAGGCATACAGTAAATCCGTTCCTTGACTCTATCTGAGACATACAGTAAATCCGTTCCTTGACTCTATCTGAGACATACAGTAAATCCGTTCCTTGACTCTATCTGAGGCATACAGTAAATCCGTTCCTTGACTCTATCTGAGGCATACAGTAAATCCGTTCCTTGACTCTATCTGAGGCATACAATAAATCCGTTCCTTGACTCTATCTGAGGCATACAGTAAATCCGTTCCTTGACTCTATCTGAGGCATACAGTAAATCCGTTCCTTGACTCTATCTGAGGCATACAGTAAATCCGTTCCTTGACTCTCTCTGAGGCATACAGTAAATCCGTTCCTTGACTCTATCTGAGGCATACAGTAAATCCGTTCCTTGACTCTATCTGAGGCATACAGTAAATCCGTTCCTTGACTCTATATGAGGCATACAGTAAATCCGTTCCTTGACTCTCTCTGAGGCATACAGTAAATCCGTTCCTTGACACTATCTGAGGCATACAGTAAACACCTCCTAAGTTTGTATTTCTTGTGAAACTAAACATTTAACTACCCCTTCTAAGCGCACGTACTCAGTGTAATGCATATTATGAAATATTATGGTTAGATAATACATAATTTAACTTTGGCATGAATGTAAAGAAATAGAAACCACACTGGGTTGTATAGTTTAATGGGATTATCCGTGTATCAGCATCGTTTTCATATTTAATGCATGTTTCCCCAAACTAGATGTTTTCATCGCTATATATTCGCATGCAAACAAGTTATTACGTTAATGGTTTCATTCATCCAATATTGATCGTATTTTTGAGAGCGATCCTTATTTTATTAAATGTAAGCTGAAGTAAGAGAATTAAGACAGATTTTTGGACCAGTGACGTTTCAAAATGTTATATTTACTTTGTCACCAAATTTTAGATTCAATATTAAGGTCACATCTAAGTATAAAAAAGTAAAAACAATAAAAAATATTTGTATTATATGTCAAAAGCCACTACCAACAACAATAGACAAAAGTGTGTATTATTATTATTATTATTATTATTATGTTAAAATTAGGGATGGCAACGAACACTAAAACGCTATTCGAATATTCGAAGTCAGCATTCGAATAAAATTCGAATGGTCGGTCATATTATTTTATGGTTATAAGCTTATTTTGCGACCATTATCATCAATCATCATCATAATCATCATCATCATCATCACCATAATCATCATCATCTGATTTAGTATAAATACTAACACATATAATATAAAAAGGATCTATAAATAATATAGAACATAATGCGATATTTTAAAAAATCAATACAACTAAAATGCTTAAAAATGCAAATGCAAACAATTAAGACGGTATCAAACTCATATTTAAGGAGTCTTATCCGCAAACGGAAGTTGGCAGCGCCCTTAAACTTCGATATTGTGCTTTGTAAAGCTTGGGTGCAAACTATATGGTACAATATAATCATATGCGTAAACGCTTTTTTACATGACATCCATATATACATTAGTTAAACATTATTTGGTGTCTTTATTAAAATCTGTTTTCCGATGTTTTAATTATAATGCACACTTGAAGTCCCATTTCTTAGGCATACCCCCTTTAAAAGCATAAGCGGATCCGCAGACGACATATGGGTCCACATCACTGGTGTTAATCTACTCTCCGTTGATTATAATCTGTTTTCACAAGTTGCGCACTCTACTACCAAAGGTGTTAAATGATGTGTCAAAATAGCAAACTGTCAAACAAAAGATCATCGTGGCAGAGGATATATATTTTTCATTTCTTAAGATATTTTTTATATATTTTAATGTTGATGTTCGAATAACTATATTTTATTCGAATATTCGGTTAGGTATTCGAATAACCAAATATTCGTTTATTTGTTGATATCCCTAGTTAAAATCATCATCTTGTTCTGGTAAAACCCATTATTAATAACGTTTTCGTTGCGTCATTCGTAACAATATGTAAAGTGGACAGTTATATCGCCCTATAAACACCAAATTTCCTGTTCGATGGGTGGTTTTATTTGACAAATATGACAAAACCAACAACAGTTAATCAAGCATTTTAATTTTTGAAAAAAAAAAAGAACAACAAACAAAGAAACGAAAAACAAAATCACACAAAAGAAATAACAAAAGAACCCACATAAATCACTGGTATGTTTTGAACATTTATCTTACTAGGTATTTCAGCCTGATACAAAGCTGCCTGAGATATTTTACTATATCAGGCAGCTAACATCTATATCAATGAATGTTAAGATTTACGAGATTTTACTTTTTATAAACTTAAACGTCAATAATTTAAGTACATATTAATCATAAGCCTCACCACTAATACATTCTAAGCCTGACGTATTACACACCACCAGGCAGTAACCTGTTATGCTCTATAGATTAACGGAGCATCCATACATTATCTTGCCTTTTAATTCAAAATGTGAATGAACATGATATTGTTTATGATGTATAGACTGTTCGCATTTCGGAACGATCCGCACATCACCAAATATGTTTTATAATACTAGTATGAGGACTGCATCAAAAATATCACATTCACATTACAAAATGCTCTTGCGCCCAAAACAAAAAATCGCTCTTGTAGTGTTCAGATAAGAACGATGCAAAGTCGAGCATTGTAAATTGAAAGCTTATTTGATGCAAGTATAAGACATAAAACACATAATGGGCCAACAGTGGCGAAACCCTTATTAAGACCCGAAATCATATTTTCAGACATGTGACCAAATGACTCTACCACATAATACAAACACACGCAACAAAAATAAAAAAAAATGAAAATAATTTAAACTGACACTCATGTGTTCGTAAACATTCAATTCAAAAGCTTGTTTAACCAATTCTTGTGATCACTACGTATTTCTAATCCTACGGCCAAAACAAATAAAACATCCCATAAGAAAGCGTCTGAAATCAGAATTGAAAAATCCTATAATAAAAGGATTCACTGTACTGTTCATCACGTATGACCTGTGAGCGAGGACCTCCCAAGCACTGCTTGTATGGTCGTATGTCTGCAGGAAGCTGATGACAAAGTACGGCACGAAGCTCAACAAGGAGGCGGCAGTCATTGCAAACATCATGACCGTGATGCGTGTCTCCATTCGTGTCTTGCTTTTGCGTCTTTTAAGCGATCGCAGTTGTGTGTTCACACTTTGAGTGCCTTTTGATGTCGTCGTGATTGTATGGTCATCGGCGGACGAAAGGGACGTCACATGAACAGTTTCTGTGGCTTCGACCTGTTGACTTCCATCTGTGGTAGCTTCGGAGAGATTTATTGAAATTTGTTGGCCACATTCGTTTTCGAAATCATGAGGGATCTGTAGACTAGATCTTTTGGAGTAATTGTCAAGATTCTTACGTACAGTAGCAACTTTTCTGGCTATTAAACTATAGATCAAAATTAAAAGCAACGTTATAAAAACCAGCACGCAAAGATCCAATATATGAAAGACGACGATCGTTCCCATCAAAGACGATTTTCTTGAATGCATGCAATGAAAGCCAGTGATGGTTCTATTGAAACCGATCACGTGTATGCCTACTGGTGTAAGCTCTAAGAGCCAAATATCGCGAAGAGCGAAGACAGCCGAAATAAACACACACGAAGAAATAATGTATTTAGAAGAGCTCATCTGGCACAAAACTTTTGTCCAATTAGGCAAGTGATAAATGTGAACGAATCTTTCAAACCCAATGGCACTTAGGAAAAGCAGAGAATTTACCACGAATATGTGTATGACCAAGTAATACAGTTTGCACCAAACGTTGCTGGGGAAAGTCAGCGTATGGAAAAAGTCATAAATGTTACTGAAAATAAACACTGACGTCAGCAAATCGTTGATTGTTAGAGCTATGATTAAAATAGTAGTTGCTGTTTGTTTCCTTTGCTTCACGTAAAACACTAATGCACAGATGTTGCCTAATATCCCCAGAATGGCAACACAGGCCACATATGCTGTAAGTCCGGCGTACTGGTGAATCTTTTCATTGTTGAGTGCTAGAAGTAAATCCTCGTTTCTTGTCAATACTTCCGATCGGCCTAAATCATCCATAGTGTAGTTACTGTCCAACCAAAGAAAGGGTAATAATGACTGTGGAGATGTCGCCGGATTCATTCTATGCGTTTATTTCAAATGTTGTGTTTTAATTTTATTTTATGCGGCAATAATTTTATAAGTATCACCAAAACTGGCATATAAGTAAAGCGCACATTCACAAAATAGTTCCCGTTCACAAAGTGTTTTTATAGTGCATCTAATATAAACGCTTATCATATACGCCGATACAGAGTTGCATGTTGTTGATTGAGTTACAAACTATGTTTATCAGTAATTATGTACATATTTGGAAACTTACAATTTGCATTAATTAATTACACATCCTCCCTTCGTAAAATGTGTTCGTAAGTATTTTAGTAAATAGCAATTCAGTACTTCCCTTTCAAATTCGTCGAATGAACGCCTACATTATATTCCCCATCCTAATATATTTATCGATACTGCGTCAGAAAGCTCAGTTCCGATGACTAAGGGTTAAACCGCGAGCAAAGGAGGACCGAATTGAATTCACATAGATGTTAAAGTTGTATAAATGGATTGAAATAAAAGCATTTGTAAAAAAAAACACGTGTATTTAATGCATTGTTTTAGAAGTATACGTACATGTATGCATACAAACATTGTGTGGATAAATAAAACGTTTTATGTTTAAATACGTATGTATGGTGCAAATAGTGCAATCTTTCATTTCTGGACCATTGTAAAACCAATAAAAATGTGACTATAATTCCAAAAACTTCGTTGCGATAGATCGTTATAAATAATGTTGATTTTATCCAAGTCCATTATTGGACTCATATCCGGTATCTTGAACATCGAAGACGTAGGATATGCGAATTCAAAAATAGCAATTGAAGTCCATTTGTATATATAAGGAAATGCGTTATTTTAACAACATGTATAGCGAATTACATATTATTATCCCATAAATGTATTTATTTGGTGCGATCGATATATTGCTCTAGCATGGTATTTGCCATCAGTAATCCAACTTTGAAGTACAAAAGCCGGCCGAATAGGTGTGACACCTTAATTGCTAAATGTAACTCTCTTCAATAGTATACATTATATTGTTAGAGTTTTTTCTTTCAGAAATGTACGCGCTACATATAGATGTATACATAAATTATGCACTTTACTATGTATGTGAATATAATCTGAACTATTACAAGCCTCAATTCAATTCTGGCGAAATCCTTATCTGTTCCTCTGAATACAGGTTTTCTGCTTTCATATTAATAGGCAAACAATTAATAGCTATGGGGTGTGACAGTGGAGTGTTGTTGTATATAAATCAATGCAGTAAAACTTCCTTCTCGATGTTTTTTAGGATGAAAATACAGTAAAACTTCCTTCTCGATGTTTTTCAGGATGAAAATGCTTGAGTAATATTATCGAAGTTCTCAAGCTGTAGGATGTGCGAAGGATATACTAAGAAGTATCCTTTTCCGAATAATTATTAATTAGTCACAAACGTCAATACTTACCATGTTCAATTATTTACTGTATTATATGAATACAACAGTAGATATAAAAACGAACAACCACCTCAGCATTACAAATTACGATATGATTTGTTTATTGCATGAAAACATTATACAATGCTTATTGCAAACATAAAAAATGTAAATAGAGAAAGTACAGAAAACATTTTCTGGAGCAGCAATTATAAAAAAACATAACAGATCATTGATTAAAAAAGCTAAGAGGTTCGTTTATATAAGTAGTATGACAATATAAAATACTCATCACATTATACTCAAATCAATAGTAGACACAAGTATAAAAAATAATGCTGATTTTTAAAGCATTTATCTTACATGTCATTCTCTAAGCTTATTTGCGAAAACAATATTTTGCCAGATTGTATATTACATTTTGAATCGAGTGTTTAAAAGATTTTGGAACTTAATCAGCTATGGAGGTGACAGTGATGGTTTTAGATACATTCCTCAATTTTCTATATTTAGCTAGTCTGAATAAATTGTCAATAGTATTCTAGAATGTTTTACAGTACATACAGATCATAGCGAAAACATACATTCAATCTAAGAACAGCCCAATCCCTTCAGCCAGGCTAGTTTATATCTCCTAATTAACATTGCTAGAAAACATAAAAAAACAAAGGGGTATTTCCTTTGATGACGTTTGATTAAATAAAAAATAACAATACATGATTTTCTTTTATTGTTGTTATTAGGGCATTAACACTAATACCAATAACACAAACGTTTAATATAATAGGCGTACATAAATTTTACAATTAATATTTCAAGATTTTTTCTTCTTTAGTCTCAAACCGTGACTCGGCGTTTATAAGTTATAACGCTGGGTTGTTTAGCAAAAAATAAATAATTCCATTACATAAATTTGACTCAGATTATCTATTATGATATTCAAGGAAACGAATTATGTCAACGAAAGTTAACTCCTTTACCAATATAATGAAAATCAACAGTGGGTTTCGAACTCACGATATAGGAGCCATCAGAACATATAACTTTACTTTCTACTGCTCTCTAAACATCTGGTAAATGACTATGCATTCATTGTTGTTTTTCAAAAATATAATCAAATAATTCGGTCCCTGGTGAAACGTCACGAAATATTGCTAGTTTTAATTTTTTATTGACTTTATTATCAAATCTGTTATGTTTACATTAAGTCAAAGGTACTGGAGGCAACTTTATCGGATGAATTACCACACCACAAACACCACAAAATCATATTATCCCATGTATGGGCCCGTATTTACCAACCCATTCTTAGACTTAAGAATAAAGAATAGACTTTAGACTTATGAAAAATACTTCAGCGTTTGCAACAATACTGGGTTCCAATACTGCTTATTTCATGAACAAATCGTTCTAAATAAAGAATGATGTAATAAGAGATGGTGAATTCCAAGTTTGATTCAACATTAAAGCGCTCTTAAAACAGTACAGTTTCAAGAATATTCTTTATTTTTAGTCTTAAGTCTAAGAATATATTGTTGAATACGTTCTATGAATATTTCTAATCCACATGATTAATAACGTCTCCGTGATTTAACACCCCACGAAATGTCAATAGATCCACGAAACAATATATAGCCATATAAACACGTTGTTGCCTGATATATGAGTGCCTTACGCGCAATACAATACCGACAATAATTAAAATGTTGATGTTAAATGATGCATACAAAATACATATGTATAAACAAAAATGTCAAACATTTTACCGTATGTTTTACAGTTTGTTACCATTTTGCATACACGTTAATATGTGCATCAATACACAAAGAATTGACTATATTTTTTTGCTTTATATAACATATTTATAGACATGTAACACACCGGGCTAAAAGATTATGATAGAAACAACTTAATACATATAACATATTTACATACATATACAATACCAGGCTAAATACATATGATGCTAGCAACTCTGTAAATATAACATTTTCACAGTCAAGTAAAACACCAGGCTACATACATGAAACGCATATTATACGGAATATTCGTACTTCTAAAGATTCCACTGAAAACAAACATATTCAACGAAAAGGTAAGGACTAGATCGGATAACAAGAAATAAACAAATCTCAAAATACTAAGCTATGACAACAAAACTGCTAAAAACCTCATATAATAAAATTCGAATAAATCATACGTACATACGGCTGTGACATAATGGTAAAAAAGATATTAGCACAGATTGGCAAATAGAAAGTTTCCAAAATTTTGCCACCGATTAAAAAACAACATAAATAAAGTGTTCTTTTATGATTAAACATCTGTTGAACTGGCAAAGTGTTAAAGCGTTTCTAATGCCTTTCGTCAATTCTTTTCAAAACAGGCTTCCACTTACATAACAGAATATTGCACACATATTTGTTCGAGCCCCTGTATCTTAGTGGTTAGCATGTCATTCGGAGGTCGTGTGTCTGAGCTCCAACAGAGGCACTTCTGTTGATCACTGCGAATTTCGTAGTCTGCGACCAAAACAAATAACACATTCTATGAGAAAACGTCTGAAATCAGAATTGAAAAATCCTATAATAAATGGATTGACCGTGCTGTTGATCACATACGACCTGTGGGCGAGGACTTCCCAAGCACTGCTAGTGTGGTCGTAGGTCTGCAGTAAGATGATGACAAAGTACGGTACGAAGCTCAACAATGAGGCGGCAGTCATTGCAAACATCATGACCGTGATGCGTTTCTCCATTCGCTTCTTGTTTTTGCGTCTATAAAGCGATCGCAGTTGTGTGTTCACACTGTGTGTTCCTTGCGATGTCGTCGATGTTGTATGGTCGTCAACAGACGATAGAGGCGACACGTGATATTGCTCTATGGCCTCAACGTTTCGGTTGTCATCTTTGGTTTCATCTGATAGATTTATGGAACTTTTTTGATCACATTCGTTTCTGATATCACTAGGGATCTGTAGACTAGATCTTTTGGAGTAATCCTCAAGATTCTTGCGTACAGTAGCAACTTTTCTGGCTATCAAACTATAATTCACAATTAAAACGATCGTTATGACAACGAACACACAGATGTCCAACATATGAAAGATGACGATTTTGTCCATTAAGGACGGTTTTCTTGAATGCATGCAATGAAAGCCAGTGATGGTTCTATTGAAATCGGCCACTTCTATATCTACTGGTGTACGCTCTATGAGCCAAATATCGCGAAGAGCGAAGACAGCCGAAATAAAGACACAGGAAGAAATAATGTATTTAGAAGAGCTTTTCTGGCACAGAGCTTTTGTCCAGTTAGGCAAGTGATAAATGACAACGAATCTTTCAAATCCAATGGCACTTAGGAAAAGTAGAGAATTTACAACGTATATATGTATGACCAAGTAGTAGAGTTTGCACCAAACGTTGCTGGGGAAAGTCAGCGTATGGAAAAAGTCATAAATGTTACTGAAAACAAACACTGACGTCAACAAATCGTTGATTGTAAGAGCTATAATTAGAATTGTGGTGACTGTCTGTTTCTTTTGCTTCGTGTAAAACATTAACGCACCGGTATTGCCTAATATCCCGAGTATGGCGACGGAGGCCACGTATGCGGTTAGTCCGGCGTATTGGCGTATCTTTTCAGTGTTGAGTTCTTTCAGCAAATCGTCGTCACTGAACAATGCTACAGATCTGTCTATTTCATCCATAGTGTGGATGTTTTCCAATCAATGAATTGATACACGGTGATGTTTGTGCTTGTTTTCGCTTGGTCCATGTATGTTTATTTGAGTTTTATTAATATAATCCATACATCAAATGAATGCCATTTCACCCAATTAGTTATGCACACGCTTGCACTTACCACTATAACACGTTTATCGGATACACTCACAAAACATTGCCCAGTTATTTTAATGTCAAAAAATCTTAATGCTTAAATTAGCAACCCATGATCGTGCGAACTGTCGATCAAGTAATAACTGAATCAATAGTAATTTGGTCTTTCTTTTTTGAATTCGTTGCATGAATGACAACATTGTGTTTTCCATCCTTTGATTCACCCGAATAACGCTTCAGAGATACACGATCCCCGTGAGTTCAACTTCCGATGACTAAACGGTGAATTGTGTGCACAGGAAAAGCCGTTTGAATTCAACGGGGTTCTTAAATGGTTCACGCGAGTTAAGTTATATCAGTTATATAGCAAGGAAGCTGTTGTTGCATGTGACAATATAATTTAAAATCAGATATAAAAAACGCGTTTAATTAGACACACTAAACTACCGAACATATTAACAAAAACTTTTCGACGACTTCGTTTGTTAGTTATGTGTAACCTTATACAAATGTCCACAATATGTTCAGAAGTTTACACACATGCATACACCAACTAAAATTTAAGGTGTGCAGCAAAAACATATTTTGTGATTAAAAACAAAGATAATTGTGCGTTTAATAAAACTAGTTTTGTTTTGTCTCTACTTTTTTTCATCAAAACTTTTCACTCGCTGTTTGTAAGCACACGCTACTATGTATACTTTATATATTGTTTATTGCGTTTACTAAAATATTTGTTTTATGAAGCCTTAACACAAAATAGTTTCCTTAACATACTCTGAAATTCAGCCGACCCGTCTCCAGAGTGACCATTATTTGACAATTCAAAGCGTGAATAAGAAAACATGTTTATTTTCTTTCCTTCTGTTTATTGTAAATGCACCATCAAAAGACCGTTTTTTTCAATATATGGAACAGAGTACCCATTCAATAAGCCACATGAAATATATATATATATATTATTAAAATGGAATTATGTTTGTCAACCTACATTGTCTTGTCTCCTCATTCCATTTGGTAGACTTTCGGTCTATACAGAAACATCAAATGTGGTTGGCAGAGACAATACACAATAGACAATATGATTATTCAACTATGTTTAAATCATTTTCTTAAAAACAACCATTACTGTCAATCAAGGAATTACAAAGAAACTACGCATATTTGATAATTTAAAGTCCATGTTACGCAATTGAGAATGGAAATCCTAAAAGAAACAAATTTCTGCATATACGTTTTCAAATCGCAATATAACGGTCAACATACTTTGTCACTATGTTTATTGTTTTACTTCGTTCTTATATATTGTTTCTTACAGTATGCATAATAAACGTGTTCATATTTAAACCATGTTGAATAGTTATATCGCAACCTAGTCATGGAACATCTTGTCATTTAATCATTTACTACTTTCTACCACCTTTTAACAACTGGAACAATAATGATAGCTAACTATCATGTACATGCATTTCTTTATTTATTTATGCATTGTGCAATGCCCTTTCAAAACCTTATATTCATAGATTACTATAATGATATTAGAACATGTTATATTAAGCAGTATTACAGGAAAATACCAAATGCACCCAAATTTATAGAATTAATGCAATCCGACAATGTAATTATTAACATAAACGTAGCTAAGCGTTTATTCAAAGAAACCAGTTTTCATTTTATTTCGAATAATATTAAATGTATTGACACTTGACTTCTCGTTCTGCGTGTTGTGTTGTATATTTACTGAATTAAATTGATATTTTGCTGTTGTTTATTATAATATTAATATTAATATACTAGACCTGTTGTAATTGATTTATACTAAATTAAGTCGAGAATTAGTATTTTACAGATGACCACTATGCGTGCATTTATATATATTAATGTACTATTCCGTGTATATATTTATGTACTGTATTTGTGATGTATATTGAATAAACCACATCTATATGTCAATATCTAGTATAAATTGACTAATAACAGTAAAATGCAATTAAAAATGTGTTGTCGGACATTAAAACGAGATTAGTACAAACTACATGATTTAGATAATACAAGCATAAATACATTCTATAAGTGGTGAACACTTTCGTAACTGAGTTAAAGTAAAGGGATATATGTGCAAATGAACAACGAATCAAATACAGTGTATCATATACATATTATTACCATACATATGAATAGTGATGCACGGCAAATTTTGCAACATTTTCAGCAACATAAATGGAATAACCTCTCTGTCAATAAAGTTATAGACTGAATACACGGTCCTACTTACCAAATTTCCCCTCGACAGTTATAGAAACGATTTTTTTTTAATGTACAGTACATCGTGCATTCTTCATGTCCTCTAGTGTATGAGCATGGCCAACAATTATTAACTAATAGCATGTTATTTGACTAAACAACTCAATTATCTTTAATGTGATTGACATTTGTATAAATGTCTGTAAAGTACTAAATCGGTAACGAATGTATTAAGTGGACCCATTCGCAGATTGGAAAATTGACAATTCCCAACCTGTTTTTTTTGCCACATATATCAAAGCGTTGAACGCTGAAAGACTGCGGTCTGTCTCATAAAGTTAACGAATATTTAAACATTTTCAAGTAAGAAAACTAGTTCTTCAGCAATTGTTGAATGAGTGGGCCAATTTCGCAGTTCTGATTGGCCGTGTTATCAGTGATCTCCCTTGCTCCGTGGTATGGAAGCAGCTAAGCAGGGGAGACCACTCTGCAATTGCCATCTCATAAGATACATGCTCTCGAATTTCGGTAATAAAGACTTCGGCTATCGCCATAGTCTAAAAATACATGGCAAATAAAGAAGCTAATTGACACTCCTAACACAGAAGTATATTGCAAATAATGATGTGTTGTTCATAATTAACCATCAGCTTAAATGGTTAAAATTTAATATGTTTGTTACGCGGTTCGACGGTTCACGTTAGCACTTACATAGCGTTAAAATATATTTTAACCTATATTAATCTGAATGGTCTTGAGATTAGTGAGAAAGACATTTGATCCGGAGGTCGTAGGTTCGATCCCCTGCGGAGGCGGAACCTTTATACTTTTTTATCATGTTTTTACATAGTATTCGGTTTTTTCTTCAGATCCATTAGGGTTTGCTGTCAAGGCATTTCGTTTCATTTTCCATAACCAAGATCAAAGCGAACAAGTCCCTTTAACATATTACATCACACTGTAGGGCACAATATTGTTGGAAAACGTGAAGCAATACAGTTAACATTATACAGATATTAGCATTTGGGAGAACAGTCAAATTGTTTTCCGGAGTACAGGGGACAATATTTGAACTGTTCCCCGAGGCCGTTCAATAAGAAACTATATATTTTAGAATTAAATTCGCTCCAAATAGCCAGCAGTCTGGAACCACTAAAGTGTTGTAGGTGAATTGGAGGCATATGTCTCAGGGAAATGCCATGCATAATCAGACATAAACTCTTTGTAATTAGCAAATTATGATTCAGCTTAGGTGACATTTAAAACTTCGGTTGTGGTAAAAAGCACTATAGATCAAATATAATAATGATATTTATTACCTACTTTACTATATAAAAGATCATTAAGCGTTTTTAACTGTTTACCACTTTGTTGAAACAAGCTCCTCCTAACCGGCAACATTTAGTGATGTTTCACGGTTTTGTTTCGTTATGTTGCCCTCATCATTATTCAAAGGGGAGCAACCTGCGCAGAACGTTGCGCAATGTAATTTTATGGTAACACTGACTGCTCTGGCTGTTACAAGCAGGACCCAGGTTAATGATTTTTCTGTTTTGTAGTTGTAAGTCACAACTATCGTTATGTTAGTTTTCATGGAAGTAGGTATTACAGCAGATATTTCATAGTCATTTCGGAACATTCAATTTTTTTTCATTCAGTATCGGGGGCAGCATTTTCAACTGTTGCCCCCTCTACTTCAGGAAACCAATTTGACTCTTCCCAAATGCTACTGAAATAATAATGTTTATCGGGGATTTTGAGCAACCTTTCTCAGATATAATGACTGATCAATGTGTGAATGCAGTTAAACTGACTTATTTAAGAGGGAAACTTTAATGATTATGCCAATTTATATCTTCACTAATTAAGAACGTAACTGCTATTTTGTTTCTTCACAAAAAGATTTCTAGTAATATTAATAATGATTTCATGAATTGTGAATACATTACTATATATTTAGCATTTCTACATTCCGGTAAATCCTATTTTTATGCGTCTTTGTTGAAATGGGCGAAAGTTGTTCCATGCTAAATACAGCTTAATCTTTAAAATGCGAATTTGGACCATTATAAACAAATGTTATTTATTTATTTTTAATGGTCGATTTCAAACATTTAATGTACATTTACAAGGGGTCTTCAAAATGTACCGATACGAACAGCATTACTTTTGTAATATCCAAGAGGTTTTGCAAAAACAATTATGCTAGAGAAGCGTTCGACCAGCTACACTTGCAGGTTTTCTAACATTTTAATATCAAACACCGTTCGATTTATATCGCCACCATAGCAACAGTTAAAAGGCATGGTGGCACAACTCTACAATTTTGTTTATTTATATAATCCAGGGGTGTATATAATCTAGGGCAAAATCGAATGTACATACGTGTGTTTGTTTTGACCTCTATTGGCTGTCCCATTGTCTAACACCGATTCCAAAAATAAAAACAAGATACATAGCATATAAATGGGCGAAATGACACTGGTGACACAGAAATATATTCAAAATAATGAATCATGAATAAACATCAATTGTAATGGGGTATAAGACATTGTGTTCGATCAACACACATGCCGCCGGTTAGTGCTGGACAATTCTAAGTCAAAATTAGGTCAAGGTCAAAGTATGGTTGGGTGATATGGTTTGATAGGGAATGGTCAAAAGCAACAACTGTGTAAGTATCAAAGTGTTAGCGGTGTTGGTGCTAGACGAAACGGTAAAATCTAACTAACCTTGTCACGGACGGACGGAAGGACGGCCGGGCAGGACAATCACTATATGCCTCGTGCATCAAGATACCGGGGGCATAAAAACATGCTATGAGTACATAGCGTTAAAATGCACTACCATTATGCTTGTATCTTTCACCTAGCGTTAAGCGTAAAAGCTATTTTAAGCCACATAACTATCTTCATTGCGTAAGGTAGCCATTTACGTATAATCTCGTAAGGACGTCCGTCCCTCCGGCCGTCGGATTATTGTGTCAAGTGTACTTAAACAGTATAGCTTTTTGAGTGATATAACATATAAAAACATTCATCAGCAAGTGAAACTGTACACCTGGGTATTTTGGTGCAGTTTTCTTAGACATCAGCGGAGTTATGGTCCCTTTTTAGCAAAAAATGACATTTTTGGACTTGTGTCTCGAGTAATTCGAAAAGTATAACCGCTAGAGTGAATACACAGTTTAAATATATTCATCAGCATGTGAACGTGTGAACCTGAGTATTTTGGTGCAGATTTGCTAGAGGTCATCGAAGTTATGGCCCCTTTTTTTAGCGAAAATTGACATTTTTGGATTTGTGCCGCGTGTTACTCCAACATTATAGTAGTAACTGCTATATATGGGTATAGTAATTGCATAGCGTTTTGTAACAAACGGCGGAATGTGTGGACACCCGTGTACATTGGACACATGTATAGTTTTCATTTTACCCTGCTTCTGTTAAACAAATACAATTAAACAAAGACTCGACACACATGTTACCATTGTGGCTTTAATGACAGTTAGTAGCTCATTTAAGTCTGTTGAAAGAACAACCTCGGCAGAACAGCAGACATAATATTAGAATAACTCCAGCAGGATTTCATAACATCAGAATAACATAATAATTCCAGCAGAATAGAAGAAGAATTCCAGCAGAATAGCAGAGTAACTTAAAAACAAATTCTGAATTTCGTGAATCCATTACTTTCAATATATTTTATTTCCAAATAATGATACACAAATAATAGTAAACAGTAGTTGATAAAAACATGTTGCTAATTAATACAGACATAGCACAAAGTGATATATAAATATGGATGACATGCTAAAGAAACATAATTAATGCTTCTTTTAAAGTTAAGGCCAATGTGTAACTTTAGTTTTTTTTTCTTTATTACGGCATGTGATCAATACACATAAAGTAATTTAGCTACCGCTAGAATATTGCCGTCTTTGAAGCTAAATTAAATAACAGTGAAAATTTAACAAGTTGCCATAGTAACAATGTGTCGCACAGAGAACACTAAATTAATGATGCACACAGCACATTATTTATTAAGGACCAATAATCTTACTAATTTTTTAATGTATCACGCAGTCGCAAGCGTTCCATTATAAATATTGTAATAATAACCGATTAGCTGCTTAGTGGTTTGGTAATTTAACAAGGTATTAATCAGAAATAATTTAATGAAAACTAGCCTAAAACATGCGCGATGCCTTGCTGCTTAATTCAGCATTATACGTATCGCATTAAATACAAAACTTAATTTCAGATGTAAATCAACCATAGAGCTTTTCACAAAAGCAAGCATTTGCACAATTGCTTTTAAAGGAACATGTTCACAGATTAGCAAATTAACAATTTTCTTTTTTGTTTCATATATCCCAGAAAGAAAAATACATTATACACAAACAAGAGAAACAACGCTACTGACAAAGAAATATGTTAGAAATATAGTGGCGTTTATGTAAAATCACCAATTAAATTGATAAAATTATAAAGCGTTTGTAAAGCGTTTCATCGGTATTTTGGAAAACACTTTTATCACTTACATAGCGTTACAAATTCAATACCATAATTGTAAGTCACAATGGCCAAGTGGTTAGCGCGACAGATGTTTGATCCCGGCGGTCGTAGGTTTGTGTCCCTGCGAAGGCATTATATATATATATATTTGTGTTGTTGTTGTTTTTCATTAGTCCAAATGCTTCAGTTTTTGCAGATAAGACATTAAGTAACATTTTTCAAAAATACCAAAATCTGTTAACATGTTGCTTTAATGGATGATGGTATGCAGCAAAAGGCCTATTCACTTACATGTATTTCATTTGACGTCAACAAGTGTTCCTCGATAGAAAATGAAAATATGAAGATACATTGTTTTGTACATCAATCAGCCTAAAACATTTAGTGCTTTAGATGAGCAATTCTGTTTAGACATTTGTTTAAACGTCATATGTGCGTCTTGGATATTAATTGCGTGTTCGTGTAAATTATCAGAGACTTGACAATATCGAAGTCAAGTGCTTTCGTGTCACATTCGAAAAAAAAAGTTTCATGTGTATTTAACATTTTACAATTAAATACGTTACACGAATAACAGCCCAATGGTGTTAACGAAATTGGTATAATATTATAAAACACTTTGCAGAATCTACACACAAGCACATTTTTGATCTTGGGATAAGAATAATTAAGCCAAAAAAGCCCAAAACGTAAGCAAAACCTGCAATTGTGTAAAAAAGGACCACGGATAATAACCAATCCAGCGCTTTGTTCAACAGCGAAGAACTTTTGCAACAAATGAATAGCAAACGTAGCATG
This sequence comes from Congeria kusceri, assembly GCA_027627225.1. Classification (NCBI taxonomy): domain Eukaryota; kingdom Metazoa; phylum Mollusca; class Bivalvia; order Myida; family Dreissenidae; genus Congeria; species Congeria kusceri. The sequence goes on along the minus strand of CM051040.1, from coordinate 38,113,078 downwards.
ACATATTTCCTTCTAATGCTATTTGTAGGCATCGTGGCAGTTCTTGGAGTTATCGTAAATGCAGTGGCGATGATGTTCTACAAAGGCCAAAAGAAAACGGTAACGATGATATATTTAATCGCTCTATCAATCAACGATTTGTTCACATCGTTGGTCATTTTGATCAATATTTATGACTTCAACAACACGCTCACGTTTTCAAACAGCATTGCGTGTAAGGTGTACTACTTTTTGGTTCACATGTTCGTGTCAAACTCTGTGTTGCTGTTGAGTGGAATCGGTCTGGACAGATTTGTATTAATTTACAATCTACCAAATTGGACAAAATCGATTTGCTCTACGAAAACAACAAAATACAACGTAACAATGTTGCTAGTATATTCTGTTTTAGTTTCCATAAGGGATTTTTGGATCGTGGACTCAAACCCCGTCTACGTTTATGTTCCACAAAATAACATTACTTTGACTGGTCACCACTGCATGCATTCAAATAAATCTAACATTCAAAACCATTCTAGCTATATTCCTGAAGTATGATGTATCTTGTTTTGCAATGTTGACACTATGTCTTATCGTTATCTACAGTCTAATTGCAAGAAAACTCGCGAATGTTCGAAGAAAGCTTGATGCTCATAAAAAGCTAGCCATGACACGGGTAACATCTGGAAAGGCTACCAATGAAAACATAAACATATCGGCGCACAAATCCCGAAAGGAAAATACACAAGACACGAACACGAACTTAGAAACCAATGAATATTCACAATCTAAAGGAAATTAAAACGAAGAAACAAACGACAGTACAAACGCGTCAACGGTTCACACCATTATTCCCAACTCTACATTGGTCGTTGCCTGCAAAGTAGAATAGTGTTGAACGGTATTCCTGCATTGGACTTTATTTTTTTAGCTTTGACTTCCGACGATGTGGTATAGAACATTTATTCGCTATTGACCGTCCTAAAAGCGTTGTGTTAGTTAACCTGAAAACTTAACTGACAAATATTTAATAACTACAATACTTACGAGTTCAATAGGCAATATAAACTAGAGCTATCACTAAAAGATAATTAATACCCCAACGTACGGGTTTTATACTGATGCTACTGCTGGTCTGAATAACATTTGAAAATCACATGATTTGTAAAATTTAAACAAGAGGGCAATGATGGCCCAAAGCGCTCACCCGAGTATGGGCAATGACAGAGACCAGCTCTGACATCGCCTACATCTGAATGACATCGCCTACAAACTGACCCACATCAGACAGCTATCTTACTGTTGTTGTCCTAGCTGGCAATCGACAGGTGCAATACAGATGCCTGTCCTGCCTTCTGTAGTTAACCTGTTAACCTTCTGTGGCAATTGACAGGCGTTATAAAGATACCTACCGGCCCACTTCAGTTATTCGCATTGCAATTGATAGGTGCAATACAGATGTATTCAGGGTCGAAACTTTAGGGAACAAGGCTGAAGCAATCGGTGATATGTTTACCACGCCCACGCACACTTACATTACATAGAGGTTCATTCAATCTATAAAATCGCATGAGGTTCAAACATCCAGCTAATTTCCATATACGACGTTTTCTTCCGTATTTTTATGGAACAATAATTAAAACAGTTTTAAGTGACACCAATAAAGACAACTGTCAGCTATACTTTTATCATCAATTAGGACTAGTCAATCAAACAGAATATCGTACTGGATGTATTTGCATTTTAATTGCGCGTTTATGTGTTATAAATGATGTTTAGCTTACCGGTTAACAGGTCCAAATCCAAAACCAATTAACCGGTTACTGAAATACTATTTGTTGCCACCCTAGTGAAAAATGAAGTCTCTATCCTGAATATAGTTCATATTTTGATTTTCTTTCACAAACAAGGTCAATAACTCTGTTGTTTGAATTCCAATCTGGGCAATTATTTGGTTTATTATGATATTATGGCCATACACAATTTGTGCAAGTTTGATCAAGATTAGATAAAGAATAAAGTTTCTATATTGCTCAAAGTCCATTTTTTTGTAAGTTCTCTCATAAAAAAGGGGAAATAATTATAGTCTTCCTGGTTCTTTCTGGCCCATCATTGCACCCATGAGATCTTATGGTCATACATAAACTGTACAAGTTTAGTCAACATTGAATGAGAAGTTTATTTTCTATGGTGACTGAAAACCAATTGTTGACAAATTTTTGATATTTTCACAATCAAGGGGCAATACCTCTGGTCTTTGTATTCCGATCTGACCCATATTCGACTTCAACTGCGACCTTATGGTGATACGAGAACTGTGCAAGTTTAATCAAGATTAGACAAAAAATGAAGTCTTTATCTTCCACATTGTCCATTTTTTGCATTTTTTTTTCTCACAAACAAAGGGCAATAACTTTGATGTTTGTACCCCAATCTAGACCATTTTTTGAATATTTTATGATTTTATGCTTATCCACACGCTGTGCAAGTTTGGTCCAGATTGGATGAAAAATAAAGCCTGTATGTTGCACAATTTGCACAAGTCCGTTTTGTTTTTTTTCTCATAAAAAGGGGCAATAACTCTAGTGTTCTAAGTCCGATATTGCCCGTAATCGAAAAGGTCCAACATTTTAATGCCATACACCAATTTTGCAAGTGTAGTCAAGATTCGTGCTCAGGTGAGCTAAAAAACAATCAAACGCGTCGTCAAGGATTCACACCATAATTCTTAACTCCACATTGGCCGTTTCTAGCAAACAGAGCAGAGGAAGCAAGGATAGAAGGATCACCATAATGATGCTTGTAATGAAGGCTGTCTCCTTGCTGAATTTTGTACCATACACCATCATCGCCTTTCTTCAGAGGCACTCGGACACGTGTAGTGCCTGGGTAGTGCTATGTAATTGATCCTACGTCATTAACAGTACTGTGAATTCATTAATTATTGGATAGTTTAATTCTGGATTTCGCCATTATTTATTTTAGCGATTTGTAATCGGTGGGAGACAAAGTGTATCATAGTAACCTAGGTAAATTATTACAGTGTTCAAAGATATTGACACTGTATGTGTAGTAATTAATGTTCTCTACCTACGAAGACAAGTTTTGATCGGTATTCCTGCATTGGTCTTATTTTTTGCCTTGGACTTACGAAGATGTAGTATAGAACATGTATTCGATATCGACCGTCCTAAGTTTACCTGAAAACTGAAAAATATTTATTTACTAAAATACTTAAGAGTTCAATAGGCACAGGCTAATAATAAACTAGGGCTTTCACTAAAAGTAATAAATACCGCCACGTACATGTTTGACCCAGATGCAACTGCTAGTCGGATTGACATCTCAAAATCACATGACGACAATAGCTCAAGATTTTAGAAAAAGTCAAACGCGTCGTCTAGGACCCACACCATAATTCCCAACTCTGCACTGGCCGTTTCTAGCTAACAGGGCAAAGGAAGAAAGAACAGAAGGATCACCATAATGATGCTTGTAATGAAGGCTGTCTCCTTGCTGAGTTTTGTACCATACACCATCATCGCCTTTTTCTTTAGAGGCACGCGGACACGTGTAGTGCCTATTTTTAATATATGGTATGGTATACAAATATTATCTGGTATATGTAGATGTTTTGTATCTATTTTGTACCCCAATGTTTAAGTCTTTGGGCAGTATCAGCTGATGTACAGAAGATCACGGGAAGTCGTCGTGGAGGCTGCCATTTTGAAAATATCCCAGAAAATATTTGCTGGGTAGGTGTCATGTAAGACGTTATTTCATTTGTCAAACAGACTGCGTGCTTATTTGTATATTTGTGTCTAATGATTTTTTTGCTTATGTATATATACAGTAACAAGAGCTCTTCTGTGTTCTTGTATTTATGTTTATATGTATTGCCATGTACCTTGGACCGTAAGCCTGTGTTTATGGAAATAATAAACTTAAACATGTATACATGCATTTATTGCGTTGCATCAGCAAATATTTGAACCACATCCAATATATCACAGCTCAATATTACACTAATGCTAAGACTTACTTCACATCACATGCCTCAATATTACACTAATGCTAAGACTTACTTAACATCACAGCTCAATATTACACTAATGCTAAGACTTACTTCACATCACACGCCTCAATATTACACTAATGCTAAGACTTACTTAACATCACACGCCTCAATATTACACTAATGCTAAGACTTACTTCACATCACATGCCTCAATATTACACTAATGCTAAGACTTACTTCACATCACACGCCTCAATATTACACTAAGCTAAGACTTACTTAACATCACACGCCTCAATATTACACTAATGCTAAGACTTACTTCACATCACACGCCTCAATATTACACTAATGCTAAGACTTACTTAACATTACATGCCTCAATATTACACTAATGCTAAGACTTACTTCACATCACATGCCTCAATATTACACTAATGCTAAGACTTACTTCACATCACACGCCTCAATATTACACTAATGCTAAGACTTACTTCACATCACACGCCTAAATATTACACTAATGCTAAGACTTACTTCACATTACATGCCTCAATATTACACTAATGCTAAGACTTACTTCACATCACACGCCTCAATATTACACTAATGCTAAGACTTACTTCAAATCACATGCCTCAATATTACACTAATGCTAAGACTTACTTCACATCACATGCCTCAATATTACACTAATGCTAAGACTTACTTCACATCACAGCTCAATATTACACCAATGCTAAGACTTACTTAACATCACACGCCTCAATATTACACTAATGCTAAGACTTACTTCACATCACACGCCTCAATATTACACGAATGCTGAGACTTACTTAACATCACACGCCTCAATATTACACTAATGCTAAGACTTACTTCACATCACATGCCTCAATATTATACTAATGCTAAGACTTACTTCACATCACACACCTCAATATTACACTAATGCTAAGACTTACTTCACATCACTTGCCTCAATATTATACTAATGATAAGACTTACTTCACATCGCACGCCTCAATATTACACTAATGCTAAGACTTACTTCACATCACATGGCTCAATATTACACTAATGCTAAGACTTACTTCACATCACACGCCTCAATATTACACTAATGCTAAGACTTACTTCACATCACACGCCTCAATATTACACTAATGCTAAGACTTACTTCACATCACACGCCTCAATATTACACTAATGCTAAGACTTACTTCACATTACATGCCTCAATATTACACTAATGCTAAGACTTACTTCACATCACACGCCCCAATATTACACTAATGCTAAGACTTACTTCAAATCACATGCCTCAATATTACACTAATGCTAAGACTTACTTCACATTACATGCCTCAATATTACACTAATGCTAAGACTTACTTCACATCACACGCCTCAATATTACACTAATGCTAAGACTTACTTCACATCACACGCCTCAATATTACACTAATGCTAAGACTTACTTCAAATCACATGCCTCAATATTACACTAATGCTAAGACTTACTTCACATCACAGCTCAATATTACACCAATGCTAAGACTTACTTAACATCACACGCCTCAATATTACACTAATGCTAAGACTTACTTCACATCACACGCCTCAATATTACACGAATGCTGAGACTTACTTAACATCACACGCCTCAATATTACACTAATGCTAAGACTTACTTCACATCACATGCCTCAATATTATACTAATGCTAAGACTTACTTCACATCACACACCTCAATATTACACTAATGTTAAGACTTACTTCACATCACTTGCCTCAATATTATACTAATGATAAGACTTACTTCACATCGCACGCCTCAATATTACACTAATGCTAAGACTTACTTCACATCACATGGCTCAATATTACACTAATGCTAAGACTTACTTCACATCACACGCCTCAATATTACACTAATGCTAAGACTTACTTCACATCACACGCCTCAATATTACACTAATGCTAAGACTTACTTCACATCACACGCCTCAATATTACACTAATGCTAAGACTTACTTCACATTACATGCCTCAATATTACACTAATGCTAAGACTTACTTCACATCACACGCCCCAATATTACACTAATGCTAAGACTTACTTCAAATCACATGCCTCAATATTACACTAATGCTAAGACTTACTTCACATCACATGCCTCAATATTACACTAATGCTAAGACTTACTTCACATCACACACCTCAATATTACACTAATGCTAAGACTTACTTCACATCACATGCCTCAATATTACACTAATGCTAAGACTTACTTCACATCACATGCCTCAATATTATACTAATGCTAAGACTTACTTCACATCGCACGCCTCAATATTACACTAATGCTAAGACTTACTTCAAATCACATGCCTCAATATTACACTAATGCTAAGACTTACTTCACATCACATGCCTCAATATTACACTAATGCTAAGACTTACTTCACATCACACGCCTCAATATTACACGAATGCTGAGACTTACTTAACATCACACGCCTCAATATTACACTAATGCTAAGACTTACTTCACATCACATGCCTCAATATTACACTAATGCTAAGACTTACTTCACATCACACGCCTCAATATTACACTAATGCTAAGACTTACTTCACATCACACGCCTCAATATTACACTAATGCTAAGACTTACTTCACATCACACGCCTCAATATTACACTAATGCTAAGACTTACTTCACATCACACGCCTCAATATTACACTAATGCTAAGACTTACTTCACATTACATGCCTCAATATTATATTAATGCTAAGACTTACTTCACATCGCACGCCTCAATATTACACTAATGCTGAGACTTACTTCACATCACATGCCTCAATATTACACTAATGCTGAGACTTACTTAACATCACACGCCTCAATATTACACTAATGCTAAGACTTACTTAACATCACACGCCTCAATATTACACTAATGCTAAGACTTACTTAACATCACATGCCTCAATATTACACTAATGCTAAGACTTACTTAACATCACAGCTCAATATTACACTAATGCTAAGACTTACTTCACATCACATGCTGTACTCTACAAGAGTCAGAAATAATGTGCTGAGCAAACATTTGAAAAGATATACAGTAGTGTTGCAAAACATATATACTCTTATTCTAATATATTCTTAAAGACGTCGGCAACAATTTCCTTGAATTTTTTTCCAAAGACAGATTTTCTTAAAACTTGGCACAAACATGCATCAATGTATCCTAAAACTAAAACAGTCTTAAAAAATATGGGTCATCGGCCTTTTTCCGGAAATATTGAATTTTGAATACGATACCTGTCGAAGCATTTTTTCATATTGTGTTACTTAGAATGTTGAATTATATAAATCGTTTATATTCAAACAAAGATTAAGATTTTTAAATGCATCTTTTTTTTAAATGTTTCGTTTGGTAATATACAAGTGCAGTTTAATGATAAAACGCGCTTTATCTACAGTTATCATTTACCAAATGACTTGTAATGGACGCTTAACGAGGTCAATTTTGCATTAAATTTGCCTGTTAAAACATCAATAATTTATCAAATATTTGAATATCTTTTGTTCCAAACGACAGATTTTGTTAAAAGATCCCACATATATGCATCATTGTATGCTGAAACTTAAACTGTCTTAAAAAATAGATGTCACCGGCCTTGTTCCGGAAATATTGGGTTTTGAATACGGTACCTGTCGAAGCCCCTTTTTCAGTTTGGATTTGTATCAATGTTTTAAGTATATAGGATAGTTATTTTTCAAACAAGGATATGGTTCTTTCAACTGATGTTTGTACATGCTTTGTTTGGCAATATACATGTGTGTGTCGATAATAAAAACGTTTTACCTGCATTTACTGCTTAAATAATGAATCTGACTGGACATTTAAGTGTGTCAAATGGGAACTAATAATGCTTTCTGAAACTTCATTTTTAGCAAATGCATATTTTGTTCCAAACGACAGATTTATTTTAAAATTTCGCACAGACATGCACCAATATATGCATGGTGCATATATAGTTAATGTTACACCAAAACATTAATAAAAAGAATGGCTCACCGAACTTGTTTGGGGAATATTGGATTTCATACAGGGTACCTGTGTAGCCTTTTTCCTGTTTCGTTTTAACATACGTACCGGTAAACAACGTACCAATAGAATGAAGATATTTAATGGATCATTTCTGAACTAAATTTGTTTGGAAATACATTGCATAGTGTGTTTTTGATTATTATATATATGCTTTATGAAATTTTACTATTAAAAATATTTATTTTGAATGGACATTAGAGATGAAATTAGTATATTGTAGCCTATATTACAATAAAGAAAGAATGAAGCAAAAGGAGAAATTAACCCAATTATTTTCTTTTTGTTGCGAACGTCTTTAGGTTAGAAACCAGTAAATCCAATTCCCATAGGGTCCCATTAAAAAACGGCAAACTTTCCAAGCATTTTTCTAGCATTTCCTTTATTTCAGATTGTGCAAGCCTGGTATCAATTTAAAGACCAATCTGTCCTCTTCCAAAATTTGCAATAAAAAGATATGTCATGTTACTTCTAAGAAATTGCATCTCACTTGAATGCAGGCACCGGCAGAAAACAGGGTTTCGGCAGTCATATTTCGACAAAAGCCCCATACCACAGTAAACACCCCCCAACAGTTCACCTTTTAAGTTAGCCTCCAATGAAATGCACCAAAGTGTTGCAGACACGCATAGAATAGAAATAACCACAAAAGGCATGTCTGAGATATGATTTACTGGTATCTAACCTTAAAGAAAACTCAACATTTTGCTATCATGAAAAAAACTCTTCTACATCATTATTAACCTACTTGTACCACAAATGCAAAATTTCAGGTCGATCCCCTAAGTAGAAATGCTCCCAAAACACATTTGAGAATGACAGTGATAAGCCATCTGGCTTGCGCTTCAGTACTTGGATTGTATGGGGAGCGTGAACTAAAATTCGCACCTAAATCAAATAAACCAGTCAAAATACCAGCTCATTTAGACTTATTTTAATGCAATGGACAGTAATAAGGTATAAAACGTGTAATATTCGCGTATAACATGATTCGATGTGCTGTGAGCTGCATAAGGCGAGTTTCCGTACGTTTTTTCATTTTTTTTACCAAAAAAAAAACAGGTTTCGCTTTAAAAAGTGTAGATAACGTGTCAGTTACGATATTATTCACATTTATTTTCGTGAAAAGTAATAAACACAATAAAATAACACAGTTACATGGTGATTTTATGTATAAGTGGACCCTAAAAGGCCGGTCCCAGGTTTTCTTAAAGGTTAGAAACCAGTAAATCCAATTCCATAGGGTCCCATTATAAAACGGCAAACTTTCAAGGGATTTTTTCTAGCATTTCCTTTATTTCAGATTGTGCAAGCCTGGTATCAATTTAAAGATCAATCTGTCCTCTTCCAAAATTTGCAATAAAAAAGATATGTCATGTTACTTCTAAGAAAATGCATCTCACTTGAATGCAGGCACCGGTAGAAAACAGGGTTTCGGCAGTCATATTTCGACAAAAGCCCCATACCACAGAAAACACACCCCAAAAGTTCACCTTTCAAGTTAGCCTCCAATGAAATGCAGTAAAGTGTTGCAGACACGCATAGGATAATAGAAATAAACACAAAAGGCATGTCTGAGATACCTAAATTGCGTGTATGCCCGAAGAGAAGAGGAACTCTTTATTAATAGGCCACTACTTTTGAATGGACCACGGAGGGATACACAATGATTTACTGGTATCTTACCTTTAACAACAAATAATAAATACGTTTTTATTTAATCTTATATAACAGGCTGTTTTAAAATTGCTCGAATTCTGCTACATGTAACAAAACCAAATCACTTCAACGCGAAGCGAATCAATACATGTAATAAATGTGTATATGTCATGTTATATTGATGTAAGTTTATTTTCATATATATTCTAGCGCGGAAAAAAATGACAAAGGGCCCTAATTCGGCTAAATTGGTCACAGTCAGGATTCCTTCCTTTACGATAACCTACATGTTAAGGTCCTTCAACTGTGAAAGTTTAAGATAAATTCACCAAGCAGTTAAAGAGGAGTTGAGTCCATAAAATTTTGGATGGACGGACAAGTGCAATGCTTAAAGCCTCATACTTTGCGGGGGCATAAAACATGTTCTTGCAATTCATGAAGAAATACGCGTGCCTGTATTCGAGTACAATTATTCACGCGTTTCATAAATATATACACGAATTCCGAAACGAGGGTCACACATCTATTGTATATACATATATATGTATACATTCATTTCAGATGAACGTTTTTTTCTGTTTTATTTATGTAAAACCGTTCATGCATCCTAATCCACGGATAGCATTTCTATCTATCTACATCAACACTTCAACGTATATCCATTAAAACTGACTTTTTAATGGTATTATTTTCACGGGTGGAGTACGTGTCACAACTGACTTTTGAGTGGCATCTTTTCACGGGTGGAGTACATGTCACAGCTGACTTCTGAGTGGCATCTTTTCACGGGTGGAGTACGTGTCACAACTGACTTTTGAGTGGCATCTTTTCACGGGTGGAGTACGTGTCACAACTGACTTTTAAGTGGCATCTTTTCACGGGTGCAGTATTTGTTGAGGTCGTTTGTCAGACTGGTAAAGGTCACGTATTCTCGTCCATTCAGATAGCCATTGTAGAAATCCTTTGCATTCAGTCTCTTCTTCAAGACAACAGTTTTAAATCCGACCAATCCAGCCTGAAAACAGGAATGAAGTACAATAGACCTTTCTAGTTTCTGCCACTAACATTTTAACTACTCCACATATATTGTTTTAATTATTTTCCATTCCTCGATAATCACAAACACATCACAAGCTTAACCACATGCTCTTTTGTTTAAAATAGGTAACCGTAAACACGTGTCATTCGAGAACAATTACTTAAAATACTATATTGATTTGCATATGACTGGCATTTGCGGAAACATCTATAAAATGGAACATATCAGTGTTGACCTCTAACATTATTCTATGGCTACGTTAGCACCACTTTGCACCTCTTTAGAAATTGAAATCGTCTTGGAAGGTGTTAAAAATCGGTATCGCATGAAATTTTGAAAACCATAATTACATTAGATTTTGAAAGTATTTGACCTGTTTATCACACAGCCTATACTAGGGAATGATCTGGAGTAAAATAGCAGGGAGCTGCACCCTGCTCCTTTTTGGTTCCCCTCTGGGCTGGTCAATACAGACATGTTGAATATCTTTTAAAAAAAATCAACATATGTTTGCAAATATTCAACTACAAATGAATAGACTGTGCTTAGAAAGCATATTCAGAAGCATTAGACTCATGAAAACCCTGGATTTAGCAAACTGTTTGAAAATGACAACAAAGTGGTCCGGTTTCCCCCCCCCCCCCCACTCCTTTTTAGCAGCACCCTGTACCTTTTTAGATCCTAGATCTTTCCCTACTATCCCACATATCAAGTCAGAATCAAGTGTCGGATAAGACAGGTTTCTGTGTATATATATTTAAAGAAATCAAACTGTGCCAGTAAAAACACAATTTCAAAGATGTTCAATAGATCTTTTGAGTTTGTTGCCCCAAACAATTAAAATCCTCACTAGCAATTGTTACAAGATTAATGTTCATTCCTCGATAATCACAAACACATCACAAACTTTTTCCACGTGCTCTTTTGTGTAAAATAGGTAACAGTAAAACAAGTGTCATTCGACAAAAATGATGTGATAAAATACTATATAGATTTGCATGTGACTGACATTAGCGGAAATGTCACGGAACATGTCAATCTTGACCTCTAACATTATTCTCTAGCTCCGTTAGCACCTCTTTGCAATTTGAATTCGCCTTGTCAGGTGTTAACGATAGTTATCACATGAAATTTGGGAAAATCATAATAACACTAGAATTGGGAAAGATGTGACCTGTTTATCAAACAGCCCATCGCTAATAACAAGTCAGAACCAAGTGTTAGGTTTACCCTGTTTATCAAACAGCCCATCTCTAATAACAAGTCAGAACCAACTCTAATAACAAGTCAGAACCAAGTGTTAGGTTTACCCTGTTTATCAAACAGCCCATCTCTAATAACAAGTCAGAACCAACTCTAATAACAAGTCAGAACCAAGTGTTAGGTTTACCCTGTTTATCAAACAGCCCATCTCTAATAACAAGTCAGAACCAACTCTAATAACAAGTCAGAACCAAGTGTTAGGTTTACCCTGTTTATCAAACAGCCCATCTCTAATAACAAGTCAGAACCAACTCTAATAACAAGTCAGAACCAAGTGTTAGGTTTACCCTGTTTATCAAACAGCCCATCTCTAATAACAAGTCAGAATCAAGTGTTAGGTTTACCCTGTTTATCAAACAGCCCATCTCTAATAACAAGTCAGAACCAAGTGTTAGGTTTACCCTGTTTATCAAACAGCCCATCTCTAATAACAAGTCAGAACCAAGTGTTAGGTTTACCCTGTTTATCAAACAGCCCATCTCTAATAACAAGTCAGAACCAAGTGTTGGCAAAGTTAGGTTTATCCAGAGATATTTAAGAATTAAAACTGTAAAACTTCAAATAAGTTCAATTTAAATATGACTGTTCTTTAAATGAAAATTGAATGTTCAAATCCATAGACACAAGCTGGAGTTATTTTTTTTACTTTCCAAGACATAGCATACCTTACACTTCACAATCATGCAATCATGTAATGCACTGTAACCTACGGTTCCAGGTAAGGCTAAATTGATGTCCCCTGAGTAGCCCTTAACATGTGCCACATCTGTAGAAAAGAAGTACAAATGCATGCATTTAATTTATACACAGCATCTCTTGAAACGGGCCAAAAAAAACAAAACGTTTAGGATGATAAAACAGCCCGCAAGTCAGACCCAATTTTTAATTAAACGAGAGGGTCAAAATGGCTTGCTAGCAAGCTTTTTACATGGACACATTTTTAATAACATGACATCTGTAAATAAGGAAATACCTAGAAGTATCTATTCACTGTCATCAAGCTTGCAAGCATAGCTTGTTACATAGATCCATCATTTATTAAAACACTGTAGAAAAGGAAGAACAACTTTATGCATTTCCATTTATCTTGCTAGCATACATGTACATACACCCATTATTTGTAACACCACGTCAGTAAAAATGGAAGTTCCAATTTATGAATTGCCATCTATCTTGCTAGCATAGCCTTTAACATTGAACCATTATTTATTAAACCGACAGATCAGTAGAAAAGGAGGTTCACATTTATTATTTGGCATCTAGCTTGATAATATCGCTTCTTTACATTGACCACTTATTTATAATGCCACATCTGTAGAAAAGGAGGTATACTTTTATGCATTGGCATCAGCCATGCTAATGTCGCTTTTTACATTGACCCATTATTTATTAAAACACAACATCTGATGAAAAGCAGATACAAATCAAAGCATTGACATCTATCTTGCTAACATCTTGGTAGCATAGTCGATAACAATAGACAGAGTATTTAGAACACCTCAGCTGTAGAAACGGTAGTACCAAATTATGAATTCCAATCTATCTTGCTAATATAGCATTTTACATTGAACATTATTTAAACACCAAATCTTTAGAAAAGGGTAAATAAAATTAATGTTTTTAAATGTATACACATGTACTGCTAAAAATAGCCTTAAGCTAGACCCAACTGTTAATTAAGCGAGGTTAGATACCCGACAGTTTGTTCTCAGATATATTAAGTACTTTTCTGCGTACATATTCATCTGGTTTTGTAAAAGGTTTTGTTACATCTGACATCACTATCCATACTGATTGGTTTCCAAACTTGTAAAATCGCTCCCGGCATGAGTCATAAATGAATAATACTGTATCACAAAACTATCTACACAATGTGTTACACTGAAAACGAAAATTAATGTACCGCAAAAATATATACCCAATATTTTACACTGAACATGAATACTATTGTACCACAAACAATATCTACACTATATGATAACAGTAACACTGAAAACGAATACTACTGTACCACAAACAATATCTACACTATATGATAACAGTAACACTGAAAACGAATACTACTGTACCACAAACAATATCTACACTATATGATAACAGTAACACTGAAAACGAATACTACTGTACCACAAACAATATCTACACTATATGATAACAGTAACACTGAAAACGAATACTACTGTACCACAAACAATATCTACACTATATGATAACAGTAACACTGAAAACGAATACTACTGTACCACAAACAATATCTACACTATATGATAACAGTAACACTGAAAACGAATACTACTGTACCACAAACAATATCTACACTATATGATAACAGTAACACTGAAAACGAATACTACTGTACCACAAACAATATCTACACTATATGATAACAGTAACACTGAAAACAAGTAATAATGTACCACAAAAGAGACTTAAAGTACCTCTTAGTGTGTATGGATCCACTACATCAAATAGTTTTACAACGTGGCCATTTAGTTCTGTCTTTAGTGGAAACTGAAACACAGCATTATAACAACATCTAAACAACATTAATGCACATTCGCATCATTTTTGTAATCTACTGACATTTACAATTTGTTTACTTTCTTCCAGTATATATCGTTCACAAAATTATCCAAGAACAAGTAAAAAATTAACCACAGAAAAATAAAACCAGAAATGGATCTGCAAACCAAACTCTTTAATATATATAGAGCGATTAAAATAGGTTGTGTTACTTTGAATATCATTAATATTTAACCAAAAGCATTTTGTGTTTAAGTAGCATATAACCGATCAATAAAATGTATCAAAGCCAATATTCCAGAAACATCTTAAGTGAATTATAAAATATTTTCAACAAGAGAAAAATGTGGAAACCGCATTAAAGCCGGATTTTTTATTTTGCCAATGGGGGTACATGTACGAGTAAAGGTTTAGAAGAAAATGATGTTCAGAACTATTTCTAAACTGGCGTTTAGATATATTTCCGTTTTAGCTCTGGCGGCCATCTTGTGCAGTGAGGCGGAACAATTTGAATAAGTTTGGTAGAGGACCACTAAACGAACACTGTTGTGAAATTATTTGAAAATCTAGCCATAGGTTTCGAAGAAAATGGTGTTTAGACATAATTCTATTTTTAGCTCTGGCGGCCATCTTGTGCCGTGAAGAGAAACCATTTTCAAAGATTTGGTAGAGGACCATCCAAGGAACATTTCTGTAAAGTTTCCTCAAGTTTGATCAAGAACTTTGAAAATATGACAGGAAAACAAAAATTTAATGCAAATTCTATTTTTAGCTCTAGTGGCCATTTTGTGCAATGAGGCGCATCCATTTGAATAAGTTTGGTAGAGGACCACTAAACGTGTGAAATTATTTGAAAATCTAGAAGAAATTGGCATTTATGCATATTTCTATTTTTAGCTCTGGCAGCCATCTTGTGCAGTGAAGCGGAACCATTTGCACAGGTTTGACAGAGGGCCATCCAAGGAACATTTCTGTAAAGTTTCATGAAGATTGACCAAGAACTTTTGAAAATATGACAGGAATACAAAACTTTAACGCAAATTCTATTTTTAACTCTAGTGGCCTTTTTGTTCAAGAAGGCGGAACCATTTGAATAAGTTTGGTAGAGGAACACTAAGCAAACATTTGCATAAATTTATTTGAAAATCTAGCCATATGTTTAGAAGAAAATTGCGTTTAGGCATATTTCTATTTTTAACTCTGATTGCCATCTTGTGCAGTGAAGTGTAACCATTTTCACAGGTTTGGAAGAGGACCATCCAAGGAACATTTCTGTAAGATTGACCAAGAACTTTTGAAAATATGACAGGATTACGAAACTTTAACTCAAATTGTTAACGAAATCGCAACGCCCGCCCGACCGCCCACCCAACCGACAGGTTTTCGCTAATCTATCAGCAGAGATTTTCCGTTGAAAAATTGTATAACTATGTATACAAATGTGAATCCTTTTACAGTTACATACACAGAGATCAACAATATAGATAATAATTAATAAATGCTAAGTGATACATACTGTACAAATGAAAAAAAACTAGACAAGTGTCCGTAGGACACGGATGCCCCCACATTCTGCTGGTTGTCACAAAACTCTGCTGAGGGAAAAAATGCACCAAAATACCCAGAAGCACAAGTTCACATGCTGATGAATATGTTTATAAAGTTTCATCAGTGTAGCATTATCCTTTTTGAGTTACACGCGACACAAATCCAAAAATGTCATTTTTTGCTAAAAAAAAGGGCCATAACTCCACTGATGTCCAAAAAACTGCACCAAAATACCCAGGTACACAAGTTCACATGCTGATTAATATGTTTGTAAAGTTTCATCACTCTAGCAAAAATACTTTGTGAGTTACGGGCGACATAAGTCCAAAAAAATCATTTTTTGCTAAAAAAAGGGCCATAACTTCACAAACAAGAGGGCCATGATGGCCCAAAGCGCTCAACTGAGAACTGGTACAGATGAAGACCATACTGTTGCGACAGGTTTGAAAATTAAGATATCTGAACAATACACAGTGGGGGTAGGATCAATTTTGATTTAAAACATCGGTAAGTGCAATGGGCTAACTAAAGTATGAGTTGGGTAGTGGATGTGCGTTTTTTTTCTTATGGTTCTCAAATCATTTTTTTCTCGATATTCTTACCTGACCCGTTTTCATTAAGTCATTGACAATTCTGGAAAATGCACAAACAGTAGATTTTGATGTCTTTTTTCGCAAACAGTTTTGGAAAACTAGTAGCAATGCGATAATTGCGATGGCTGTGCTATAATGTAAAGTTTTGATTTTTTGTTGATAATTTTCTTTCCCATGATGATAAATGATGTTAATGCAGGCTCTGAAAACATCAAAGTTGCATGTACAAATAACTGCGTGCAAGTCTTGCAACTGTTGGAAATCAAATTTTATCAATCAATGTTTATGGTCATGCGCAAACTGTGTAAGTTTGGTCAACATTGAATCAAAAATCGTGTGTGCAAGCCAATCATTGATAACTTGATGTTTTTTTCCAAACACAAGGGGCAATAACTCTGGTGTTTTTGGTCCGATCATGCTTATATTCTACTTCACCTGTAGTCTTACGTTCATAGACAAACTGTACACGATTGGTGAAGATTAGATGAAAAATGAAGTCTCTATCCTGAATAATGTCCATTTTTGCACATTTTTTCCACAAACAAAGGGCAATAACTCTGGTGTTTCTGGTCTAATCTTGCTTATATTCGACTTCACCATTAATCTTATGGTCATAGACAAACTGTGCAAGATTGGTAAAGATTGGATGAAAAATGAAGTCTTTATCCTGTATAATGTCCATTTTTGCATATTTTTTCACAAACAAAGGGCAATAACTCTGGTGTTTCTGGTCCGATCTTGCTTATATTTGACTTCAACTGGAATCTCATTGTAATAGACAAACTGTGCAAGATTGGTGAAGATTTAATGAAAAATGTCTCTGTCTATCCTGAATAATGTCCATTTTTGTACATTTGTTTAATAAACAAAGGAAAATAACTCTAGTGTTTGAAACACGATCTGGCCCATTTTTGACATTCGCTGAGATCTGATGGTCATACACAAACTGTGAAAGTTTGGTTAAGATTGGATGGAAAATAAAGTCTATACATTGTAAAAGGGCACTTTTGCAAGTTTTTTGCATGAAAAAGGGGCAATAACTCTGGTGTTACTGGTGTGATCTGACCCAATAACAATCCCATCTGAGATTTTATGGTCTTACACAAACTGTGCAAGTTAGGTCAAGATTGAATAAAAAATGTAGTCTTTATCGCCTTAACGGTCCAAATTGTTGACGGCACATTGACGAAGGACAACGGACGATAGACGACGCCGGAGAGGTCCCCTATACCAATAGCTCATAGAGCACTTCGTGCTCAGGTGAGCTGAAACCTGCACCAAAATACCCAGGTGCAAAAGTTCACATGCTGATTAATATGTTTATCAAGTTTCATAACTCTAGCAATAATACTTTTTGAGCTACACGCGACACAAGTCCAAAAATGTCATTTTTTTTGCTAAAAAAGGGCCATAACTCCACTGATGTCGGAATAAAAATGCACCAAAATACCCAGGTACATAAGTTCACATGCTGATTAATATGTTTGTAAAGTTTCATCCCTCTAGCAAAAATACTTTTTGAGTTACACGCCACAGAAGTCCAAAAATGTCATTTTTTGCTAAAAAAAGGGCCATAACTCCGCTGATGTCCATAAAAACTGCACCAAAATACCCAGGTGCAATAGTTCACATTTTGATTAATATGCATATAAAGTTTTATCAGTGTAGCAGTGATACTTTTTGAGTTATGTACGACACAAGTCCAAAAATGTCATTTTTTGCTAAAAAAGGGCCATAACTCCGCTGATGTCGGAAAAAACTGCACCAAAATACCCAGGTGCACAAGCCCCGATGCCTATGAATATACTTGTACAGTTTCATCACTCTAGCAGTTATACTTTTTGAGTTATGAGCGACACAAAAATCCGACGGACGGACTGAAGGATGGACGGACAGACAAGGGCAAATCTATAAGCAGCTATATGCCCCCCCCTCCTCTAAAGTGGGGGCATAAAAGAGGTGATTTAAATATTAAGGATAAGATAATACTTAAGATGTTCCTTGAATACAAATCCTGATACAATTCACAAAACTGTGTATAGCCCCATATTGATTGTATCAGCTAATACTCACAATACTGTGTACAGACCTATACGTACTGTTTCAGCTTATACTCACAGTACTGTGTATAGCCCCATATTGACTGTATCAGCTTATACTCAAAATACTGTGTATAGCCCTATACTGAGTGTATACTCACAATACTGTGTATAGCCCTATACTGAGTGTATACTCACAATACTGTGTATAGCCCTAAACTGAGTGTATACTCACAATACTGTGTATAGCCCTAAACTGAGTGTATACTCACACTACTGTGTATAGCCCTATACTGAGTGTATACTCACACTACTGTGTATAGCCCTATACTGAGTGTATACTCACAATACTGTGTATAGCCCTATACTGAGTGTATACTCACAATACTGTGTATAGCCCTATACTGAGTGTATACTCACACTACTGTGTATAGCCCTATACTGAGTGTATACTCACACTACTGTGTATAGCCCTATACTGAGTGTATACTCACACTACTGTGTATAGCCCTATACTGAGTGTATACTCACACTACTGTGTATAGCCCTATACTGAGTGTATACTCACACTACTGTGTATAGCCCTATACTGAGTGTATACTCACACTACTGTGTATAGCCCTATACTGAGTGTATACTCACACTACTGTGTATAGCCCTATACTGAGTGTATACTCACAATACTGTGTATAGCCCTATACTGAGTGTATACTCACACTACTGTGTATAGCCCTATACTGAGTGTATACTCACACTACTGTGTATAGCCCTATACTGAGTGTATACTCACACTACTGTGTATAGCCCTATACTGAGTGTATACTCACAATACTGTGTATAGCCCTATACTGAGTGTATACTCACACTACTGTGTATAGCCCTATACTGAGTGTATACTCACAATACTGTGTATAGCCCTATACTGAGTGTATACTCACAATACTGTGTATAGCCCTATACTGAGTGTATACTCACACTACGGTGTATAGCCCTATACTGAGTGTATCAGCTTATACTCACACTACTGTGTATAGCCCTATACTGAGTGTATCAGCTTATACTCACAATACTGTGTATAGCCCTATACTGACTGTCGACCTCTAATGCAGACTGATTGCACCAGTCAATGTTGGCATTTTTTTGCTTGATTTTGTGAGCTGAAAATCAAAACCAGTCAACACATTTAAACCTTCCAATCAGCATACATACTTCAACCGAAGGTATGTTTATATTCCACTATGAAAGTGTCTTCTATGCTCATCCAGGAATAAGTAGATTATTCAAATTATATTAATGCAAACTTTATAAATATTTCTCTCTTATTGTTACTGCGAAATAAATAGGTTTACTATGAACATAATCTACATGTCATTTTTTACCAAGTTTTATTCATAGATTTTTTCTACTAACAAGAGCGTGCTCAACTATTTATACCACTTTGGCAGAATTATGGGCCTTGGTCAGTGACCTTACATAATGACCCCAAAGACATGTGAAGTTTCAATTGAATGACAGCAGTAGTTAAAGATATACATTATTAAATAGTACTGAGGGGCTAATTAACTAAACTGTTCTGAGCAAGTGTCATAAAGATTCAGCTAAAAATGTGGCCTCTAGAGTGTTAACAGGCTTTAGTTTCAATTTGGCCACGTGAAATAGTTTTTGACCCCATGTGACATGGTTTCAAACTTGATCCATTGGGACAAATGTTCTAAGCAAGTTTCGTAATGGATAATAGATGTGGCCTCTAGAGTATTCACAGTATTCTAGTTTTTTACCCCACATGACCCTGAGTTTCGAACTTGTTAAAGATATAATTGAAACAAATGTTCTGAGCAAGTTTGAAGAAGATTGGGCAACAATGTGACTTCTAGAGTGTTCACAAGCTTTTTCTTCAATTTACCCTCTTGACAAAATTTAAAATAGTCCAAGATATCATTAAAACAAATGTTCTGAGCAAGTTTCAAGAACAATGGGGAAAAATGAGAATTCTAGAGTGTTCACAAGCTTTTTCTTCTATTTTCCCTAATGACCTAGTTTTTGACCCACATGACCCAGTTTCAAACTCATCCGAGAAATCATCTGAACAAGTTTCATGATGACTGGGCTATAAATGTGGCCTCTAGAGTGTACACAAGCTTTTTCGTCAATTTGGCCTAGTGGCCTAGTTTTTAACCCCATGTGACCCAGTTTCGAACTCATCCAAGATTTTATTGAAACAAATGTTCTGAATGAGTTTCAAGAAAATTGGGTAAAAACTATCACTTCAAGAGTGTTCAAAAGCTTTTTACTCAATCTGACTTAGTGACTTAGTTTTTGACCCACATGACCCAGTTTCGAACGCATCTGAGATATCATTAGAACAAATGTTCTGGGCAAGTTTCATGAAGATTGGACAATAAATGTGGCCTCTAGAGCATTCACAAGCTTTTTAATATTTGCAATATAGTTATATAAGATAGAGCAACAGATAAATCTGAGTACTGTAAATTATGTTATTCCATTAGAATAAAAATAATTGAGTATTAGACGACATTTATCTCCAAATTTTGTAAAACAACCATAACATACGCAAAGCGTGCGAGTTTTTCTTTACTATAACACAAACATAACCATTTCTCTTTTCACAACACTAAATCTGCATATTGTTCTCAACACATAAGTAACTTAACTCTGGATAAATTCTGAAAATATTTAATTTTGTTTGGTAAATAATGCTAACAGTATTCAAGGCGAAGTCTGATGACTAGACACGATTTTGACACAATATAAAACATTGCCACATAACATTTACACTGATAAATTGTATTATTCTTGTCAATTTGATATTACAATTTGATATGATCAAAGCCAATGTGAAAAAAAATCTTACTGAATATTTCCACAGGTGGTTAGCGCGTGGATATGATAATAATTAGTGAACACATAATTTTATTGACAAATAATCAAGAAATGATATATACATATAACAAAGGACTTAGGTATCCAACTCGTACTCCTTCAGTCACTTTACGCACCAAATTTGCCGTTTTTGCATATTGGGTATTTTAATTGAGTTTTGTTACTCATCAAATATATAATTAATTGCGTAAATGGGGTTTAAGAATTGCGTATTTACGCACATAAGCGCCTTATCTGTTGCTCTGATATAAAGAAAACTGCCCCGCCCCCTGGCAACCATGTTTTTTAACGGAGCGGAACCATTTTCAAGCCTGGCTGAGATATCATAAGAACAAATGTTAATTGGGCAAAAAATGTGATTTCTACAGTGGTCACAATTTTTTTCTTCAATTTGACCTAGTTACCTAGTTTATGACCCCACATGACCCAGTTTCAAAAAATGTCTGAGATATCATTGGGACAAATGTTCTCAGCAAGTTTCATGAAGATTGGGCAATAAATGTGGCCTCTAGAGTGTGAACAAGGTACAAAAGGCGATCACAAAAGCTCACCATAAGCATGTTATGCTCAGGAGAGCTAAAAATGGGCATAATTCTGCCTTGCTCAGTGACCTTACATAATGACCCCGAAGACATGTGTAAAGTTGCAAAGTAGTAGTTACAGAGATATGTACTTGCACACAAACCTTAACTTGAATTTTTTAAGTACAACACGAGTGCAATTGTCACAAACTACGCCCATCAAAGGACCTTTTTCAGGGACAAAGATTCAACGGCTAACGAGAAACAATCTCTGTTAGGTAAGTTGAGGTACCAAAAATATCCCTTCTATAATAATAAATCTGAAATGGAGACAATGACATAGTCAAGGGGCGTGGGGTAATTAAACTTTGGTTATTATAAATATTTGACCTTTGACCTTAAAATGTGACCTTAACCTTGGACCTACGAACCTAGTGCTTGGACGTGATATACTACATTATGATGGTGATCATTTATGCCAACTTACTTCAAAATCCCTCCATGGATGACAAAGCTATGATATGGACAAATATTTGACCTTGAATTCTGATCTTAACCTTGGACCTAGGGACCTGGTGCTTGTGCGAGACATGCCGTCTCACCATGCTTACCATTTCCACAAAGTTATTTAAAAATTCTTTCATGCTGGACAAAGATATGCACTGGACAAAGTGTTACGGATTGATTTCTTATATTCAATCTTTGACCTTGCATTGTGCCTTGACCTTGGACCTAGGGAACTAATTCTTGCATGAGACACGCCACCTCGCCATCCTTAACACTTCTGTTAAGTTATTTGAAATGCATCCTTGCTGAACAAAGATATTCTCAGAACAAAGTGTTTCTTATATCTGACCTTTGACTAACCTTGCCAGAGGTAATTACTTAAAACAAACATTCACTATACAAATAAAGCTATGTTTTATATTCACAGAATAAGACAACAATCTACCGTATGTAATTCCACGCTTCTCTTGTTCATGTTCGAATCTTTCAAGGGTTGACAGATACTTTAGGCAGTCCAACATCTGAAATATTTTTAATCTGTGTACATGTCGCTTAATGCGGGTAAAAGTGATATTGGAACATAAATAGTGGTTTAAATATGACGAATCATGAAATCAATAAAGTAAATTATCATATATTTCAATTGAAAATAGAAGAAAAGTTTGTTTTTTAAATAGCTAAATAGTTTTCTACTGAACAGTCAAAATTTCCAATACTTGTGTAACCCAAATGAAACAATAAATGTCTTTAAAAGACAATTGGCGTTGAAATTAATATGAAGATGTCATTATTTGCCCTAAATATAATACAAGAGGACCAAGACAATCGGTTTCGTGACTCCCAGCACCCTGATTTTTCCGTCTCTACTAAGGAGACTTCTTGGGCCCAGATTTTTCTGTCCCTTCTAAGGAGACTTCTCGGACACTAGATTTTTTGGACACCATAAGAAAACGTATTGGACCCAAAATTAATTTGAGATAAACTCAATCATTATTAATATCTGTGCCGTGAATAAACCGATCATAGACCGCCACATGTTTTCACCAGTGATACATGAATAGCCTAAATACTAGTAATTTACGCAAACAATTTATACATGAATTTGTCAGGCAAATTTAACAAATTAACATTGCCAGAAAATAATAGCAGGAACAATGAAAATTATAATATATATCAGACAAGTGTACATAGTTATGTTAAATAATATACTATATGTATCATTAGTATTGCACATAGTAGTATATTCATGCTACGCAAATAAAGTTAAAGTAACATTAAAAACATTATTTCACCACATTTTACTAATACAAAGATGGTTAACATTTTAATAGATTAAATAACATCTACTGGAGAAGTTGATAGAAAGGTGCAATTATAAATAATTCTTTAATAATCGCAACCACATTTCAAATATAAATTAACATGCACAGTAAGTTTATAAATATAAATTGCGCATTTATTGAAATTCTCGGGTTAATGATTCTCTCGACGCTAATTGTTGCATGTGTTTAAAACAGCTTTACCACGCACAATTTTCAGAATTATTCACTCTCCTGCTGGAGTGTGTTGTACTCGCTAAAATTAATTCACGGGGACCCAAGTTGGTCACAACATACAATAATATTTTTACACAAAGATAAAATAATAGGAATGTAAATAATAAGTTTGCTTATACTTGACAGGCAGTCATGACGTGAGCTCAACAGGCAACTTTGTACGTTGTGACCGACTGTCGTGCCCGTGAATTGTAGCATTGTTAATGCTATTTATAGAGCGCGCTGATTATGTAGGCTAAACAAAATACTTATTTCATTATGTGAATGAATACAACATTCTGATCATGACATACAATGAGTAAACTTGTTCATAATTATGTTCGATTCTAGAGTGTATGTCCAAGATATGTTTATAACTTAATTTTAACCGCATATGTAAACTATTATGTTAATTTTAATCCTCAAAAGTATGCAACAGTTATTGGTATACAATAAACCATTGTTGTAAGTTTGCATTCCCTAAAATTATAAACTTTGCCCAATTTTATAGCAAAAAAGCTAGGTCAAAAGTGATCTTAGACAGCTACACCAAAAAATCCCCAAGCCTCAATGGGGATCAAACCCAGGACCTCCTGGTTCCAAGGCAAACGCCCTACCCTGTCTCTATTAAAGCTAGCTCAGTGTTTTTTTTAGGGCCACTTTGGAGGCCGAAATTCGGCCCCATTCCCCAGCTGAAAAAAGTATATATTTTTCCCATTTATTTACCTTAAAATTCCCCTCAGAATGCTAGCTTTATTTTGAAAAAAAAAGACCAAAATTGGACAAAAATTGACTAAGATAGAGGCATTTTCGAAAACATACCCAGCAATTTTTCATCAAAGCAATTTAGTGCATAAGCTAAGTTATCATTTGTAGCAAAGCAATTGATTAATGGTTTCTAATGAAGTAGAATATAAACATGTAATAAAGCTTTTCTAAAAAATAATTCCCATTTTGCCGTAAATTTACCCATATGAAGGGCCCCGCCACCTTTCCCCCAAAGGTGAAAAAAAAAAGTGTAGCTCATATAGCAAGACAGTATAAGTGACCCTTGTACATCACCCTACTACACTTGTATATAGGCTGAGCTGACAAGTTGATTTGGGCTACACAACACCTATAAATGATGCAAGTCTGTAAAAACTTTTATTTCTTTAACATTTTGCTTATTTAGAAAAATCGTTTAAATAAATGCAATATTTTACACTTTCGTGTTTACACTGCTACGAGTATGTTTTTCTCCATATAAGGATTTTTATACTATGTATATAAATAACACATAAACAGATAATATACAGTAGATTTAGGTGCATGCATGAAGAGAAAACAAAATACTATTTACACTTAAATTACAAACTAGTACAAGTCATATAAAATATAAGTGTCACACCATTTGTTTTACAGTACGAAGTAAATTATATTCCTTAAATGTTATCTATAGTCTACTGGTATTATTTTTTAAAGATTGATGAAAAATTATTCTTTTATCATTGCTTTTTTATAACAGCCTTACGTGAATAGTGATTATATGAAAAAAGAAAACTATAGTTTGTTGTCGTTTTTTATATTTTTAAAAAAACTTGTTTAATAAGGCAAAGATATGACAGTATTTCTAAGTTTTTTGTGTTGTTTGACTCACCATGGTTGCACCAAAGTGACTAAGTTGGTCTGCCAGCTGTAATGCTGTACACCTGTACGGCACCATGAACTGTTGCTGCATTAGAATCGGACCAACGTCAAAACTAAAATACACACAAATAGGCATGTGCATTAAAAAATTTACAAACATGCATTTATTCTAATGTATTTACATTTAAAGTTGACATTTTGTTCCCGTTTATATATTGGTATATTTTCTGCAATAATTTTTTCCCAAATTCTAGGGCCTGGATCCCATCCCCAGTCTCTAAAAAATTCCCAGCACAATGTACCGGTAGATATTGACAAGCAATACTTCAGTAAAAATAAGAACATGCTATTAATAAATTATTATCGTAAGATAAATTTTTTAATAATCGTGGCCTCCATACTGTTTTGGCCTGATTTCCATTATGGAGACCCCAGTTACTTGGTCGTCATTCAGGATCGTATGGATCACAGGAGAGGCGCCACGCCATCTGGGCAACAGGCTGGGGTGCATGTTCAATATGCCGCTGCAAACAGAAAAGACTTTGTGAAAGCTTTAAATCAGCTGCCAGACACCATGATCTGTAACCTGTATACCACATATTCCTAACATGATACATACGTCATGAAATACATATGAGGCGTGCCATGGGAAAACCGGGCTGAATGCATGTGCGTAATGTCATTCCGGATTAACCTGTGCAGTCCGCACAGGCTAATTTGGGACAGCACTTTCTGCTTTTATGTTTTTTTCTGTTTCAAGGATGTATCTTCTAAACATAAATTCACTGTATGCGGAAAGTGCCATCCTGGATAAGACAGTGCAGACTGCAAAGGATAATCTGGGACACTTTACGCACATGCATTAAGCCCGGTTTTCCCACGACACGCCTCATATTAATAATGCAATAATTAGGTTAAATATGATTCATGAAGCAAACTGACTCAGTTAGACATCCATAATTTATTAAAATAAGTCAAACTAGCATCTAGTAAAATATCAATGGGGTGTGTTAATAAGTCAAACTAGCATACTAGTAAAATATCAATGGGGTGTGTTATAAATTGTTATTTTGATTCATGTTGCTAACGCAAATGGCCACAATGGGAAGGTCCGCTAACTAAACCAATGTCAAAATTAAAATGGGAAATAATTCAAGCATTAAATTTAGCTTATAAAGAAAATGAGCTTTGAACAGAGTATATTTATGAATTAAGTCAAACCGACATCGTTGCTATGATTGTTGCTTGAACAGAGTATATTTATGAATTAGGTCAAACCAACATCGTTGCTATGATTGTTGCTTGAACAGAGTATATTTATGAATTAGGTCAAACCAACATCGTTGCTATGATTGTTGCTAAAGGCCAGATTTAGAGGCCTGGCTAATTGAGACTTCGTGCTTTCTCTCTTCTGAGTTGTAACAGGTGCTATTATCAATGACTGTGTTTTTAATGGATTTAATTGTTTGGTCAAATTGTTAATATGATTGCAATGTAATTAACATGTTTTGTTAATAAAAAAAACATGAATTAAATATAACAATAATATAACAAATATATTACAAAATTAAAAAATAAATAAATAAAAAATTGCCGGAAAATGACTATTACCGTGTATAACGCGCACCAAATTTTCATAGCCGAATTTAAGGGTAAAAATGTGCGTGTAATACATGGTCTTTTACGGTATGTGCAAATGAAACAAACTGACTATGGGAACATGTGAATCACATCGTCTGGTATGAGATGTCCGAACGAAACCAACACACCGACGTCATATTTATTGTTTTCAATTGGTATCGGCCATTCTTCCAAGGGCAACCTTTCCTTCATGGCATACTGCTTAACGGCCCGAGGAATCTGAAATAATGAATACAAACTACATGTACCAGTCTTCACTATTAACCAGTGTACCATGGACCGAGTCCACCAAAATTTTGCTTGGACCAGCAAAATTTATAAGTTAACTGGACCGTCGTTTTTAACTGGACCGGTGGTCCCCCAATTTAAGGTCCAATTTAACAAATTACCTATTGGCAGTCAAAATGCCATGATTGTTCTTAATTATTTTTATAACTGATTGAATACAAAAGAGTGAAAGAAAATCTACAAACTATGGTCCACTTCATTGTAGTCCGGTCCAGTCTTTATAGCTGGCTTAGTGGACCGACAGTCCACTGATTTAAAATTTTATTAGTGAAGACTGATGTGCATGTACCTTATCCCTTATTGTGACCACATCCAATTTCTCTACCACAGTCTGTGTTGTAGACCTGCAAAATAGATGATAAAACTTGATAAAAATGACAAAGTTAAAAGTACATAAAATTGTAGTTTTAATGCAAATGTATGGACAAAATTGGATACCCTTCAAGACAAACATGTTCACAATTGTATTTTGCTAATTAAGAAATACATTTTAACATGTTAGCAGACAATAATTGTGATAGATAATAAGATAACGTTTTTATCTTTTTAATCAACCACCGAAATATGAATTTCAATATAATATTCCTAACTATTATTATAAAATTATAATTGTAATAAAATTTATAAGTATAAATTACATATTTGTATGAAGCTCCTTTAGGGTGGCAACTGCAATTTCATCTGTTCCGAAGAATTTGACGCGCCATGGTGGCTCCTTCTTAGTGAAAACTGTGTCACCATGCAACTTGTCAAACACTGCACTAGGTTGCGATGACCAGTGAAAATGCCTTCTACAGTAGTGTCCTTTGAGCATATAAAAGTTTGTCTTTGGTAGCGGTGAATAACTTTTAAATGTCTTTGCAAGATTTAAGTTTAAAGCATAACTATTCCTGTGATTGTTTTGACATTTAACATTGAAGTCTAAGCGTTCGAAGTTCTGTTGACTAGAAGACGCATATTCTGAATACTGTTTCACACAGCAACTTCCGCCATTTTCCTTATGGCACATTTTTATTGGTTCATGGTGTGAATGTCGAATTATATTCCAAATGCATAATTTGAAAAATTGTGCATTCATATTAGTTTGCCCATGGCTGACTTTAGCACATTTAAAACACATATTAGCTGCCATTTTGCAGTCTATTAATACAAAACAAGATCAAAAGCAATTTTCATGATATATTACACTGCACCCTGAAAAAATAGAAAGGGTATGAATACCAAATTAAGACACTGTAGCAATTTCATTTAAATACGTTTCTGCTATGTAGAGAACATAAGAATTATGGAGACTTAAAAATTCACATGGTTATAATCATAGATTTATAGATGGAGGCAATGGATCAAATTAAATAGTGAGATGTAAAAGCATATTTCATTCAATCAAGTCAATTTCTAGACTAAAATAAAGATGAAAATTCATTTCTTGCAAGAAAACAATCATAAATTTAATTGAAACGATTCACCTCCAATAATGAACAGAATCGCGAAAACATATGGCATTTCTATATTCTCGCGAAAAAGTTCAATAACATGCATAATTATTACAAAATCAAATGGGGAATTCAGAATTTCTATTACATAACAGCGCATCCAGCCACGATCATGATTCATGAAGAAATGGAGTTATTTATATTGAAGTGATTTACTTGACATCTGTCTATTGGTTACATTCTACTATACATGTCGCATTGGTTACATTCTACTGATATATGATGAGGCCAAAACGGTAATAAAATGATAAATAAATTCTTCAAACCATAGACCGTTTTCACGCTTAGCGAGCGTGCGCGGCAGCCATCTTGGAGGTATTCCTTCTTCTGTGTACAATAACAACAGTTACCGATTTCAGATAAATTCAACAAAATAGCTAATTATCGTCCTATAATTGGCGGCCACAATCGTTCAAATAGAGAGAAATACGGGTCAATCATACAGAATACCACACATAATAATAACAAGTGTAAAAACAAGCGTGAATTGTTGGAAGAAAAAGGCTTTTTATTATTTAGAAAAGATGTCGAAATTACTTGCCAGTGACCATCCAGACGCTCGCTTTTGATAAATAGGAGAAAAGACCCACAGATGGACAAACCGAGAACCTAGCCACCACTTTTATTGAATAACAAATAGTTAATTTGTCTTTGTTTAGTCATAATATCATTACAAGGACCAAATTATAAGATCATGCTCAAATCAATACCATATTTATATATATCAAAAACATCAATTCAAACAATTTATTTATGATCACATAATCATTATCAATAACATCACACAAACACCAGAAATTTGTAATTCAATATTAAACAACATATTGACTAGATTCTCGGTTTGTCCATCCGTGGGTCTATTCTCCTATTTATCAAAAGCGAGCGTCTGGATGGTCCCTGGCGAGTAATTTCGACATCTTTTCTAAAAAATAAAAAGACACAATTGATTAATAATTAAGCAAACTGCATAAGTGAAAAGATTTATGATCACCATTTAAACTGCTATTTGTTCTGCTATTGGAAAACATCAAACTATTCTGTGACTGTGAAGAATGTAGTTAAATATGTATTAGGGCTAATTTTTAAATAGGGACACATTGTCCTGACATTATCACCCACATTCACAGATTGACAATGACACTTCGATTAATAACTATATATTATTTATCATAACTGTCAACATGCTTAAGCTTATGTGGTCAGAACATATTCCAGTGTTCTTTAAACGTTTGCCACTCAACAGATGAAGATTGACACTGACAGCCATGCAAGCCTTTTTCTTTCAACAATTCACGATTTTTTTACACTTGTAGTTATTATATCTGGTATTCTGTATGATTGACCCGTATTTCTCTCTATTTGAACGATTGTGGCCGCCAATTATAGGACGATACTTAGCTATTTTGTTGAATTTATCTGAAATCGGTAACTGTTGTTATTGTACACAGAGGAAGGGATACCTCGAAGATGGCTGCCGCACACGCTCGCTAAGCGTGAAAACGGTCTATAGCTACCAAAATGCGAACGTAAATAAAACACACATTTTGTTATTTATTTGGATTAGTTAACGAAATTTCTGACTTAAAATGATTATTAACTCCGCCAAGGACGCTTTGTCTGCGTACGTCTGTTTTACAGGCACATGTCGTCTGTCTGCCTGGCCTTACGCAAAAAATATAAACGTATTTGCATGAAGTTTTCTGGGAAGCTGTCAAATGTACTCATGTTAATTATTTGAATTTGGTGGTGATTTTTAAGGATTTTTGTTATTTTTAATAAACCTTCAAATCATATTATTCCCCCATGACCATGCTTGTCTGTTAAAGGTCAAGGTCACAATTCAGGGTGAAAGGTTACATATCTGTCTTGGATCATACTGTTTTCTGGCATAGAGGGATTTTCAAATGACTTGGCAGAATGGATGATCATTGTGAGTTGGTATGCTGTGCACAAAACCCCGATCCGTCACCTGAAGATCAAGATCGCAAATAGAGGTCAAAGGTCGAATATTAGATGATGATGATGATATTGATTGATGATCATGTTGTTGATAATGATGGTGCAATATAATATGTTTCATGATTCAGTGTATCTCTTTATTAAGTAATTACAATTTATTAAGTAATTACAAAAGTAACAACAAGGAAGTCTATTTAAGTTGTTTATTCAAGTTAAAATTACATACGACACATAAACAATCACATAACAAAAAGTATCAATAGCAATTTTAATACAATTTCTCTCTCTTTTTTAAGTATAACTATTGTTGCACATAAGACATTTACACAAGGTCATTCTGCTATATGTACTGTATTGACACACGTCAAAGGTACCCACAAAGATTTCATAGAGTAGCATCAAGCGATTGTATATTTTTAAAAAGAATATTTATGTCACAGCTATCATAATTATAAATACATATTTCACAAAAGTCACCAAAGAATGCCATCTTCAAGAAAATCAAGTAAATTTAAATGACAATGTTATGAAAAAACTTATCTCTTTAAGTAATTGAATTAGAGAATTCAAAATGTATATCACTACATAATAATTTTTATTATTAGGTTTCTTTGTGTTCGGTTTGTGTCCATAGTTTGCTTGACATAATTTTGCCCCAGTCATTGGGAGAAATAATCAAATTGTTAAATCAATGAATGAATAACATTCACAGTGATCTTGCATCTAAAAGACTTTGAAAACGTTTCTTTTGT
This sequence comes from Congeria kusceri, assembly GCA_027627225.1. Lineage (NCBI taxonomy): Eukaryota > Metazoa > Mollusca > Bivalvia > Myida > Dreissenidae > Congeria > Congeria kusceri. Next base: position 38,081,063 of record CM051040.1, on the reverse strand, counting down.
GCAACATTCACAATTCAAAGACAAATACAACATACAAGTGGAAACAACAAGAACAACACAGAACATGATATGAAAAACTGTGTGAATATCCTATATTTTTGCACCTGTCTACATTTAATACAAAACATCACTACAAATTTAAGAAATAGTGAAACACTGGTCCTAATAAAAACCAAAATGGCTTCTATTAAACAAATTCATGTGATTTAAGTTTAAACTATTTATTTAGCTTGATTGCATCGAAAGCAAGAGGTTTACTGAGACACTCTCGAGTCCGGTTCCTGGGAATAATCGGTACTCGGTGTCTATGGAAAGATCTTGAGAATGCTCCCTGAGTGGGGATGGAACTCAAGACCTCCCGGCCGCACGGCGGACACCAAATCCACTACACCATGGCGACCTTAAAAACATTGAAACATCAATAAGAGACATAGCCCGTGAACAGGTCTCTTTAAGAATTTTTGTCATACAAAGAAATACAATGATGCTTCAATTATGAAACTAAGAGTTTATGGTCTCTGAAAATTCAGGACAAATTTTATAACAAATTTCAACAAACCACCAAAATTGTATGTTTTTATAATGTAATGAAAGGGGATTAATATTGCGTATTGGTAGAATCTACGTGTACATGTATGCACCTTAAAAGAAGAGTTGATGCCAACTGACATTAAGTTATGAACTGCTATTAACACTTACAAACCGTTTATCCCCATGCACAATTGTACACAAATTACACATACTACCAAGTCCAGCGTTTCCTTTCAGTTTTTGGAATTTGGAATACAGTCTTCTTAAAAAAATACCGGGTAATGGTAAAAAATTACAAATATTTCAAATTTAAATTTCACCTCTTCTGTATCTGACTCTTTTGCTACGTATGAGATGCAGGTAAGGCCAAGAAGCAGTTTCTCATGATGAATTAGAAAGAAGTAAAATGTCTTAGAACTGGAAAATTGTGTCCTTAAATTGGAAATATTATATACTTTTTGGCTTTGGAAACAGGACCCAATATTGGCCCCAATAAAGCCAAAAAACAACACATTAACACTAAAGTTTCTCCAATTTTTATTCACTCAAAAGGCTCAGGCTTGGAATGAATTGATCACTATTTTACCATTGCTGTCTTCACGAATACATTTTGAAATCTGTGGACTGTCGGTCCACTAAGCAAACTATATAGACTGGACCTGACTACAATGAAGTGGGCCATAGTTTGTAGATTTTCTTTCACTCTTTTACATTCAATCTGTTATAGAAATAATTAAAAACAACCACGGTCATTAGACTGTCAAAAGGTGAAAAAGATTTGTTTTCCTTCTTAACTACAATATTTTTACTGATCAAAATTGATGGACTGTCAGTCCACTTAACTTATAAATTTTGCTGGATTGCACAAAAATTAGGTGGACTTGGTCCATGGTCCACTGGTTAATTGTGAAGACTGCCATTGCATAAGATCAACAGAAATACACAGCTAGGGATTAACAAACACACTACATGCCATTAAATAAAATGGAACATCCATACACGTCATAAATATCATACATATATTGTAATTAGGTTGAAAAAACACTAAACAATCTCTAGAATTTCAAATTCATTTCAAGGCAGCCTCCTCTTCTAGCAAGCATTGCAGCTTGTTGATTTTCTCCACACCCTCGATTTGTCGGACCATTTCCACTAGTACCATCAGCTTCTTGATTCCAATCCACAAACTGAAACATAACATATGCGTTGAATGATAATGTACATGTACTCCAGAAGAGAGAAATATAGCGCAAAAAAGGCTGGGTGCTGCAATTTATGGTTCAATCAGGCGCGGATACAGGATACCTACCATACTATACACGTATAAATGACATATTTTGCAAACCAATGATAGTTTAATGCACGGTATTATAGTTTAGCTTCTGTGCAACATGATACTACACGAAAGCTGACAAAATTACATGAAGCGTGTCGGGGGAAAACCGGACTTAATGAATCTGCATAAAGTGTCGTCCCCGATCAGCCTGTGCAGTTTGCACAGGCTAATCCAGGACGGCACTTTCCGCCTACAGTGGATTTATGTTGAGAAGACACTTGCCTGTAACAGAAAATACCATAAAACCGTAAAGTGCCGTTCCAGATTAGCCTGTGCGGATTGCACATGCATTAAGCCCGGTTTTCCCACGACAGGCCACATACCATTCTTCGCTGATGAGAATGTCTGAGCTATTGTGAGGTTTAAACTAATCAAAATTTTGACAACTTTATGGGGGGGCGTATGCCACTTTCGCCCGCCCTCTAAATCGCCTATGCCCATTGTGCTGTCCTGCTGGACTTATCAACACAAGAACATCTTTTGATCATCTTTTGAAGTCTTATTTACGGACCGTTGGACCTAACCCCCTGCTACCCCTACGGGATAATAGGTGATTAATTATTAAGGCATGATTAATGGGATTGTTACTCGATTAATAATTATGATGATAAACGATTATGCTTACCCAAAGTCTGATGGGATTGTCAAGTGAGGAATATTAAAGGGACTTGTTCACAAATGTTGGTATTTTTGAAAAATGTCATTTAATGTCAGAACAAAATAAACTAAAACAATTGAACTAATCAAAAACAAAATAGTATATACCGAAAAATATACAATAAAACAGAGTTAACTTCCCTGGGACTCAAACCTACTATCGCCGGGATCAAAAATTTGTCAGGCTAACCACTCGGCTATTCTGATTGTCAGGCTAACCACTCGGCTATTCTGATTGTCAGGCTAACCACTCGGCTATTCTGATTGTCAGGCTAACCACTCGGCTATTCTGACTGTCAATCATAGAAGTGATTTTAAATGCTATGTAGCAATACACGAGTTTTCCAAAATACTGATTAAAAGCGTTACAAACGCTGTATAATTTAATCCATTTCAATAGATTTTTCATAAACTACACTACATGTATTTTCGAATATATTTCTTTGTCAATAGTGTTATTTCGCTTTTGTGTACATCATGTATTTTTCTTTTTGGGATCTATGACACAAAATTGTAAATTTGACAATCTGCGAACCCGTTCCTTCAAACATCATTTGAAATTTATATATGCCACAAATTTACTGTTCATTCCAAAAAAGTGACGTTAATTTTAAAATCAGTTTTGTATTTTTGAAATGTAATTCATGTATTTCACTGCTAAACAAAGGTGGCAATATACTGACAATGCACAAAGTTTGTGCAAACCTCATTCCAGATGTCCGCTTTGTGAGAAGTTCCATTTCGGCTTTCGTAAAGACGTCCAAGTTTTCGATAGCCAACACGAGCTGGTTGGCACTGGAGATGTTTGATACGTGGATGCAGTTGTTAAACACATTCAGTAGCTCCATTTCTTGGAGGACGTCTTTTCTTGATGTGGTTGCAATGATCAACAACTTATGACCCTGAAAAAGGATACCAGTCATGTTGGTGTCACAAGTTTATTGTCAGAAAAAAAAGGAGACTAAAACTGTCAGGCATCGTCCCTAAATGCGTTAATATATAGCTCAGAAATAATAACCTGACAGTGACCTTCATAAATGCATATTTAAATTATTTTTTATGACTCTTAAAACATGCTCAGTTTATAACATTTTTGTTTTTATCATCAAACTCTTTTACGACATGCTGATAATTCTAGCAGGTCCAGTTTTTTTTAATATACTCATTTTATACCATTTTCTAGCAAAATCATTTAAATATACCGGTACTCATTTTATACCATTTTCAAGCAAAACTGTTTAAGATCTACTCAGTTTATAACAGTTTGAGCAAATAGTTTTGAGACATGATCAGCTTACAACATTTTATAGCAAACGCTTTAATGCACACTCAGTTTACCAAAACTGGCTAATTCAGATACTGGAAAATACCGATGTGATGCACAGAAATGTACAAGTGGACAAAAACAGATACTGATGCACACTTTGACGGTAATTAATCACACAAGATTTTACTAATCGCTTACATGTGGTGGAACCTTTTTTAACAAAACTAGAAGTGCCTGAAGAACGAGGTTGGAAAACCTGGGTCCGATTGGTACATAATCTGCAAGAAAAATTCCTTGCTTTAGCACACAACAAAAAGACTGAGATAATGAAATCATTATATTCAAGCATTTAGCTTCTTTATCACATTTAAAGGTCTAGTTTAAGGAATGTCTGGGGTCATTGTGGGGTATTCCACTCTGTGTATTGGTCCACCATAAAATCTCTTGTCATTATCTGCAATCTTTTCTCTCAGCTGACTGAGCAATGGCTATGTGCACTGTTTGCTCTGCAGCAGTGTATTGATATCAGCTGATAAGGGTAGCCACACTGTGTCCACATTGTGACCACAGCAGGGTGCCAATACACAAGGGTACAATACCCCAGATTTGGGGGGGGGAGGGTCAAATAAAGAAGGATTAATCTAGGCCTTTAAGAACAACTAGATAAGTTTGATCGGCTTAATTTTTTATGTTACCATACTGTTGTTCTTTTTCATTTAAATTCTTTAAAATAAAAATATGTATTTATCAGAAATTTTGTAATTTTATAAAGCACATTTGAAATACAGTAGATAAGCTCTTTGAATAATATAATAACTAGGCAGAAACATCAATTGAATTGAAACCGAGGTTTGTTTGCAAACATATATACCGGTATGAAACGTGTCGTGGGAAAACCGGGCTTAATGCATGTGCATAAAGTGTCGTCCCTGATTAGCCTGTGCAGATTAGCCTGTGGGACGACACTTTCCGCCTACAGTGGATTTATGTTTAGAAGAGACATCCTTGAAACAGAAAATACCATAAAAGCGTAAAGTGTCGTCCTTGATTAGCCTGTGCAGACTGCACAGAATAATCCGGGACGACACTTTATGCAAATGCATTAAGCCCGGTTTTCCCACGACACGCCTCATATTATTATACAAAATCAAACATAATTTTACTTGTTTAATTGCATCTAAAATATTACTATTAGAAACTTAGAACTGGTAAAATGATTCAACAAATATAATTACAAGTGAAATTGTTTCACCGACTATACATACATGAATCATAACAATTTAAAACCGACAATGCAAAACATGTCAAAGTAAGACACAAAATGTGGATGTTTGATGCATTTTATAATACACAATTCATACGTATTTTTGCTAGCTATACTTGTTTTCGTAATACTTGTTTTCGTAAACAATGGATCTTTTAATGAAACCAATAGCTGTTTGCATCATGTTTAAGCAAAAATTACATCATAATTATTTAACAGTGTACCATATGTGATGTTTTGAGTATGTTGGTTTACAGGTAACAGACAATAATGTCTGACAGCTGATTTAGAGGTTTCCCATAGTCTTATAAAATGGCTTGTTTCATTGCTTGTTTATTGCATAATAGTACCTAGTAATCTCTCTATGTCATCTACGATGATGCAACTGAGAGGAGACTTGTACGCATCTTCAAACATCTTCTTAACTGTCTGACACTTTGCCGCCTCGTGAAAACCAACCATGTTTTCTGGTGAGCACACTTTTACAAACGGGAAGTCTGAGTTCTTGGCGATTTGAGCAGCCAGAGCGGTTTTCCCAGAACCAGCCGGACCTTAATATTAAAAAGAATCTGATAATTAAAACCATGTCAAAGTACATGTAAGGTTTAAACAAATTATTTTGCACAATTTGGCAAGTGAAACATATAAACAGGGGTGGTATTACCGAAACATCCTAAATAACTTAATATGCTTACTTAAGTTATAATTTTTGTAATGTTATATTTCTTAAACTTCATAATTATAATTGTGAGAATCTCTTTAAAGTTAACCAACAAGAGCATAGATTTTAGATATTTATTAAACTCTAAGCAAAATATCAAATACTAGTGGTATAACACGTTCAAGATAAATGATTATTATAAGTTAATGATAAGATTTTACTTAACAGGTTCCTGTGATATGGCCCTCAAAACCACATAGTGTTTCTATTCGTATTTTTGTTTTGTTAAATAGTAATAATTGATAAAGTTTGGAAGATTAATTACAAGAATTTGACAATAATCTAGACATTTTTATACCTAATAACATACCCTAATCTGATAACCGAAATGCAAATATCAGTTTCTAAGAATTTGAAACAGTTATCTCAACCTTCTAAGCACACAGTAACGAGGGGTGTGCGATCGCTGGTCTTCGCCTGTGAGATCAGCAAATATCCGTCCTCCAGGACCCGCTGCACCGGATCGCCCCAGCTGAATATCCCGTTGGCTATGAACTTCTCGAACTCCTCTTTGCTGCTTCCAAATGCCTGGAAACATTATTATATAAACCGTATTATACACGTACACGTTTTAATGTCCAATGCAAAGAATAGAAAGCTAACAAGCTTTTGTCTCTATACTAAGGACTCTATTTACCAGGGCTTTTTTCAGAGGTTTGTAATAGTGCACAGGTTTCGGGATATCATTGGAACAAATGATCTGGGCAAGTTTCATGAAGATTGGGAAATAAATGTGGCCTTTTGAGTGTTCACAAGCTTTTTCTTCAATTTGATCTAGTGACTTAGTTTTTGACCCCACATGACCCAGATTCTAACTCAGCCGAGATATCATTAAGACAAATGTTCTGACCAAGTTTCATGAAGATTGGGCAAAAAATGTGGCTTCTAGAGTGTTAACAAGCTTTTTCTTTAATTTGACCTAGTGACCTAGTTTTTGACCCCACATGACCCAGATTCGAATTTGGCCAAGATATAATTAGGACCAATACTCTGACCAAGTTTCATGAAGATTGGCAAATAAATGTGGCCTCTAGAGTGTTAACAAGGTAAATGTTGACAACACACGACAGACGACGGACAAAACGCGATCACAAAAACACCATGAGTATGTTGTGCTCAGGTGAGCTAAAAAAGCCCTGTATACGGCCGAAAAGGATTGGCCTAATGGGGATTAATACCCCTCTGAGGAAGCAATATTAATAAGCTATCCCAGATTTCACCAACATAATGCCTGGAAATATGTTTAAATTTTTATATTTAAATATGTGATTTTTAAAAATAAATTTCATTATTTGAATATTCAAATATCCCCTTGTGTAAACTTTTCACATTTCTCAGTACTGCTTCCCGAAAACAGGGAATATCTGGCTTGTACTCATAGGTTTAATATCGTGTTCTAGGTAATGCACAAGCTCCTGTCGTGTCACTTAAATTTAATTTTCTTATTTTATAAAGTTATATCTAGCTCATGCTAAAGCAAATGCATGAAGTCCTGTTGAGTCACTTTAATTTTATTTTTTAATATTGTAGGGTAATATCTGGTTTGTACTCACAGGTTTAATATTGTAGGGTAATATCTGGTTTGTACTCACAGGTTTAATATTGTAGGGTAATATCTGGTTTGTACTCACAGGTTTAATATCGTGCTCAAGGGAATGCATGAAGTCCTGCCGAGTCACTTTCAACTTGGTCCCTGCCTCTGGGTCCACCTCTACCTTGCTGGCAGCCTGAAGAATAATGAAGAGCTAGGTACTGTAAAACTGGTTACATTAGCGACATGGAAATGTTTGCGAAATTCCCAAATAAGATCTGAATAATTCGCATATATTTCTATCAGTGCCCAAATAAGATCTGAATAATTCGCATATATTTTTATCAATGAAAACAAGGCTTGTCACAGGATGTGACGTATGCCCCCGAAGCATATGCTTGTCAGAGGAAGGCAACACAATGTCAGTTACATGTTGGCAATTATGACGCTTCCTACAAAAAGAGTTATGTCCTTGTACTTCCTCTCAAAATCCTCTATCAATATATGTGGTTTTAAATCACGTCAATACTTATGGAGTTATGCACTGCACAAGAAAATTAACAGAAGGGCAATAATTCCATAAATATTAAAGAAAGAGTTGTGGTCCTTGTACTCTGCACTTCCCATCATTGTCCTCTATCATTATATGAAGTTTCATTTGAATCCCTTCAATACTAATGGAGTTATCCTCCGCATCAGAAAATTAATGCTTCACATAACAAAATAACTCCATAAATAAATAAAACAATAACTCCATAAATATTGAAGAAAGAGTTATGGTCTTTTTACTCTGCACTTCCTCTCATTGTCCTCTATCATTATATGAAGTTTCATTTGAATGCCTTCAAAACTAATTGAGTTACGCTCCGCATAAAAAAATTAATGCTTCACATAAGGAAATAAAACAAAGGTCAATAACTCCATAAATATTAAAGAAAGAGTTGTGGTCCTTGTGCTCTGCACTTTCTCTCATTGCCCTCTATCATTACATGAAGTTTCATTTGAATCCCTTCAATACTAATGGAGTTATGGTTTACACAAGAAAATTAAACAAAGGGCAATAACTCCATAAATACTGGAGAAAGATTTACGGTCTTTGTGCTCTGCACTTCCTCTTATTGTCGTCTAGTATTGAAGGTTTATTTGAATGCCTTTAACACTAACGGAGTTATGCTCTGCATAAGAAAATTAATACTTCACATAAGGAAATGAAACAAAGGACGATAACTCCGTAAATATTGCAAAAAGAGTTGTGGTCCTTGTACTCTGCATTTCCTCTCATTGTCCTCTATCATTAAATGAAGTTTCATTTGAATCCTTTTAATACTAGTGGAGATATGCTCTGCACAAGAAAATTAAACAAAGGCCAATAACTCTGTAATTGAAGAAAGAGTTGTGGTCCTTGTCATGTGCTATGCACTTCCTCTCATTGTCCTCTATCATTATATGAAGTTTTATTTGAATCCCTTCAATAAAAATGGAGTTATGCTCTGTACAAGAAGCGTGACGGACGGACGGACAGAAGGACGGACGATGCAATTACTTTATGCCTCTGAAGTTCCCTTCTGTTGCATAAAAACATCAATTGCCATGTAGACATTTACTACAACACCTATCGCAGATATGAATATGAGTACGTTACAGTACGCTGATAATTACAAGGTCACGTCATGATGTACAGTTGGTCATATCGTAGATTACTGCACAGTCTTTTGTGGACATGATTGACATTTTCCTCTAAAATGATGGTAAAGCAGTTATGTTGTATCGATAATGCTCTTGTTGTTAGACAGACTCGTATGAATGATTAAAGAACTCTAAATCGAAAATTATTTCAAATAATCACAACAATACTGCAGGCAAAACAACTCTAAATCGAACATTATTTCTTAAATAATCACAACAAAACAGCAGACATGACAACACAAAAACAACTCTAAATCAAAAATTATTTCTTAAATAATCACAACAATTCTGCAGGCATGGCAACACCAAAACAACTTTAAATCAAACATTATTTCTAAGAGCAGCAGTTCAGAAATATATAAATATAAAAAAGCCTGCAGAAATCGTTTCTAATGGACTTCTTACCGATCAAAATAAAACAAACGCATTGAAATCGGTAAAATAATGACTTGGTAACTTTTTATCATATAGTTATCTGTATGCGATAGCTGGTGATGCCTCTGGAGTAAATCAGCATGTACATTAGTGTATATTACGTTCGTACCAAGCGTTTTGTAAACATAGAAATTATAAAATGCCTTTCGTAAATAGGAAACAGTTTTCAGTCGAATAAACATCATTAACGTCCATTAGAACAAATGCCAATTTAAGATGTACTGAATTATTTTCTATGGACTGCGGCTTTAAATAACCACAACAAAACTGCAGATATGACAACACCAACATACCTTGATAAGCCTGTTCATAGCAGTGGCCTGGGAACATCGTACAAGCCCTTCGATCTCCGCACCACTGAAGTTCTTCGTCAAGACAGATAACTCCTCCAGGTTTACGTCATCGGACATTTTGCCGTTCTCCTTCATTAGCTTCGTGTGAATGTTCAGAATCTGCAGTCGGCCGCCTTCATCCGGTAAACCTGTCATTAACAGATTTATTTATCAATATACTTTCACCTAAAATTTTGAGTAATTAGCGTGAAACTATTGTATATGATCAAGAAATCATAAGCAGATACAACAGTTTCACTTTTAACCCTCATATAATGTCTTAAATGTAAAATATGTGATACTAACAGTTTTGCACATTTATAACTACAGTAAAACCCCGCTAATACGACAACACGGGGGTCTTAATAAAAGTGGTCTTTATAGCGAGGTGTTCATATTATCAAGGCAGGGCAGATCAACGAGACCGGCCATTCATATATCTATGTTATTTTAAGTTTGCATGAAATCACTAATAATATATTTTAAAGAAAATTTCTATTTGTTTTCTATATAATGTTTAACTGCATACAGATTTTGTAACATATAGTTATGGATGTGAACTTTACATGAAGGCGGAAATTGAATTAAAAATGATTGACTAAAACCGTTTATAGTTAAGTTTTCATCAGTGTTACCCCCATGTTGTCAGATAGTGTAAATTAACGTAATCTGATACACAAAGTCCTAATCCCTTACCAAAACATCTTTCACCAACTAAACAGACTACGTGAAAACTATTAGACATGTCTGACACAAAATGTGGGCGTCTTACAAAAATTTAAACACACCTTTCATAGATAATGCTAGCTTGACTTGATTTAATAAACTATGGACATAATAACTGAAACAGCCATCTGTATGTATCGTGTTCCACCAAATAAGTGAATTATGATCATTAAAATAACAGTGTATTTTAAGTTTCGAATGAGGCCAAAAAAAGTAATGTGTTTCGGGCAACGGTCTAAAAAAAGTGAGAAGGGTCGGGATTGAGTTGTTTTTTTACTCTTTTTTTTCAAGAAAGATTTCTGTCAATAAACATTGAAAATTATCTAAAATCTGACAAATACAGATTTCACAGAAAACAATCACCGCTAAAAACTTTAGTCGTTTTTTTTTTTGCTAAGTAGGGTAGGGTTGCCCGAAACACAGAACTTGTTTCTGTTGGCCTAATTTAGAGGTTTTGCATATTTTGTTGTTGGCCTGATTTAGTGGTTTCGCATATTTTTCTGTTGGCCTGATTTAGAGGTTTCTCATATTTTTCTGTTGGCCTGATTTAGAGGTTTCGCATATTTTTCTGATGGCCTGATTTAGAGGTTTCACATATTTTTCTGCTAAAGTTCCAAACTCAACTGACCGACCTATAACTGCTTGAACACAAACTGAACATTCATAAACACCGACTCACCGATTTCCATCTGCACCTCCAGTCTGCCAGGCCTAAGCAGAGCCTCATCTATCATGTCCTTTCTGTTGGTCATGCCTGGGAATACATAACAACAAAATGTGGCCATTTAATATAATAATAAACTTAAAAGTGGATCATCAATTTAAAGCGCAAGGATTTAAACTACAAAAATAAAATCCACGAAAAATCATGAGGTAGGGTTAAGCTCAGAGAAGAAAAAGTTTAAATGGATTATGAGTAGATTCATGTCTTTAAATACAACTTAGACAAAAATATACATAAATATTTCAATACAAGATGAAAATGGTTGAAAAATGCTATAAATTCTAACCTAAATCATCTAAATGAGAATAATTAACAAAAAAATAAAAATGACAGAACAACCAAGATTTCGTTCTGGTTGTTTAACAAACATGGATATATGAACCAGAAAACAAAAGGAAAGGCCCTGTCACACTGTGGCGAATTTGAGCTTTGAGTTTTGTCTGAGTTTATGGCGAGTTATAACTCGCCGTAAAGTGGACGAGTAGGTCGCGGAATTGCTTCAAGATGACATTTTTTTGTCTTCTCTTCAACATATTACTACAATATGCGTACAATATCTTTTGGACAATAGAAGCCTTGTCTTCGAGCATGTACGAGTGTGGATGAGTCTGTATGACTTGTGATAATATGTGCACGAGTAGATGTAGTAGGCAAGTCGTCCAAACTCGCAGAAAACTTGTGTTATGTCGTAGAACCATAATATATGGCAAAATGCTACATTAAAGGAAGAGGTAATGTGTTTGAGAGTGCGCTCGATTCCTTCGACATGGGTATGAGAAAAAAAGATGCAGCAGAGAAGCAGTGAGAATTTAAAATAGTTTAACATTCTCGCCGCTACTTGGCGACATACATGTAAGAAGACATCACTGCGACATAGAACACCATGTGTACAAGATCTACACAACAACTGGCGAGTTCTGGTGAGTTGCAACTCGCCAGAAATCTTAGCTCAAATTCGCCACAAAGTGGAAGGGCCTGAACGACAGTGACACCATAATTATGTGAAACTGATCTCAAATCATACCCACCGATAACGAGAATGTTATTTAACTGCTCCACTCCGTCGATCTTGGCTAGGAGCTGGTTTACAACAGTGTCATGTACACCGGTGTTTCCGGTCTGAAATGTTAAACTAATTACTTTTAATAATCATGTTTACACAAAAAAAACTTACGAGGCGTGTCGTGGGAAAACCTGGCTTAATGCACGTGCGTTAAGTGTCGTCCCATATCAGCCTGTGCAGTCCGCAAAGGCTGATCTGGGACGGCACTTTCCGCTTTTATGATATTTTCTGTTTCAAGGAAATCTCTTCAAAACATCAATCCACTGTAGTCAGACAGTGCACTCCTGGATTAGCCTCAGCGGACTGCTCAGGCTGATCTGGGTCGACACTTTACGCACATGCAGGAAACCCGGTTTTCCCAAGACACACCTCATATACATTAATCAACACAATCTGGTATTACCATGTGCCAAGTATTTGGCATGTACACTATTGTTCCTAGTCTGAAATGATTAACAGTGTGTTTTCTTCACTCTGTGACCAAATGTGGAATATGGACAAAAAAACAAACAGATAAAGTAGCCAACTACTCAACAATAAAAAAGAATCACCAAAATTATACTCTTCTGTTCAAAACAGAATCAGAAATTTAAACAATATATATACAACTTGGCTGCACAGTTTAAATGTAAGTAATGGTATTATACAAAGTTTGTCTCGCACTGCCATAGGACTTCTACTGGTCTGACTATTGAGTTACTATTTATGAAAATCACACTGAAAACCATCTGCATTTAATTTGGTGAGTAAATTTGCAGTAATTGCTACTCATTTAACTTTTAAAAACTCCCTTTCAAAGTAGAACAAGAGCTGTTTTACGTACTGGACTTAAAGTGCGGAAACGGCTAAAAGGCCAATTTTAGATAATTCAAGGGCCATAACTCCACAATTCCCCAATTTGGCTGATTATCGAACTTGACCTAGATATTATGCCCACAAACATTTTCATGTGGTTTGGTGAGGATCAGATGAAAACTGTTGAACTTAGAGAGCTTAAACAAAAGTGGTCTTCCGACCGACCGATCGACAGACATTAGCAAACCAATGTACTCTGCCATCTTTGATGGGGGGCATAACAATGTAATCCCCCGTCCTCCTCCTCTACTAAAGCAGATTCTCTCTAATAAAATGATAGGGTTACACACCACTGAGCCTCTTGTTTTGCAAATGGCGTCGATCTCGTCAAAGATGATTATGTGAAGGCCACTCATTGTTCCACACTGCAAAAAAAGAGAACAACCATCGAAATTCATATCAAAACAAATCACTAACAAGAAAACAACAACGACAGAAAACAAGTTTAACTATTGAGACAATACTAAAAAATTTCTGCAAAAATGTTTGGATTTTATTTTGCCACGATAGGATTACAAGGACCTATCTAACATGTGTTAAAGAAGCAGATAGGATTACAAGGGCCTATCTAACATGTGTTAATGAAGCAGATAGGATTACAAGGACCTATCTAACATGTGTTAATGAAGCAGATAGGATTACAAGGACCTATCTAACATGTGTTAAAGAAGCAGATAGGATTACAAGGACCTATCTAACATGTGTTAAAGAAGCAGATAGGATTACAAGGGCCTATCTAACATGTGTTAATGAAGCAGATAGGATTACAAGAACCTATCTAACATGTGTTAAAGAAGCAGATAGGATTACAAGGACCTATCTAACATGTGTTAAAGAAGCAGATAGGATTACAAGGGCCTATCTAGTATGTGTTAAAGAAGCAGATAGGATTACAAGGACCTATCTAACATGTGTTAATGAAGCAGATAGGATTACAAGGGCTTATCTAACATGTGTTAAAGAAGCAGATAGGATTACAAGGACCTATCTAACATGTGTTAATGAAGCAGATAGGATTACAAGGGCCTATCTAACATGTGTTAATGAAGCGGACCGGCCTCAGTAATACTAAGGTGGCAATTAAGGTGGCAAAGGGCCCATTGTTGGACCCTGAAAAGTAGTACAAGACACTACAATTCTTTGAAGTATATTGCATTTTTTATTGTTACGAAATTGGTCCTTTATAATGCATCATGAAACCCTGCATAAACAAGAAAACAGACATAAAAAAAAAAATGTATGAAGTAACTAACTGTGATTTACACTAAACTAAGCCTTAATTGTATATTTTTTTCTTTTATTTTACAAGACATCAGACGAATTGACATTGACAAAGAATATTTTCCCACTATCTAGTCCATTGGTTACTGTAAGCAAACTTATATTAAATCTTGTGTTTACATTCATTGTTTTCTGTTTCTTGGTTTCCTATATCATTCATTTTTCCTTTATTACAATGGTCGCTAAATGTTATTTTATAACATGTACATGATGTGGATAATATGATTAATCTGTATTATACAAATAATCTTTGAAATACTGTATACCGCAAAATTTCTGGCTTTTTTAGAAGTGTTTTGAATTGGCGGTCATAAATTGGCGCAATTTTTATCATAAAAATGGCTAAAAGAGGAGTAGCAGCTTTTTTTGTGTCCCGATTAGATAGTTAAGTCCGTATATATACTTGTAATACACTATTGGAGAAATGTTATGTTATCGTTCATTGTAGAGTGCCACAGGTCTGACAAAATGTTAAACATAAAATGTGTTATATAGATTGTACCTGTTACAGGAGTCGCTATGTCTTATTTTCTCATATATTTTGTAATTGTGTTTTTGAAATTTTCACAGATCCTAATAAGTTTAATGGAAATATACATGCAGGCTTTTTATTGGCGGAGTTCATAATTGGCATTATCTTGCTTGACTGCCAAAATAGGCAAAATTAAACCTTCCCCCCAAAAATAATACTGTAAAATTTATGCGGCCAAAAAGAAAAATTCCCCTCCAAAAGACTAATCTACATTGGCAGTCAACATGTTCCCTCCAAAAGGTCAGAAATGGCAAAGGGAGACAACCCACCCTCTTTTCCTCTTCCTCTGCATCTGCGAAGAGTTTTCGGATGTTGGCTTCCGATTCGCCGACATATTTATCGAGGATCTGAGGACCGTTAACAATCTTTGGTTCTCGTGCGTTCAGCATTTTTCCGATTTGCCTGTTGTACATAAGTAGCAATAGAATATTATGCTAATGAACATGAATATTGTAGCATAGTACTTAGTTTATTATTTATATTATATAAATGTTTTTGTGTAAACTTTTACAATAATTTACAAGATTAAACCAACATTTTAAATTTCCATACACGTTTCCATAGTTACACAATAATGAAAACCATGAACCACAGATTTTTTGTTAATTAACTAGTTCTGTATTATAATTCCACACAAAGCTTACAGATGTCGACAAATTTGAAAATTTGGCTAAAGAAAATTCTGTCTTGCTATATTTATTCTTCACGAAACCCGACAAAAATATCCAAAATGAATAGGATATCTTCAACTCATTAAAGAAATATCTGGTTGCATAACCTTTAAGCTAAGCTGAGCTATATCTAGGGAATGCCTGCCAAATATTTGTACCAAATTTTACCACCAAATTTACCTTGCCATGAGTGTTTTGCCAGTTCCAGGTGGTCCAAACAACAGAATACCTTTCACGTGTTTCATACCTAGAACGGAAAATAAACCCTTATGGATTGTATGGAAAGAAGGAAATATAAACCTTAAAAATGGAAAATAATTCATTGTACCTAGAAACAAAATACCCTTTTATGTTGATAATGCAATCAATATAAGCCAGGATGCTTAGAATGGAAAATAAGCATCAATTCCTTAAATGGAAAATAAACCTCTAAGCCCAGAATGGAAAATAAACCTTAACTCCTTAAATGAAAAATAAACCTCTAAGCCCAGAATGGAAAATAAACCTTAACTCCTTAAATGAAAAATAAAACCCTATGCCTATAATGGCAAATAAGCCTCCATGCCTAGAATACAAAATAAACCAAACATTCCTTTATGGAAAATAAACCTCTAAACAAATAATGAAAACTAATCATCAACACCTACAATGGAAAATAAATTCTTTAAGTGGAAAATCAACCTTTATGGCCAGAATGGAAAATAAACCTCAAAGCCTTGAATGGAAAATGAACGTATAACATTAGTACAAACTTACCCAGCTGTTCAACAACATCTGGTGGGAACACTCGTGAGGCAAACGCTCGGCGGAAAATCGCGGAGAACTCTTTGTCTAGGCCGCCGATTCCCATCTTGTT
Source organism: Congeria kusceri (assembly GCA_027627225.1). NCBI lineage: Eukaryota > Metazoa > Mollusca > Bivalvia > Myida > Dreissenidae > Congeria > Congeria kusceri. The sequence continues at coordinate 38,064,595 of CM051040.1, read as the reverse complement.
GAAGTCCCAGTCTGGGTTGATGATGGACTGATATGCCTGCTTCCTGTATATAAATTAATTTCACGTGTATTAAGTAAATTACAGTTTGTTAAAAGGCTCATGCAAATATGTTAATTAATTTCACACAAATTATATGGTTTTACTGAAAGCAAGTACTTGGAATATGTCCAGTGCCCCAGATAAGTTTTGGTGTATAGGGTAAACACACACTTAACCTAGAATGTATGGAGGTTAATGTACACTCAAACCAAAATGTATGGAGGTAAATGTACACTCAACCCAGAATGTATGGAGGTTAATGTACACTCAACCCAGAATGTATGGAGGTATATGTTCACTCAGCCCAGAATGTATGGGGGAAAATGTACACTCAAACCAGAATGTATGGAGGTAAATGTACACTCAACCCAGAATGTATAGGGTAAATGTTCACTCAACCCAGAATGTATGGAGGTAAATATACACTCAGTCCAGAATGTATGGAGGTAAATGTACACTCAAACCAGAATTTATGGAGGTAAATGTACGCTCAACCCAGAATGTATAGGGTAAATATTCACTCAACCAGAATGTATGGAGGTAAATATACACTCAACCCAGAATGGATGGAGGTAAATGTACACTCAACCCAGAATGTATGGAGGTAAATGTACACTCAGACCAGAATGTATGGGGCTAAATGTACACTCAGACCAGAATGTATGGAGGTAAATGTACACTCAACCCAGAATGTATGGGGGTAAATATACACTCAACCCAGAATGTATGGGGGTAAATGTACACTCAACCCAGAATGTATGGGGTAAATGTACACTCAACCCAGAATGTATGGGGGTAAATGTCAAAAATGTCAGATGGTAAAATTTATGTAGTTCAGTTAGAAATTTATCAGTCAGTGCACAATAATGCCATGGAATAACCTGAACTAATGTAATAAGGAATTTCTACACATTCACATCTTTAACAGTGGTATATCAGTTTTTGGTCTGGTTTTCATTTCAGTGTGTACACAAACATTTCAAATTTTGTGTGCATAAATGTACACCATTACAATTTTCTGTGCAAATCTTTAGATTTTCCATGCATAAATTTCGCATGTACATGCCTTTTCTGGTTGTCTGTATGTATCTGATTTCATGACAGTCTGCAAGAATTACACTGTAAATTGTGCAGAAAACTAAATTGTTCCCGAAAATTCTTTGGTCATGTCTTGTTTATCTATACCTTTGCTGTAAATTGTTTCACTTTCATTTCAGGCCTGGGTCCCACAACAAGCATGTACACGTCATGTGCACAGCCTAATTACGGCAAGGTAAGCACCATATCTACAGGGAATATTACATGACTGTGGTGTTCCAGTGGCTTGTATCGCTCGAGTTGATTGTGTAATGTTGTATTCCACGAGCCCGCAGCCCACTGGAACACCATAGTTATGTAGTATTCCATTTATTATATACCACCTTGCGATCAAAACACCACCACAAATATGCTACGAAACAAACAAAATAATAACAAAATAGTGATGTTAAAGAACGCGTATGAATACATATCATGTACATCAATGACGTCATTCAATTCATTTCAACATGTTGTAACGGCATCGTCGTGTCTATAAATAAAACGTGGTGTTTTCCTATGTCGCTTGGAATTTTCGGAAATATATAATCCTCAACGAACGTAAAAGTTGTCCTTTTTTCCAGCCGTTGAATACGTATTTTTATTTCACAGTATAAAATATGGAAATTCTATCTGACCTATTATATTTTATACAGAAAATACCCTAGTATTTGAGTCAGATTATTTATAGGTATATAATAAATTGCAATACTGTACGTTTAACATAAGGAATATGGCGACACAATAATAAACAATTATACAGTTTCCAAATCTAGGGGAGGTAAGCAAGATTACCCTTTGGACTTTCCAGTCAAATTGATGGTTGAGTCTTCTCCCTTTTCAAATATGATTGTTGAGTTGCCCGTGAGCACGCCAAAATGAGACTGAATAAAAATGAACAAAAGACACAAATGTAAGAGCTTATTAAACTACATTTCATACCTGACTGCTTTTACTACAAGAAACATTCCTTTTGGCATACCACTGATAGGCATTGAAACCATTACAAAAATTAAATCAGACATTCACTTAGCCTGAATAACATAAGTTTAAAGTGTACTTCGTGATGCAGTACACTGTATTTATGTATTAAAACCTAATTCTATTAAAACATTAGAGCTAGAAATGAACCCAAAACTGCGAGTAATGCTAATACACACTTGAACAAGTTTCTGAATAGGTTATAAGTAATTGGAACATGTGCATACTGTGTGAATTTCTGTGCATAATTTTTGCATGTACATGTACATGTACATGGCTTTTCTAGTCATCTGAATAATATAAATAATTATCTTTTTTTTAAACAGCTGTTAGTGTCTGATTGCACATTCCACAAATAAGTCGAACATTTGCTTACCCGAATCTGTTTGCCTTGTGCTTTCTTTAAGTCACTCAAATCCAGGACTGAAAGACAAGACAGTATAAATATAACATTTAAATGAAGAAGTAAACCGAATGGTCTTTGACAAGCTGATTGTTCACCCAAAAGACGTTTTGTACTTGACTGGCAATGCCCGTGTTTTAGTAAGCAACAGATTGGATAAACATATTATTATTATTGTTATTATTGTTAATATTATTATTTGGGACCGTCAGGGTGCCATGCTGTATGAGCAGGTATTTAATAACAAGAATCTTCATTAATATTTATTTATATATTTATTTATTTTATTTTTATTTATTTATGTATTTATTTCTATTTATGTATTTATTTATATATTTATTTATTTATTTTAAATACAAAATAATATAATTTACTTCCTAAGTAAAAAAATGATTGGCATTGTTTTAGATAAAGACAATGTTGCAATTAACACATTTTTTTAGTCATTAGGCCAAGTTTTTTCACTGGCATTTACCATTTACAATATACAATTTCAGAGCATGAAAGCCATCCAAAAATAACCTTCTATACTCTTCACCACTACAGATAGGGTTTTATTCTCAGTGTATCCAAAGGCCAGCATCTGTTCCTCACTGAATGGCCCGTTGGAAAACTGCATTGAAAACTCCACCGCCATCTTATCCGTATCGAACGCTTCTGGCGTCACCCTGGAACAATGTTTGTGTAATTTATACACTACAGGGTGTAGAAACAAACAAGATGCCCCCTCTAGGTTAAAATAGCTAAAAAGGCTAATTTTAGTTAAAGGGCCATAACTCCACAGCTACAGGGATGATTTGGTTGATTATCAAACTTGACCGAGATAGTTTGGTGAAGACCGGCTATGAACTGTTGGACTTCGTGAGCAGCAACCGCTGAAAGGCCAATTTGAGATAATTCAAGGGCCATAACTCCACAATCCCACGGCAAATTGGCTGATTATCAAACTTGACCTAGATATTATGCCCACAAACATTTTCATGAAGATTGGTGAAAACAGATGAAACCTGTTAAACTTAGAGAGCGGAAACGAAAGTGCTCTACCGACAGACCGACATAAGCAAACCAATATACCCCACCATATTCGATGGGGAACATAATAATACAGGTATATAAATTGACATTCCGGGGTTATGAGCCAACTTGGCTTGCGACCCTGAAAACTTACGAGTCCAGTTTGAAAACATGGCCCACTAATACTAATTAGGACTTACAATTTTTAGCGCATTATTTCTAGCTATTTGAGTATGAAGTCTGATTCACATTACTGCAACAAACATTGATGGCCATTGGTTTGTTTATGATTTTAAAGTCAGGCTCCGTATTAGTCATGTAATATTAAATTATGCATTTTAACTGCTCCACTTTTGGCTGGCTGGTATTTATGGTATGTTGTTCGCCGGCTGGACTAATTACTACTTGGATGCTGTCGCCCAGCTGCAAAAGGATTAACCAATGGCAACTGGGCAAGTGTAATTTATATCCCTGTAATGTACTTTTGTTTTAAATCTTACAAAAAGATAATTAAGAAATCATGAACAGATGAATTATTAATCATGTACAGCAACAACAACAACAATGATAATAAGCTGAAAATCGTACATTTTCTTGGCGAGAAAGTCCACCTGTAGTGTTATTGTGCCGATCGTCTGTCGCTTGTGGTCGACCTTGAAAGGGCGAATGTGGACTTCCTGATGTAATGATATGATCGCCCATTTTCTCTGGAAAAAGAATTATATGCACCATGTTGACTAATTACTAGCAGTTATTCCTTAAGACAATTTGATCACATTCATATATTTATACTGGACATGTTTAGTATGCATTCAATGCAAGCTGTTTTCACTGTATCAAAGGTATATCTGTTGTTTTTTTCTGTATATGCACACTCATTATACTTCAAACTCTATAATTGCCAATAATTATACATTCATTTCATAACAGAAAGCTGTTATGACTATGGAAGAGTAATGTACATAGAATCTTGCAATGAAATATGTTGTGTCACTGCTTAAATGTACTTACGCAATGACACAACATATTAGATTGCAAGATTTTCTACAAGATAGGGACCTAGGGCCATGAAGAAAATTGTTAACTAAGAGAACAGGAAATTCGGCAACGTCTAAAATGAAAACAGCTCTCCGAGTACTTCCAGTTCAGGTGTGATCAGGGGCATGACATGACATACTTCTACATGCATGTGCTTACAAACCTTAATGCTTTTATTAAAATAAAAAATGATCTTAAACATATATGAGGCGTGTCATGGGAAAATCAGGCTTAATGCATGAGCGTAAAGTATCATCCCGGATCAGCCTATGCAGTCCGCATAGGCTAATCCAGGACGACACTTTCCACTTTTATGGTATTTTCTGTTTCAAGGAAGTCTTGTCTAAACACAAATCCACTGTAGGCGGAAAGTTCCGTCCTGGATTAGCCTGTCTGGACTGCATAGGCTAACCTGGGATGACACTTTACGTACATGCAATAAGTCCGATTTTCCCAAAATATGCCTCATATGTTTAAAGGTAGTTTGTCATGATATCTCTTTCTATCTGATCAGCATCTGATCAGCATAATTTTATCTAAATACATGAGAGTGTTACTGAAACTGACATTTGCTTATAATTCAAGTTTTAATAAAAATTTTGATAAATTTCTATATTCATGTCTTCTATATGTGTGTTTACACAAACTCATATAAAGTATACCCTTGTTGCGATAAAAAGTTACTGTAGCAGACTTTGGCGGGCGAGGTCCGCAATGAAAACTGCTAACCAAGCACTTTATGCTCAGATGATCTTAATGATAGCACATATTGAGGGTATTAGGCCCACATTAAAATTAACTTTGTTCACCATTGCCTACCTACCTGATGAAAAAGTCCCTACTCCAAAGTGTTTTTTTTGTTAAACCAAACCAGTTTTTGTTTTAAATTATGATTATTCAATTTTTTGGGGGGTTTAAATAAAAGCTCGATCTACTATATATTTTGGTCGTTTTCCATTGGGTTAATAAACTGTATCAGCTAGACCCTTGCTTATAATAGGTCATATAAAAATGCAATTCTAATCATGTTTCATCAAACTTGTGAAAACAACGGGCTGTTTGTCAGCATTCATTGTCTAATTGAAGATGATTGCTAGCAAGTTCTCATTATATCAACAAACAATTTATTATATATTATCAAAAGCAATGTCTGTGTTATACGCTATATTTTGATGCTAAATGGATCATTCATAAATGTGCAATTTTTTTTACCAGCAACCTTGGGTAGTAAATGGCAAACAAACAATTTTTTAGGTTGGTCATACCTGTAGTAGACTGACTCCGACATTTGCCTTTCCCAGTCCAGGATAGAAGGCCGCTGAGAACACGTAGGAATTGGTGGCTGTTAACACCTCCACGTGCCTAAAATAGCAATGATACACTGCATGATATCATCACTTGCCTAAAATAACAATGATACACTGCATGATATCATCGCTTGCCTAAAATAGCAACAATACAGTGCATGATATTACTTGCCTAAAATAACAATGATGCATCGCACGATATCATCACTTGCCTAAAATAGCAATGATACAGTATGTAATACCATAGTGTAGTATTCATTAAATAATATTGCATTACCAGACACAGCAACCCACTATTTCCCGGCTAACTCTTTCTCTCATAACTATTTCTCTTTATAAAAAGATAACTCTTTCTCTTATATTAATAGCTTACCTTTTCTCTTATACTAATTATAGCTACCTCTTTCTCTTATACTAATAACTGCCGGGCCGGCTAGCTCAGTTGGTAGAGCGCTAGACTACAAATCCGAGGATAGTGGGTTCGATTCCCAGCCCGGCCACATAACTTGTGTGGGGATTGGTAATGAAATTATTTATACGGCCATTCTCCCCCTACCTCTGATTCAAGTAGGGCAGTTGTCAGTTACTGGCATAAGTATGTGCACTTAGCACTGGTAAACCAGCTTACCCAGGAAAAGTGTGAGTAGGTTAACTGTCCGCCGTTATAGGACTGAAATACTGTTAAATACGGCGAAAAACCCAAACAAACAAACAAACATATACTAATAACTAGCTCTTTCTCATACTATAAGCTAACTCATTCCCTTCTACTTATAGCCAATTTTATAGCTAACTTATTCTCTTAGACTAATAGCTAACTCTTTCTCTTATATTAATAGCAAATTCTCTCCATTTTACTAATAACTTGAAATGAACGAAAATACATTAAATGATGTCTTATGATTTTTTACTTTAAAAGGTAAATTATTATAACAAATTCAAAGATAAATGTTAAATATGAATTCTGAAATACTGTCTTGATTATGGCTTTCACACATTCAGGCTTTTTTTAACGCCATTTTTTTTACATAGTAGATGTATAATAATAATATATAAAGTATAATAATGATTTTACAAATTCCCCAAAATTACCCTATTACGGTTAAATTCCCCTCTTGAAAGGACTCGCAACCTTCCCCTAAAATCCCCAACAAGGGCTGACATTACATGGTCTATCTGTAAAGTAACTGTATACCAAGTTTGATAAAGATAGTATACTTAAGGTATAATAAAGTTAGGCAACTGCTATCATAAGAGAAGTAGCAAAAATCATTTTATAGCAAGTGTCACCTAGACAGTGTCCCTAGGGACTCAGTATTCAAACCCGAATTGTGTTTACCCGTGGGTGCTTGTTCCTCAAGAATTAACATGATATTACAGGAATTTCAATCAGCAGATTGTATAGATTATTTTTAACAGTCTTCTTTAAAGCAATGTGATAAGAGATGGAAGACTAGTGTGTGGCATAGGATGGGGAAGTATATTACTCATCGTATTAAACAATTTTCAAACAGCTTTGTTTTCAAAAAAGGAAGTATATTAACTGTCATATGAAAAGTATGGGAAGTAAATTATTTCTGGCAGTAAACTATTTCTGTACACATGCCCACTATACCTGGTCCCATATTTATAAAGTTTCTAAACTTAAGTTGAAAATGTGTGCAAATTAGAATTTGCTTTTGAAACACTATGCTTTGAAATATGTGTGTAAAAAAAATTATTATTGAGCAGACCTAGAAGTATATTGCAACCTCTTTGTCAACATTTTCAAACAATGCATGTCTTCATATCCAATTATAAATTTTTGTAATTTTATAATTTTAACACTTTTCATATTGTTTGACTAAAATTCTTTATAAATAACAGCCCTTGATTCTGAAACATATTAAAAGGTCTATATTAACCTAAAATAAACATGGATAAACTAAATTTTTGCTGCTGTTTTTTAAGACATAGAACTTGTAAATATGTGACTGTATCATTTATAGAGAAATTGAAACTGAAAGATTATTTTCTTATCAAGATTAAAGAGCTGCTTCTTAATTAATATAACCTTTTTTATAAACAAATTGATTGAGTAACAGAAGTCAAACATGTACAAAGATATTCATTTGATTATAGTCAAACAAACTGGATTCACTTTTTGGCACAATAATAGTGTGTTTTTCACTATAAAAACTTTTGTATTGTTTTGACATTATATAATACGCCATCATAATAATATTACCTCTGTTAGTCTAGACTACTTATTGTCATTTTTTGTGATGGGACGATGATCGGAAAAAATTGATTAGTGGCGTGAAAAAAAATTTCTATGTCGATTATCGATGTCACAGTTATGAAATTGATCATCGGATTTGACGGGCTAAATAAGGACTAAGATAAGAGTTCCGTAATTTAGACCAAATTATTTTGAATTATTTTACCGTTTTGACTTATTTCCATGTTTAATTTACTTGTTCTATAGGCCTACTTGTTTAATATGCTGAAATTGATAAGCAACTGTTTAGCAAATAAAACTGCTGTTACTGAACTTATTGTTTATTTGTTTACATTTATTACTGATGCACAAACAAAACGCACATACATATTTATGTAAACTTTCTACGTTAAATAAATAGAAATATGTATAATACAAATAACATTTTAAATCGGCCGGGCCCGGCTAGCTCAGTTGGTAGAGCGCTAGACTATCAATCCAGGAATCATGAGTTCGAACCCCAGCCTGGTCACATAACTTGTGTGGGGATTGGTCATGAAATTAATTCTATGGCCATTCTCCTTCTACCTCTGATTTAAGTAGGGCATTTGTCTGTTACTGGCATAGGTATGTCCACTTAGTACTGGTAAACCACTTAGATCAGCTAAGCTTGCCCAGGAAAAGTGTGAGTAGGTTAACTGACCGTCGTGATATGACTGAAATACTGTTAAAAAACGGCGAAAAATCCCTACAAACAAACATTTGAAATAGATTATAATCTGTAAAATTGCATTGGAAGCGACAACCAATTCCAACCCGATGATCGATTGCATTTTTGAACCGATGTCCCAACACTATCGTCTTTAATCATATATTTGAGGCGCGTCATAGGAAAACCGGTCTTAATGCATGTGCGTAAAGTGTCGTCCCGGATTAGCCTGTGCAGTCCAGGACGGCACTTTCTGCCTACAGTGGATTTATGTTTAGAAGAGACTTCCTTGAAACAGAAAGTACCATAAAAGTGGAAAGTGCCATCCCGGATTAGCCTGTTCAGACTGCACAGGCTAATCCGGGATGATACTTTACGCACATGCATTAAGTCCAGTTTTCCAAGGACGCGACTCATTTTTATTATTATTTAATGAGTTATACCCCTTTAACAACATCTAGATCAATTAGGCACAGATAATTTTATCACAAGGAAGTGAATTCTTGAACTACTAATATACTTCCCATTCTTGATAATGGAAGTAGTCCATTTCTACAAATGGAAGTAAATCAACCAAAAATATCTCTGAATAACACAATTCTACAAATGGAAGTATATTATTTCAAAACAATTATGACTTGTCTTCAATTCCCGATTTGGAAGTAAATTACAAAATCACAGGAAAAGGATGTTTAATTGATATCTCACCACATTGCATGTTTTTCAGGAAAAAATGTTCATGCCCTGTATTACACTGCTTGGTATTGTACATGATCATGACATAAAAACAGACCTTACAGTTATGTATCAAAATAGCAAAAACAGTGTTCTTTAAAGGGACCTATTTACAGATTTTAGTAGTTTTACAAAATGTCTACTTCAACAGCTATAATATCTGGACTAACCAACCAACATATCCTATGTCAAAAAATCATTAAAAAGACAAAAAAATATATATGCCTCTATCGGTACTTGAACCAAAGACCTCCTGATCAAAAGTCTGAAATGTGTTATTTGGCTCGTTTATGTATAGTGCAGTTTTCTTTCTAGAGATGTTGACAAACATTCTGAAAATTGTCAATTTGCAAATACGTGAATAGGTCCCTTTAATTGCAAACTGGAAAAAATATCATATGGAAACTTATTGGTCTATTCCTTTCTCGAAAAAGTGTATTTAATACGCTTTTAATGCATATTAAACGCTGCGGTATTGGCACCATATTTTTTCCACATTTAATGCACATTTAATACACTTGCACAAATACACTTATTACAGAAATAAGGTGTATTCTTTCTGCATTTTTTCTGCATTTACACACTTAAGTGCATTGAAACTGTATTTTTCTCCTTGAAAAATACACTATATCTTCAAAAAATACGCTTAAGTGTATTTAAAGTGTATTTTCTAGTGCATTAATATATTTTCTTTGTAAAAAATGCAGAAAAAGTACAGAAAAAATACACTTTGTGTACTAAAAGTGTATTTAATGTGCATTTAACGCAGACAAGATATGGTGCCAATACCGCAGCGTTTAATACGCATTAAATGCGTATTAAATACACGTTTTTGAGAAGGGAATTATTGGAGACAGTTTGCTAAACTCTGACATTCATTATTTGTAAATCTGTTAGGCAACAACTTTTTCTTCATTAAAACCTTAGAAAGTAAATATGTCAATTTCTGTATAATTTTTCCCCAATTAATGTTTATTACCGTAAATTTTCTGGTTAATATACCGCTTACTGTACAGTTTACAGTTAATATGTTGCTTGCTGTACATTTTCTGGTTAATTTGCCACTAACTGTACATTTTCTGGTTGATATACCACTTTCTGTACATTTTACGGTTATTTTGTCGCTTACTGTACATTTTCTGGTTAATTTGCCACTTACTGTACAGTTTCCGGTTATTTTGTCGCTTACTGTACATTTTCTGGTTAATATGCCACTTATTGTACATTTTCTGGTTAATATGCCACTTACTGTACATTTTCTGGTTAATAGGCCACTTAATGCACATTTTCCAGTTAATATGCCACTTACTGCACATTTTCTGGTAAATCTCCCGGGTTGAATACCAGGCAGTTGGAAAGGGAGAGTTCATCCGTTGGACACTTCACTGCTTTGAACATACTCTGAAAAACAAACAACACAAAATACGACTTTTTAAAGCACTATTTTAAACTCTGAAACTTTGCTAAGTAAAATAATTGTCAGAAATCCAGGGAAAGGATCTACATCTTCAACAAGGCATACTGAGACACTATTGAGCTTGTTTTCTGGGTAGAACCAGTACATATGTGGCTCAGAAAACGATGTTCATTGATCAGGACTTGAACTCGAAAGGTGGACATTTCCAGCAAACAGCAAATAGACTTTTAAACTGTAGCACCTAGCTATAAATAGTAACACTGACATTTTTTACTTCATCTTGAAGGAGTTTTCCATACTTTTAAACTGTGTTTCCAAAGATTCTCTGAACAGAACAATGCACACAGAAATCCATAGTACAGCTGTATGCAAACAGAAAAGGACATATAAAGAATTTAAAGAAAATTAAGTTAAAACCGATCTGTTATAGTTAAACTGTGCCAGAAGCATGAGCTAACTGAAACAGTCCTTTTCCTGTGTAAAACCAGTACTTGATTTCTTTGAGAAAGTCACCCTGGTATAGTTCAACTCTGCCGGAAGCATGAGCTAACTGAGACACGTTTCAGTCCTTTTCCTGGGTAAAACCAGTACTTGGTTGCTTCGAGAAAGTCACCCTGGTATAGTTCAACTGTGCTGGAAGCATGAGCTGAGACACGTTCGAGTCCTTTTCCTGGGTAAAACCAATACTTAGTTTCTTTGAAAAAGTCACATCTCACACAACCAGAGCAGGGAACAAAGTCACAATCTCGCCACTGCGACTGCAGACACCATATGTCATTACACCATGCACTGTGACTGAGAATTTTTTTTACATTGAGACTGTTTAATAGTCATGCAACACTAGTCTACTTACCGATCCACTCATGTCGAATTTTGGAGCAACCGCGTCTTTTTCAATTGTCACCCAGTCGTTATTGAACCTCCTTTTCTGTAATGATTTAATATGATCATTGTACTCTCTATACATCTTCTTGCTTGAATAGTATTGTATCTCACAGTTTCTTGCTTGAATAGTATTGTATCTCACAGTTTCTTGCTTGAATAGTATTGTATCTCATAGTTTCTTGCTTGAATAGTATTTTATCTCATAGTTTCTTGCTTGAATAGTATTGTATCTCATAGTTTCTTGCTTGAATAATATTGTATCTCATAGTGTACGCACTGACTGAATTTTCACATGCACACTAAGAATTTGTGAAAAAGGTTATACAAATACATTGCCTATCAAACTGCCTCTCTTTTGCACATTAAACAAGGATTTCACCTAATTGACATACTACGTTCCAGCTTTAATGCAAAAAATTACTATCCTTAACCTTAGCTTAATATGTTGTATTTTTCTTTCAAATATCAAAATTCTGGGCTGTTACACGCTTTGCGAAGAGTTTTAGTTGAAAATATAAGAAAATTCTTCAAATTCTCTCTTTTTTAAAACAAAGAAATGCATTGTCAAAGATTTTGACACAAAAGTTGCATTGTATAATTTCAAAGTATATTAATATTTTATATAAGTAATTTACATGTTACAAAGTATAGTGTTTACAACTTACATTCTAATTTGGACTTATTTTATACTTGAGTTAAGAATGGCTTAAGAATCCTTATACATATGGTCCCTATTTTATGAAATTTTGGTAACCCTCCTAGCATTGTAATGAAATTTAATTTTGTAATAATTTTGTAATACACATGCACATTTGCTTTTAATGGGTACTTGACAAAGACAAAAGACAGAAATAAATGACTGCTAACAGTTTGAAACCACCACCCTTTTCAAGTATATATATGTAACTGTAAACCTGGGGCAATATTCCAGAAACATCTTAAGTTTGTCTTAAAATATTTTCACTTAATTTCCAATTTTTGTAAGGTAATATTTTTATAACCACATATAAATTATTGTAAGGTAATATTTTTAAACCACATATAAATTAATAAATCCAATTACAGTTAAGTAAATAGTGGTTAATAATAAGTTGATAATTAGTGAACATTTGGCAGGATTTCATGTATACATGGAATAAAATGCTTAAGAAAAATGACGATTTTAAGGCTAAGGATAAGATTTCACTTAAGATGTTTCTGGAATATGACCCCTGAACCAATTAGCCATTTAAGATTATATTTTGGTTAATTATTATATTAATTATTATCATATGAAATAAAAGGTTTATTACAATCTACAGCAGTTAAATAAATCATTACCATTGCTTTTAAAATCCATGGATCATCAGATATTACTATTCAAAGAAGACACACAACAATACTAATTCCCAAAACTTCAGTTTTACTTTCTTTTTTAAAAACTGCCTACCGATCAACTATAGCATGTAGAGTTACATGTACCTTAACTGAAAACTTGCATACAGTCAACATTTATAACAGCAGTAGCGTATAATCAGAGCCCACTATCTTTTCAAACAATCAAGTGGTAGTTAGCCTGTTTAGATAAATCAAGTGGTAGTTAACCTGTTCGCAATGTGCAAAAGATAATAGCCAATTTCATAGCATAGGTATATATGACACGTAACAAGTTTGTTAGCAAATCTCTAGTTTAAATTAGGGCCCGCTCACTGATATCCTCATTTTATATGAAATTCCACCAGGAAGCTAAATTACAATGGAATTTCAGACATTATCTATAGATACATCAATAACAAGTGTATTGATTTCCAAGGCTTGGTGAACTATTTAACATCCTCATTGCAGATTAACTTCACGGGACATAAAAAATCATTCTCAAAGTTGTTTCCGAAAATACTGCTAAAATCAAGGACGGTAATCTCCGCCTGCAACTTCTGAAGTTGGCATACCGTGACAATGCGAATAATTATTATTTTCATTGTTTTCATGGATTATCTGGATAGAGAGGACTGGACTGGTATTCACATGGATTATCTGGATAGAGAGGACTGGACTGGTATTCACATGGATTATCTGGATAGAGAGGACTGGACTGGTATTCACATGGATTATCTGGATAGAGAGGACTGGACTGGTATTCACATGGATTATCTGGATAGACAGGACTGGACTGGTATTCACATGGATTATCTGGATAGAGAGGACTGGACTGGTATTCACAAAGCTCTTTAAAGTGACTGAACTCCAGATTGTCCCATCGTTAAAACAAAAGACAACTGTCAAAAATACATGATTTTCTTACATAATCGTATAGAACCCATTAAAAAAATAGACATCTATGTTTTTATTTACCTGAAAAACAATGTTTTTATATAGTTTTCTTCCTTTTTATCGTCCTAAAATCTATAGCCTCTGCAGACGCTATTACCCAACGAGTAATTTAAAAATCTATAGCCTCTGCAGACGCTATTACCCAACGAGTAATATAAAAATGGCGCCGTTTATATTTAGGATAATCACGTGGCAGTTTAGTTTTGTAGAGTCGCGCATGAGCACACTTGAATCAGGTGCTTGAATTGGGGAAAGCCGCGGTATTTTTAAATTGGGAATACAGTGTTCAAGGAAAGTGCGAGGTTATTCAACTTCTATTCTTCCATGCAATATACAGTTTATGACCGTATTTGATTGTGTCCTATAAAAATAGTGATGGTTTTACGCATGTTTGTACCATTTAGACAAAACTACAAGAAAACACACATTTTTATGCCCATCTGGAGCTCAGTATCTTTAAGTCTGTGTGAAATTCTATGTTTTCTGTTTACAAACGGGTAACATAATGAAACATTTAAGCAATATTTACTACATGCAGTTAAGACCTACATATGAAACAGCCACAGACTTAAGGAATTTAAAATAAAAAATAAAAAATGATGATACCTATGACCTTTAATAAACACCAGATCAGATCAGATCACCAGAAACATACTAGGAAAGCTTCTATTGATTGAGTAGGAAGTTTATTGAAGTACCTTTAGGATAAATACATTTTCCTGAACAATTTGATACTTTATAATAGGAACAGAGGACTATGAGGTGTTAATGAAATTAAACACCCAGAATTATTTTTGTTTTTAACCACCCACGCATTACAGGATTTACACGCCTTTTGTCAAATGGCCCTGGGGGAGGGGGGGGTCCCAATATTACCGGGATCTAAAATCCAACCAAAGTCTATTTCTGGGGACCCGGAGTGTTTCGGCGTGTCAAATTTCCTCCTTTCGGTAATCGCTTTCAGTCGTAAGAACTGTATAATGTAATCGCTTTCAGTCTAAAGAACTGTATAATGCAGGTCTGTTCGCCTTGAGGGAAAATATTGATAGGTGCATGAATAAACACCCAGACTTTTTGCTTTACCGGTACTTGTTTTGGCTACACCACCATACAACAAAGCTTAAATTTTCTCTTAAAAAACTTAACATGTTTTTTGTAATGTAGTCTAAAACTAAAATTCAGACTACTCTGTACATTGTGAATGCTATACACTGGTTGTTTAGTGGAATCCAGTATGATGTTTAAGATATTACAAAAAAAATATGTTAACAAGTAATTTAACTAGAACCACAATCTGTGTTCTTAAGTATGTAATACAATTAATTATTACAATATTTACCATAAATATGACTAATAAATACCATCCCCTTGGAATAATGTGGTACAACACTTACGATACAATCTATAACTATTCTGTCAGAAAGTTTCCCATTTTGTCCCTGAAGAAATTTACTCCACTGTATTTTCCCCACAATTTACTGAAGCTAAAGTTCCTTCGGGATATTTATCCGACTCTTTTATCAGGGACTGATAAGTCAATAGACGGGAAAATCAGACAGCCAAATTGCTGCATTGCTTTTCCTTTCCGAAGAGATTGATTATTAATATCAAAATAGTTCAGTGGGCTTGTTTTCGTCCATTCTGATGTACTGGTGATGTTCTCAATACAGAAACACAATAATGATGCAAATTTACACTGCGATCAAAACAGTGAAACTAACAATGTAAGCAAAATATGCAGGGATATCAATTGTTGCAGAATCTGGCTTTGTGACCCAAGTAAATTGTAAAGTAATACAATGGGCGCTCCGGGGCCAATTGATACACCAAGCATCCCCCGGTCCAAACCAATTGTTAAAATATATAATTTGGTGAAGATCAGATCAAAACTGTTGGACTTAGAGAACGGAAAAGAATGAGGTCTACCAACAGACCGACCTAATGACATTTGTGAACCAATATACACCGCCATCTTCGCTAAAGGGCATAACTGCTGCTACATTTTAATTTTATTGCCACAAATAAATATTAGAGAGACGTCTGCACAGCAGCTGCAAAACAGCAGCAGCAACAGCAAGACAACAGTCTGAGTACCAGTATTAAAGCAGCAGTCCAGAAATAATTCATGTAATAAAAATAAAACTTTGCAGAAATAATTTCTAATGGACATCTTACCGATCAAAAAAAAAAAAAAATCCATTGAAATCAATAAAGTAATAACGTTTCGTAACTTTTTATCGTATAGTTTCTGTATGCCATAGCTGGTGATGCCTCTGGAGTAAATCTTCATGTACATTAGTGTGTATTCTGTTCGTACCAATCGTTTTTGAACATAGATATTATTAAATGCCTTTCGTAAAAAAGAAACTGTTTTCAGTCAAGTAAATGACATTTACATTCATCAGAACAAATGCCAATTTAGGATGTATTGAATTATATTATATGGACTACAGCTTTAACTCAGGTTAAATTACCAGCATCCAAAGTCTTAGCAAAATACAACATCAATAACCGAACAAACCATATCTATTTCCCAAGGCAAACTGTATAATTCACCGATAATTTAATAATGTCGGTCATCCATTCAGAAACAGACAGTGATGTAAAAGATATTCTGTAATGAGGCCAAAGTAGCGAGTCCCTCTTTCAATTCAGGGGAAGCCATGTTCAGGGCTCGAATTGAGCACTCGCAAACTCGCAAAATGGAAGTAATTTTTTTTGCAGTTTTGCTTGCAACTTTTTTGCTGCTCGCAAAAAAATGAGAGTGACAAATATATGAATGTAACAATAAGAATCTTCATAATACATCATAACCCTACTTTTACACAATTCTTGCACCTGTTGCAATGGGAGATAACTATGAAGGGAGCAGGCAAAAACAGCCCCGAGTCAAACTGGTCAAATAATTAACTGTCCCCAAAAGTCCAACAGGACACACATTTTGGTTGAACCAGCCACAACAGTGTCAAACCAAAATATTGTTTCTTTGATTTTTTGTTGTGTATTATTATAAAAAAAAAAAAATTAAGTTAAATAACTGGACAAAGTGTAACAGTTATTTATTGTATAAAAGTTTACTATGAAATATTTTGTAACTAGGCCAAAGTAGTCAGTCCCTCTTTCAGTTCAGGGGAAGCTATGTTTGTTGTTGTTTTTAAATCATTCACAGGTTTTATTGAGGCCCCTGATATAGGGAAAGATCTACGATTAGAACAAGAACTCCGCGATTTGGATAAGTCGCCTGACGGGGGATAACTCAATTATGATAAGCGCAAATATACCGAAAACCAAACTTGACATTCCTTATAATGCCTAATCAGTACTGACACTTTCTGAACATGCCTTATTTGAACTTTTTTTAAAGGGGCATAACTCAAGGAGCAAATATGTCAAATCCAAACATGACCTTCCTTATAATGTCTACTAACACCTCCTTAAAGTTTCATAATGATTGCACAAAAATAATATCTCTTATTTAAACTATTATTTTTAAAAGGGGGCATAACTCAAGTATGATAAGAGCAATTATGCCTAAAATCGAACTTAACCTTCCTTTTATGCCTACTTAATACTTCCCTAAAGTTTCATAATGATTGCGCAAAAACTTCTCCTCAAGTTATTGTCTGCACAAACTCCTTTACATTTTCAAACAAATTAATAAATATAGAAGTTGTATCATTTTCCATGTGTCTAATTATGCTGTTACAACATAATTTCTCTGTTTATCAACCAAAAGGGGCAGCAGGGGGAACCAAAAAGGAGCAGTGTGCAGCACCCTGCTTTTTTGTTCTGGATCATTCCCTAATGATAGCTTTGTATAGATCACTCAGTTTAATATTGAAGCATCACAATAAACTTTACTTGTTTATTACTGAGAATGAAGAAATGGAAATTGTATAAACTCAGTAACACATTTTTACATGTTACTAAACCAGTATGAATTTGAATAATCTCTGAAGAAATAGATATATATATATATATATATTTTGTTGTTGCCATTTAATTAACAATTCTTTATTAACGGTGTAAATTTGCCATGAAAAGTAAATACAAAATATGATACTCCCTAAAAACATACCAAGTCATTGCAGATTAAGAACAAAACATGATACGCTGTTCGAAGTTCTAACACTCAGATAAATCAATAGACAGCACAAAACCTTCTCCTCAAGTTATTGTCTGCACAAACTGAAGGGGAGGATGCTGCCGCCAACAATGCCGCCGCCAAAAGTAACCCGTATATGTTGCCTTTTTAAGCAACACAAAAAGTACACAAAAACTTCTCCTCAAGTTATTGTCTGCACAAACTGAAGGGGAGGATGCCGCCGCCGACAATGCCGCCGCCAAAAGTAACCCTTATATGTTACCTTTTTAAGCAACACAAAAACTTCTCATCAAGTTATTGTCTGCACAAACTGAAGGGAGGATGCCGCCGCCAACAGTAACCATTATATGTTACCTTTTTATGCAACACAAAAAGTACAGGGAGCTTAATTCTCACTAGGAACAATTGGGGGGGCGGAGAGACAAATTCCTTTACATCTTCAAACAAATTAATAAATATAAAGGTTTTATCATTTTCCATGTGTCTAATTATGCTGTTACAACATAATTTCTCTGTTGATCAACCAAAAGGGGCAGCAGGGGGAACCAAAAAGGAGCAGTGTGCAGCACCCTGCTTTTTTGTTCTGGATCATTCCCTAATGATAGCTTTGTATAGATCACTCAGTTTAATATTGAAGCATAACAATAAACTTTAATTGTTTATTACTGAGAATGAAGAAATGGAAATTGTATAAACTCAGTAACACATTTTTACATGTTACTAAACCAGTATGAATTTGAATAATCTCTGAAGAAATAGATATATATATATATATATTTTGTTGTTGCCATTTAATTAACAACTCTTTATTGACGGTGTAAATTTGCCATGAAAAGTAAATACAAAATATGATTCTCACTAAAAACATACCAAGTCATTGCAGATTAAGAACAAAACATGACACGTAGTTCGAAGTTCTAACACTCAGATAAATCAATCGACAGCCATAAAAAATGACAAAAAACGCACAATCATTCATACCTAGAATGAAACTATCCATGTCACTTCTACTGGTATTCCAAATCCAATACAGTGCTCGATTTTTGGTGGTACAACACATTATATGGAAAACACCACAATATAGCATGCCTTTTGGGTTAACAACTGCTCCATATTGATCCTGGAGTCTGGCTTTAATCCCGCTGAAATCTCCAATGCTGATTGAATGAAAACAGGAAGAGGGTATTGATCAAAGGGGAAAAAATCCTGCTGTCGAAAGCATGGCATGAAAACATTTAGCTTTTATATTCACAGACCCAAACGAAACAAACCCATTTTCCAAAACCTATATTACTTATCAATGTAGTAATTATTTTCATAGCATTAGGAATGTTCAAAGTGAAGTGATTTTCTTCCTCATTTAACAGGGTACAGACGAAATGGACCCATTCCCATTTCCCAATGCAAGAAATGGTTTAGTTTTTCACACTGAACAGAAAAATATCCCAAATTATGAAGTGAAAAATACTAAATACATAGGAAATGTGAATTAAAGCTGTAAAATAAAGTCATACAGGTAAAAGGACTTGTATGTTTTTGGGAAAACACCATTAACATACTAAGTTCAACCAATATAACACACCATTAACATACTAAGTTCAACCAATATACAACACCATTAACATACTAAGTTCAACCAATATAACACTAGTTTAAGCAATTAATTAATTAAATTACTTCCTTCAATGATTCCAGATAAGCAAAATTTCACGACGCAAAATGCCCAATTTGAAGTAACTTTTATTCATTAAAATTATTAAATTCTTATTATTGTGATTCAAACAAGAGCTGTCAGAGAAAAGTGCGCTTGACTATTCAAAGTATTTCAGTTGGTACATATTTTGGATAGTGGAAGAGGGGCATAAATTTGTTAAAATACAAAACTTTTAAGTGAAGCCTTGTATAGTTTATGAATTTTTGGAACAAAAACTTTAACCACAAAGTATATGTAAAAAGTGGGCTAACTCTGTCAAAATACAAAACAGAGTTATGGGTAATGTTGCCCCTGATAATAGAGTTGATGACAAAGGTTAGTTCCGAGTTTCAAGTGAATATCTTATGTATTTTTGACGTTGTACAACTTTTGAATATGAACATAAACCAGAAAATCTATGTGAAAAAGGAGCATAACTCTGTCAAAATACAAAACAGAGCTATGGGTAATGTTGCCCCTGATACTAGAGTTGATGACAAACGTTAGTTCCAAGTTTCAAGTGAATAACTTATGTAGTTCTGAAGTTACAAAACTTTTTAATATAAACTTTAACCAGAAAATCTATGTGAAAAAGGGGCATAACTCTGTCAAAATACAAAATAGAGTTATGGGGAATGTTCACCCTGATAATGGAGTTGATGACGAAGGTATATTCCAAGTTTCAAGTGAATAGCTTTTGTAGTATTGAAGTTATAAAACTTTTGAATATAAACTTTAACCAGAAAATCAATATGAACAAGGGGCATAACTCTGTCCAAATAAAAAACAGAGTTAAAGGGAATGTTGCCCTTGATACTGGAGTTGATGAAAAAGGTTAGTTCCAAGTTTCAAGTGAATAACTTATATAGTTTTGAAGTTACAAAACTCTTGACTATAAACTTTAACCAGAAAATCTATGTGAAAAAAGGGCATAACTCTGTCAAAATACAAAACAGAGTTATGGGGAATGTTGCCCCTGACACTGGAGTTGATGACAAAGATATATTACAAGTTTCAAGAGAATAACTTGTAGTTTTGAAGTTACAAGACTTTTGAATAAAAACTTTAACCAAA
The DNA here is from genome assembly GCA_027627225.1 of Congeria kusceri. NCBI lineage: Eukaryota > Metazoa > Mollusca > Bivalvia > Myida > Dreissenidae > Congeria > Congeria kusceri. The sequence goes on along the minus strand of CM051040.1, from coordinate 38,043,608 downwards.
TTCAGACGCGGACGCCGATGCCGGGGGTAGTGGGAAAGCTCACTTATTCTTCGAATAGTCGAGCTTATAAGATTTATTTTGAAACAACACATTTTTTATTTGAAATGAGTTCTCATAATATTTATGGAAATATAGCACACATGATTTAAATAGCAATTGTTGATTCAATTATTAAGTTTCACCATTAAAATATAAATTATTATGTGTAATTTTGCATACGTAGGGTTAAATACTCCTTTATTTTTAAATTTACGGAGTCCAGTACTCTTTACCTAATTTTGTATCTGGGGCACTAGCCTACAATGTACATGCTTTTCCTCCAGGCGATAGCTGAAATCACTGCTGAGACATAAATGAAACCAAAAACAGGGGAAATATGAGTGCACAATTATTTTTAACAGAAATGAAACATTTGTTTGAATGAAGTTGCATTTCTTTTACGCCATTTTGCGCATGAAAATTCAAACCCTTTATTTAACTCCATACTTTCATTATCTTGGTATTTGCTGCCTGGTGTATGACCTCATTAAAGATGGCGATTCACGTGTGTGAGATCATGTGACCATTATCTTTTAGGCACAGGTAATGATATTATGTGCTGCCCAGGGCTACCACTGACTAAAACCTTTCTTTAGTCAAATTTACCTTAATTACAATGTTTAACTTGTTCTAATTTTTTGTATTTTATTGCATTTTATGAAGAATATTCTGTAGCCAAATGGAAATTTCTTTAGCCAAATTTTTCAATTTGTAACCAGTCAGTGTTTTTCTTTGGGTCAATTTGGGGCCAAAATTCGTCCCCATTCCTCTGCTTTAAATGTATAAATATTTCCCCTATATCTATAATACTGTAAATAAGATAATTCAGAGTAGAACAGTTATATAACCATTCCTAAAAGGTCGTTTAAAACGAATTATTAGCTGGCCGCTGAGTGTAAATATTGCGTTCAGGTTAGCATTTTTACTAATTACTTTCTCGTCGCGATTCGTGGACACTGGCTAATTTGGCATATGGCTGCCCATAATTTAATATTAGTTTATGACAATCACATCATTATTAAAATTGTGCACGTTAATTCTGAAGCATTACTTGTAAGGCTCTGGTCTTCAATATTGAGCTACCTTCATTAGACGTTACAGCGAATTTAGCACTATATAAAAGGTAACTGTAAATCCGTTGCACGTCTTTTAATATTAATTAGACTAGTGCATGCTGCTTCTAAAGTTCTGTTTCATTAATAAACAAGATCGCATAATAATTATTTTTTGCATTCATTAGTCATGAACATAACATGTCCAAGTATTTACTGTAAAAAAAAAAATAATATGCATAACCGTCAATATGTCCACTTATTAATCTGCAACAGGCCGAAATAATTAAAGTCATTGGAGCGTATAAATCAGGGACACCTATTGTTTTGTGCTGCGTAGCCTGCAGAGTAATAAGTTGGTCACACAATGCAAGCTCTCGAGTTTGCTCTCCTCAAGACCATTAATGTCTGCCAAAAGTCTAAAAAACACATAGGCGCCTTGGATGTTTAACAAATAAAAAATAATCTTATTCTCTATTGTATAAATATACACAAGGTAGCTCACTCGCCATTTTCTATCGTAACGGAAGTTGACTGACTGGTTTAATTTTAAAAATACCCGGTCCTAAATGCATGGGCTGCGTTGATTTTGGGAACCAAAGATGTAATTTTATAAATTGAAACCAGCCAATCATTGCCAATCGACTTCCTTACGACAGAAAATGGCGAGTGAGCAACGTTGTACTTATATATATATATATATATATATATATATATATATAGGAAAATGATTTTTGATTTGTTGAACAACCAAGCGCCTACAAAAAAAGCACTGTTAATACAAATTTAAATGTGTATTATGTCAAAGTTCCAACATATAAAACACAAAACTGTCTTTTTGCTTGTTATGTTATACACATTGTGTATGTGCTGTGAAAGATTTCAGTGTTTGTAATTCGTGTAATATGTGTTGAAATTGGTTTGAACAATATTGATAATTGAGTACGAATGCCATGTTTACACGTTTACACGTTTACAAAATAAAAGAAAGTGAAACCATAGCAAAACAGAATTGGATAATAAAAACTAAGCAAAATGATATGAAAATATCATAAAAACTACAGCAATACTTACACAGTAAACGAATATTCAAAATGATAATAATACCCCCTCCCTCTGTCTTAGTTTCACTTTGAACCGGAAGTTAAATAGGCTACACTGCACTATTATTTGTGCTAAAAAAATCCCCGGTAAACTTACATTTTCCTCGTGAATTTTACCTGGCGATAAGGAAAACCAGTTTCCGAATAAATTTCTAGATCCCATATTTAAATGTCAATTAGTTTATTCCGTGATTTTTTTTATAATTTTATATCTAATATCAGCAAACTGAAAGCTTGTCTATAATGTAATTATAGAAATGACTCATTATAGATCCACGCTGTAAAAAATCTGTCATACTTTAAGTCGTATACAGTACATTCTGGTTGTGTTGACTCATGGAAATTATTTTAGGAACTGACTATTGCATGGCCTACGTAAATCAGAGAAAAACTGAACGTAGTAAATAGTCAAAAATACATAATTATAGTGAACACGCTGCGATTAAAATTAATATAAACTTTAAACTTTTAACTTGAGAAATGTTATAATATTTAAAAATTAATTGCTTGATAAGTGTCGACTATCCAGCGGCGTAGTCAAGTTTTCAATATTGGGGAGGCGGAAAATGTATGATATACCAATACACATAAAATTTATATTTCATGAAGTTAGTAGATCTAACAGGTGTAGTATTCATTGTATAAAGCCTCGCCAAGCGCATAACAGGTAAGGGAAAACATGTGTGTTATATTTCTGATCCAATATAAATCAAACAATTCTTTTAAGAAACAAAAAAAAACTAAGTTTTCATTCAAATGTAAAAAAAAATAAAAAAATACATGATTAGTAGGACAGATTTGTTTCAGTGAAGTTTTGTGAAATATGAGTTATTCAAGCTTGTTACATACGAAGAGTCTTTGTGTAATGAAAGTAAATAGCGTATCATAAGTTACAACTCTCGCATTTTCTGTGCACGGAATAAACTGTCCATAAAAGGCCTTAAAGGCTCGAGTCATTCTTTGAAGCAAATACTTTGGCAATGTCGTTCCATCTCACTACGGGAATCCGAAGTCACTTCAAAGGGACAAGTGGGTATATTAGATATTGAATATTTTCCTAGTTGAAAGGGGATAAGGTCTGGGTTTATAAAATCAAGAAGGGGCTTTTGTCCGCCCTGGTAAAAAAGGGGCTAATGTCCGTTTACACATGGGCGAGACGCTCCTGAGACATCGTCGTCAGTAAATATGCCTGCAGACACCCCGCGGCTAACCGCAATCGTTAATCTTCTTGAATCCCAAAATGTTTTAGCCATAAAAAATATGCATAAAGTGCAACGAGCATCCGCGGCTATCCACAGTCGTTAAATACGATATGGGATTTATAACCACGCCTACCTAGGATAAAGTCCGCCAAACACTGTTGACAGTTAACGAATGTTTTTACAAGACATGTCCGTCAAACAATTAAGTCATAGCTTTCTGAATGGCTACACGTATTGTCAATCAAATCTCGTCGTAAGGTCAGTTGTCTTTAGCGTGTACTTTTTTTAAGGACAACGTTGGAATATTGAAGCGGCGAATATGTAATATGAAGGTGATACGCCGAAATATTGGGGCGGCGAACGCAGCTCCTGCTGCCCAATTGACTACGCCTAAGTACTATCACGTAAATATGCTAGCACTGTATAAATAACAAAATCGGCTTCAACGGTGCTGTAAATCACAATTCATAATAATGCGTTGTTTAAAACAAATGTTGGGCTCGTCCGGGATTTGAACCCGGAACATATCGCACCCAAAGCGAGAATCATACCCCGAGACCAACGAGCCACTAATAGAGCTTTTAAATAGTGCTTTTTATCGGAAGTTTTAAGCTGTACCTACAGTCAACTACGTGCTAATTAAAAGTTGTAAATCTGTGATTTTGTAGCAAGTTGTACATAAGGCATAAACAACACTTATACTGCTATAGCGCTACAATGTGTACATATCATTTTGGCCACTGTTTTGTCACACATTATATTTCTTATATTCACGCGCCAATAACTGTACGTTCTTGCACATACATGTTTTATGTAGTTAGAAATGTAAGCTTTAATTTTAGTCTGCCTCCAACTTATACTAGATAATTTTTACAAACAGGTAAGACAAACTAAAAATAACAAACCTCTAGCCTAAAAAATACAAAATCTACTATTACAGTGTTTGAGCGGTATGCGTAACGTTTACGTTTAACGTGTGAAACGACTTACTCGTATAATCGAACGCTTCAACTATTAAACAAACGTTAGTGGGCGGATTATACGTGAAACGACGTAAAATCAACAATTCAGAAGGTTTGCTCAGCGTTTGTGTTTTACCTTTCAATGAACATAATATTGCCGCTTGTCAAATACTCCTCATCTGTGACAAGTCCATTGACAAGAGACACGTTGACATCTAGCAGCATGTCCTTGCGTGTACCGTGAATGGATTTACGTCAAAAGTCAATACGTCGAACAATCATTATATGGCATCGGTGGTTCAGTGGTAGAATGCTCGCCTGCCACGCGGTTCGATTCCCGGCCGATGCACATTTTGTTAAAAAAAATTCTGGTAATTAAAAAATCACTATACATTAGATAATGACAAAATGCTCGGAAAAGTTTTGATTCGTCATTGCTTGATTAATTGTCATTGAAAATGATGTTTTCACTAATTAATATCATAGCAACGCACTAAATGGCTGATGTAGCGGCTACAAATATTAGTGACATTACTTAAGAAATGTTAATGGTAGATTGCCGATTGTCAAATTATTGCAAAATCTTTCTTTTGGGATGCTCAGAAGGATTTATTTACTGAGTAGACTGAAGAGTAACCAGACAAACTTTGTTGTCACTTATCAACCTCCTTACAGAGATATAACTGGTTCCGAGCATAGCTCGTATTTAATCCATAAATCCTTGTAAATCTTGAAGGATTTCACTCGTGGTAGTAGTGGTTAGTGCAGATCACTAAGGGGTAGGTAACCGCCGCGAAGGGTACAATCACACTCGTAGGTCTAGGGCAATCTCTTGCATACCGGCTACATTTCGTTCACCTCTGTAGTAGGCTCGGAAATAAGTCCCAACTTATGCACGTGGCTTTAGTCACCTGATCATAACATTCAAACGCAACCCACAATACCATCCAATCATTTTGTTTACATCTACGAACTGATTCCATCTGCGTAAATGGGCATGAAAATAGTTCCCATAATTGGAATCAAAATTATTACGTTTTTCCCTATTTATGATAATTAAAAACAAAACAAAAACATTATTCTTTATTTCTACGCTTGTGGTCCTTAAAATCAATTATAATGAGCGTTCAATACCTTTTTCCCTTTTGACAAGATTTTTATCATTATGCTTGTGGTCCTAAAAATCAATTATAATGAGCGTTCAATACCTTTTTTCCCTTTTGACAAGATTTTTGTCATTGAGCCCATTGCAGAGGTGGGAGATTGGGTCTAGGGGTATGAGTCTCATAAAAAATAAGTAAAAATTATAAGGGCTCGTCCGGGATTTGAACCCGGGACCTCTCGCACCCAAAGCGAGAATCATACCCCTAGACGAACGAGCCACGTTATAATAATACTTATTTGCCAATATTATTATTTCAAAACCGCCACTGTAAAGTCTTATTTATAAATCTATATAAAATCTGTACGTTTACACACAACAATCTAATTCAGTTGATAAAGTAAATTATTTAAGTGTATATATGCACGGCATAAAACGTATCTCCAAAAATAACATAATGACATTTGTTTAATGGAAGTAACATCATTGCTGTAATGCAAAATAAGATAAAATATTATCTTTTTATCATTTTATAGTCGATAAATACTCATTAAAATATAGATAGAATTTATTTTTTATAAAGCTAAAATAGACTTTGAAGTGGATTGTTTGTCTAGGGGTATGATTCTCGCTTAAGGTGCGAGAGGTCCCGGGTTTAAATCCCGGACGAGCCCAACTTTATCATTTTATTCTTTATATGAAAAAAAAAACCACACACGCGTATTTTGCCGAACAAAGAGGTAAACGTGCAAACACATTAGAATAATTTTAAGCTCGAATATTCGAAGAATATATGAGCTTTCCTACTACCCCCGGCGTAGGCGTTCGCGTCTGAATTTGATTAAAGTTTTTATTCAAAAGTCTTGTAACTTCAAAACTACACAAGTTGTTCACTTGAAACTTGGAATATACCTTTGTCATCAACTCCAGTGTAAGGGGCAACATTCCCCATAACTATGTTTTTTATTGTGACAGAGATATGCGCTTTTTTCACATAGATTTTCTGGTTAAAGTTTATATTCAAAAGTTTTGTAACTTCAAAACTACAAAAGTTATTGACTTGAAACCTCGAATATACCTTTGTCATCATCTTCAGCTAGTGTCAGTGGCAACATTCCCTAAAACTTTGTTTTGTATTTTGACAGATTTATGTCCCTTTTTCACATAGATTTTCTGGGCAAAGTTTGTATTCAACAGTTATTCACTTGAATATTGGAACACATGTATACCTTTGTCATCAACTTCAATATCAGGGTAAACATTCTCTGTAACTCTGTTTTGTATTTTGACAGAGTTATGTAACTTTTTTCACTTAGATTTTCTGGTTAAAGCTTATATTCAAAAGTTTTGTAACTGCAGAACTACATAAGTTATCCACTTGAAACTTGGAATATACCTTTGTTATCAACTCCAGTGTCAGAGGCAACAATCCCTATAACTCTGTTTTGTATTTTGACAGTGTTATGACATTTCTTTCACAAAGATTCTGGTTAAAGTTTATATTCAACAGTTTTATTATTTCAGAACTACAAACGTTATTCACTTAAAATTAAGAATTAACCTTTGACATCAACTCCACTATCAGGGGTAACATTCCCTATGAATCTGTTTTGTATTTTGACAGTGTTATGAAACTTTGTCACTTATAATTTCTGGTTAAAGTTTATATTCAAAAGTTTTGTAACTGCAGAACTTCATAAGTTATTCACTTGAAACTTGGAATATACCTCTTTCATCAACTCCAGTGTCAAAGGCAACATTCCCTATAACTCTGTTTTATATTTTTGTCAGATTTATGCCCCTTTTTCACATAGATTTTTTGGAGAAAGTTTATATTTAAATCTTTTCTAACTTCAGAACTACATAAGTCATTCTTTTTCAAATAGGAACATACCTTTGTCATCAACTCCAGTATCAGGGGCAACCTAACTATAACTCTGTTTTGCATTTTGACAGTGTTATGCCCTTTTTTCACATAGATTTTCTGGTTAAAGTTTATATTCAAAACTCTTATAACTTCAAAACTACACTAGTTATTAACTACATAATGTTGACACTTGGAATAGTATGAAGAAACAATTGCCATAACAAAGTTTTGTATTTCAACAAAAATGTATGCGCCTTCCACTTTTCAAAATATCTACCAACTTAAATACTTCGAATAGTCGAGCGCGCTGTCCTCTGACAGCTCTTGTAAATTGCCTTATATATACCAAAAAATCCATATACAGTTCACGCCACGCGAAACCCGCAAAGTTCGCCATATGCGACGAGCCGATTTTATCGCAAAGCGCAGAGCGCTCGCTCGCTCGCTCGCAATGTCACGAATTTTCGCTAATTCTCGCGACGAAAATTCGCGCGTATTCGCGAACTTTCGTGGCGAAGAATTTTGTCCCGCCACGAATCGCGACGAGAAAGTAATTAGTAAAAATGCACACCTGAACGCAATATTTACACTCAGCGGCCAACTAATAATTCGTTTTAAACGACCTTTTAGGAATGGTTATATAAATGGTTCTACCTTGAATTATCCTATTTACAGTATTATTTAAACATACATTTATGACAACACTATTGCGACATTATTGTGGAAAGAATAATTAAGTACTATTATAATGTATCGGTTCATGCATTACAAATATTATAAAAAGAAAGAATAATAAGAAAGTTATGTAATACTACAAGATATATTTTATTTTGTTGATAATAAACGTTAAATGGATAATCGCTTGTCGTGCTTCATTAATTATCAACAACAGAAAAAGTTAAATCAAACGCAAATAAAAGGAAAATTATAAATGTTATATGACAAACAAAACCATAAAGTTACAACATAAGAGTTTGTTGCTCCCTTTATGTTTTCACCACCACTGTTATTAAGGAGGGCTATTGCAGATCAGTCCACGGGCTGGATATTGACACCGATTATCACATGAATATCTTTTTAAATCTTTATCTTGTTCATCAGAAACCCGCGTTTTAATCGCGAATAACAAAATCCTAAATTTATAACAATCGGAAAACCGGTTATTCGCTGTCATCCTTTAATAAAATTATAGTATTTATATATATAGATTGAATAAACTATTACTATCTACTTTCGTCTTATGTAGACTATATGTAACTACATCAGGGTAGTGAACATTAACCAATCAATGATTTTTGTCCGAATAGTAAGTTTTAACTTAAACGTATATACGATATAAAATCATTGTGGCCTCAATATGCGTTTTCTTAGACTAATACTGTCAAATAATAGTGCTTTATTATATAATTATTAATTAAATAAACGTGATATTAAGGCTTTAAAATTTACATTTCTACATTTAACAAACACTACACAATACACAATGTAGAAATACCGTGAAACTGTACAACACTTAAATTTGATAGCATAGAGCAGATGCAAGGTCATGTACCTGTAAGTTCGTCGCGAATCGCGGCGAAATTTCGTGACAAATTCGTTGTCTTTGGCGAATCGTCGCGAACTTTCGTATTGTCGCTTCGCGAATTTTGATCGAAGACTCGTCAGACAGCGCGAATTCTGCGGGTTTTGCGTGGCGTGTACTGAAGACCGGTGGATATGTTTCGCCTGTGATACTAAAAATATTATACAGATGTTATGTTTAAATTCAAAATGTGTACCAATTAAGATGTACCTTTGCTTGTTATAATACAGATACATTGATACAAGTACATCAAACATTTTATATTTAAGAAATAGAAAACCCAACTGACGACCCTATGGCATTATAGAGACTAGCCAAACTGCCACAAACTGTATTTGAGCCTGGGACTGGAGCCGACCACTTTCATTCTATGTATGATCCTGTGTACAATACATGAAAAAGTGATTGAGCTCTAAAGTAAGTAGTCATCCAGAACATCCGTAAATTCTTTGATAAGTGTGTTTTTTAAAGAAATAGCGATAGCCAAATCGTGACAAATAAATCATTTCTGCATTATGAAGCGTTATAAAACAACATCTTTTATAAGGTATTTTATAAATATGTTTATATCAAATCTTGATGCTTTTAGTTTGCGATAAATACCATTATATTTTCACATACATATTATCAATAAAAATGACGTAATATTGATTATTTATTTTTATCAAGGAAACTGCCATCATTGGTCAATGTTTAACACGAGCGGTCCACATACTGAAAAAAATAGTTACCGGTCCGCATACTCTTAAGTGTCTCCATTGCATTTTACGAACCTATAACGGCCAAACCGATACAGAAGGACATATATTTATGCGAGGTACAATATTAATATTATAATGTCAACATAAGAAAAGAAAAATCCAGGTTTTTGGCCTCGGCTCGATGGTCTAGGGGTATGATTCTCACTTCCTATGCGAGAGGTCCCGGGTTCAAATCCCGGACGAGCGCATTTTATTTTATTTTTTTAATTAATTTCACGTAAGATATATTTTATATAATAACATGTTTACATACGTTGCGAAAATGCTTTAGATTGATTTATTTTCAATAATTATTTTGTATTATTTTCATCATATATATTGTGAACTAAAACTATCGTATAATATACATTGTGCGGGCGGGCATATACGGGACTTTAGACTGACAGGCGGGAATTTGACACGCCGAATGATTCCGGGTCCCGGGAAATAAACTTTTCGGATTTAAGATTCCGGTAATACTGGCCCCTGGGCCATTTGATATACCAATTAAGCATCCCACATTGGGAAATTAGATCCCCCAAAATACAATTTGTCAAATTCACCTAGGATTGCCCGCCATAAAAAAAAACAAAATTTTTACTGCTAGCTCTACAGTGTGTACACATCATTTTGGCCACCGTTTTATCACATATTGTATTGCTTATATATAAATACGCGTGAAAGCGCCAATGACAGTACGTTCTTGCACATACATGTATTATGTAGTTAGAAATGTAAAATTTAATTATATTCTGCGTCCAGCTTATACTAGATAATTTGCACAAACATGTTGGACAAACTAAAATTAACAAACCTTTAGCCTAATACAAAATCTACTATAACAGTGTTTGAGCGGTATGTGTAACGTTTACGTTTAATGTGTGAAACGACTTACTCGTATAATCGAACGCTTTAACTATTAAACAAATACGCGTGAAAGCGCCAATGACAGTACGTTCTTGCACATACATGTATTATGTAGTTAGAAATGTAAAATTTAATTATAGTCTGCCACCAGCTTATACTGGATAATTTGTACAAACATGTTGGACAAACTAAAATTAACAAACCTTTAGCCTAATACAAAATCTACTATAACAGTGTTTGAGCGGTATGTGTAACGTTTACGTTTAATGTGTGAAACGACTTACTCGTATAATCGAACGCTTTAACTATTAAACAAACGTTAGTGGGCGGATTATACGTTCACGTAAATACGTCAAACGAGTCGTAAAATCAACAATTCAGAAGGTTTTCTCAGCGTTTGTGTTTTACCTTTCAAGGAACATAATATTGCCGCTTGTCAAATAATCCTCATCTGTGACAAGTCCATTAACAATAGACACGTTGACATCTAGCAGCATGTCCTTGCGTGTACCGTGAATGGATTTGCGTCAAAAGTCAATACGTCGAACAATCATTATATAGCATCGGTGGTTCAGTGGTAGAATGCTCGCCTGCCACGCGATTCGATTCCCGGCCGAAGCACATTTTGTTAAAAGAAAATCCTGGTAATTAAAAAATCACTATACATTAGATAATGACAAAAAGCTCAGAACAGTTTTGATTCGTCATTTCTTGATTAATTGTCATTGAAAATGATGTTTTCACTAATTAATATCATAGCAACGCACTAAATGCCTGATGTAGCGGCTACAAATATTAGTGACATTACTTAAGAAATGTTAATGGTAGATTGCCGATTGTCAAATTATTACAAAATCTTTTTTTTGAGATGCTCAGAAAGATTTATTTACTGTGCAGACTGCAGAGTAACAAGAAGATGTTTGTTATCACATATCAACCTCCGCACAGAGATATAACTGGTTCCGAGCATACCTCGTATTATATCCATACATCCTTCTAAATCTTGAAGGATTTCACTCGTGGTGGTAGAGTTTACTGCAGATCACTAAGGGGAAGGTAACCGCCGCGAAGGGTACAATCACACTCGTAGGTCTAGGGCAATCTCTTGCATACCGGCTACATTTCGTTCACCTCTGTAGTGTTCTCGGATATAAGTCCCAACCTATGCACGTGGCTTTAGTCACATGATCATAACATTCAAACGCAACGCACAATACCATCCAATAATTTTATTTACATCTGCGAACTGATTCCATCTGCTTGAATGGGCACGAAATAATAGGATTCATAATTATTACGTTTTTCCACATTTATGATAATTAAACAACAACAACATTATTCTTTATTTCTATGATTGTATCCTAAAATCCACCATAATGTGCGTTCAATAACATTTTCCCTTTTGACAAGATTCTTGTCATTGAGCCCGTTGCAAAGGTGGGTCTCGTAAAAAGTAAGTAATAAACACACGGGCTCGTCCGGAATTGGAACCCGGGACCTCTCGTACCCAAAGCAAGAATCATACCCCTAGACCAACGAGCCACGTTCAGATAATGCTTATTTGCCATTATTATTCCAAATCGCCACTGTAAAGACTTAGCTACAAATTTACATAAAATATGCGCATTTACACACAGAAATCTAATTCAAATGATTAAAATTAAAAGTAAATTAATTAAGTCTAGATATACACTGCATAAAATGTGTCTCCAGAAATAACATAATAACATTTGTTCAATGGAAGTAACATCATTGCTATAATGCAATGGAGATAAAATATCACCTTTGTATCGTTTTATAGTCGATAAATGGTGATAACAATATAAATAGAATTTATAATATATGAAACTGTAATTCGCTTTACCAAGTGGCTCGTTGGTCTAGGGGTATGATTCTCGCTTCGGGTGCGAGAGGTCCCGGGTTCAAATCCCGGACGAGCCCCACTTTAAAGAACATGCAAACACATTACAATAATTTTGAGCTCGACTATTCGAAGAATAGGTGAACTTTCCTATTTTTCCCGGCGTCCGCGTCTGAATTTGGTTAAAGTTTTTATTCAAAAGTCTTGTAACTTCAAAACTGCACAAGCTATTCACTTGAAAATTAGAATATATCTTTGTCATTAACCCCAGTATCAGAGTCAACATTTCCCATAACTATGTTGTGTATTGTGACAGAGTTATGCGCTTTGTTCACATAGATTTTCTGGTTAAAGTTAATATTCTGAAGTTTTTTAACTTCAAAACTACAAAAGTTATTCACTTGAAACTTGGAATATACCTTTGTCATCAACTCCAGTGTCAGGGTCAACATTCCCTAAAACTTAGTTTTGTATTTTGACATAGTTATGTCCCTTTATCACATAGATTTTCTGGTTAAAGTTTATATTCAACAGTTTATTACTTCAGAACAACATAAGTTACTCACTTGAATATTGGAATACATGTATACCTTTGTCATCAACTCCAATATCAGAGAAACATTCCGTATAACTCTGTTTTGCATTTTGACAGTGTTATGCCCCTTTTTCACATAGATTTTCTGGTTGAAGGTTATATTCAACAGTTTTGTTACTTCAGAAATACATAAGTTATTCACTTGAAAATTACAATGTACCTTTGTCATCAATTCCACTATCAGGGGCAACATTCAATATAACTCTGTGTTGTATTTTGACAGAGTTATGCCCCTTTTCACTTAGATTTTCTGCTTAAAGTTTATACTAATCAGTTTTGTAACTGCAGAACTACATAAGTTATTCATTTGAAACTTGGAATGTACGTCTGTCACCAACTCCAGTGTCAGGGGTAACATTCCCTATAACTCTGTTTTGTAATTTGTCAGAGTTATGCCCCTTTATGACATTGATTTTCTGGTGAAAGTTTATATTTAAAACTTTTGTAACTTCAGAACTACATAAGTTATTCATTTTCAAATAGTAACATACCTTTGTCATCAGCTCCTGTATAAGGGGCAATCTCTCTATAACTCTGTTTTGCATTTTGACACAGTTATACCCCTTTTTCACATATATTTTCTGGTTAAAGTTTATATTCAAAATAATAATGGCAAATGAGCATTATTTTAACGTGGCTTGTTGGACTAGGGGTATGACTGTTGCTTCGGGTGCTAGAGTTCCCGGGTTAAAATCCAGACTAACCCATTTTATTTATATTTTATTATTCATTTCACCTAAGATATATTTTATACAATAACATGCTTACATTCGTAGCGAACATGCGTTAGATTGTATTTATTTTAAATAATTATTGTGTATTATTTTCCTCCTATATCTTGTGAATTAAAACTAGCGGAGAATATACATTGTCTCATACAATTATTAGAAATTGCTCCCTACATTATATCAATAACCTCTTTTATATAAATATCAGTATATGCACAAACTGTCGATATACACACTTTATTATGCATTATTATTATTATTATTATTATTATTATTATTATTATTATTATTATTATTATAAAATATAACATTGTATGATCCAATTGTTCCAAACAGAATGTTATTGTAAGAAATATCCAATTGCAAAATGATAAGTAACACATACAGTATCAAGTGCCTAACCAGTGCTTATGGAAAACAACTGACACAGATAAAGCACTCCGCTTGTCAACTGCATAGAGCTGTGTGACATGCGATATCATTAACGCGTTTATAAGCAGTTGCGTGTCATGATGGGTTTCGATTCATGAAGCAAATTTAAATAGCGCATCGGTGGTTCAGTGGTAAAATGCTCGCCTGCCAAGCGGGCGGCCCGGGTTCTATTCCGATTTGTTAAAAAACTTTTCTGAAAATCAATATATATATTTGATTATGACCAACACAATTTCAGGAAAAGTTTGTTTCGTCATTTCTTATACCTGTTATTGGCATTAAAAACGACGTATTCACTAATTATTATCATAGCAACGCGCCTAATGCTTGACATTACATAAGAAATGTTAATGGTAAATTGCCGATAGTCAAATTATTGCAAAATCTTTCTTTTGTGATGCTTAGAATTGATTTATTTACTGTGTAGACTGAAGAGTAACAAGAAGAACTTTGTTGTCACATATCAGAGTTCTCACAGAGATATAACTGGTTCCGAGCCGACTTAGCAGCTCGTAATTACGACATAGAATATCGTAATTATGACACAGTTTCTCGTAATTACGACATAGTATCTAATGTCGTATACGACCTTTTAATTTACGACATAAAAAATCGCAATTACGAGATAAGTTGTTTAACATTGAGTATTTTTTCAAAATTTATTTTCGTTTTTAGCTCGACCTTTGAAAGAACAAAAGTCGAGCTATTGTCGTAGCCCAGTCGTCTGCGTTAGTTAAGTGTTTTGGATAAGTTTTTTGTTTAAGTTTTTAAATTTTTTTTTTTTTATCAGAGTTCTTTTCTCACAAACTATCAAAGGTATCCATTTGAAACTTATATTACTTGTTCACTATCAAAAGGGTACTCCATTACAACAAGGCAGGTAATCCTGTGATTTGTATTTCCAGAGTTATCTGCCCTGGTTTGCACTTACAACTTAGCATATTTTGACAATTTTTTGGTCAATATAAAATTTCTCAATAGCAATTAATGCCATTAAATTAAGACTCAAGGTACTTGGTTACATGTATGATGCTGACACCATTCTACAGACAAGAGGAGGTAACTCTGTCATGACTTTGTTAGAGTTCTTACACTTTTTTCAAGATACAGTTTTCCTTTTAGGTCAAATTTCTCAATACCGATATGAGGTCTTGACTTGATTCTCAAAGTACTTGATCACATTGAGGAACCAGACAAGATAAGGTAACTCTACAAGGATTTTGCTTGAGTAGTTGCCCTTTATTTCAACTTAGAAATTTCACAATATCTATAAGAGGTATTGACTTGAAGCTCAAAATACATGATCAGAGTTATGAATCCATTCTGTAGACAAGATGAGGTAACTGTATATGAGAAAGTCGAGCGTCCAGCGCCCGTAGGCGGTGCTTCTGTTACACCTGGCTCCAGAACTCTTCCATACTTCTGCGTTGCGTTTTCCACTTTGACATCAAACGTGGGGGATAGTTTTTCAGAGCAATCATCAATATCTCAATTTTGAACGCATTATGCACTGATGGAAATGTTGATAAACGACTCATTTGCTCATAAATCCACTGATTTGTTTCACTTTTAAATCCGTGGTTGTTGTTTTTTTGTTATGTACGTTGTTGAATGTCCACATAACACAAAAACTTTTGAAAAGTCGTTCATGTCACCTGCAGTAAACTTCTTGTGTGTGTTAATAGATACAATGAGGTAAATCTATTTGTATTGTGGTCAATGTTACAAGGAGTAACAATTTCTCGCTTCAAATTTTTGTTTATTGATTAAATATGTGTACACATGTTATTGTTGCTGATTTTATATAGAACTCATTTTCATGCGTAACTATGCATCGTCGCAAGTAGACGTCAACAGGCTGACTCATTTGCATATTGTGTTGTACTGTAAATTACTCAATGTATGCGATTCTTTGTTTATTTTATTTTGTATTATGAAAACAACATAAGAGTTTATTTTTGTTGAATTGACCAAAAATTCTTAAATCATGTTGTTTTTTTACTTTTACCTTTGATAACAAAAATTATTGTTAGATTGTTACCTGGCTAAATTATTAGATTTTCTATGATTAGAACATTTAAATTCAGTTGTCTGTTTAATATAACTGTTCATAATAGCATTTTTCTAAAACAGTGCATTTGTATTAAAGTGACACAAAAACATGAATATAGTAGCTTGTTCCTGTACAAGACTTACACTTACACTGCACTGAAACTTACAATGGTTTCCCTGAACCTATGTAATTGTGTATAGGTAGTGATTAATCATTAGCTACTTTGCAGTCCCTTTCAATTGAAATTAAAATGTAATGTTTGAGTGATTTGGTTTCATATTCTTCGCTATTTTTTCTGTATAGATAAAATCAACAGGCACAAAATGTCACCCAATTCTTTCATGAATTTAAACTTTTGTGATATCTGATTGTAATTTTCCAGCTTTTAAAAATATCAGCTTTTGAAGGTTTTATCGACAGGTTTTCCATGCTGAAGACTTACTGTTTTTGTATAATGTTTATTTGTCGTTATAACTTAATTCTTGTAAATTGAATAATGTTTTAATCTTTTGTTCCAGTAAATTATAATATTATTTTTGTGAATTAAAATGTTATCACTGAATAGATATATTCTTTGTGTACATTTTAACGACGTAAGCGACATTCCATTCCTACAAAAAGTAGTTCCGGGAAGTGGGCGGGACTAAAGAATCATTGCACGTACCACAGTAGCATGATATGAGTTAATGTGGGCGGAGCTAAAAAGTGTTATCAGTCAGTGACATGATATTACAGAAAGTGGGAGGAGTTAATTTGTGTTATCGGTCAGTGGTATAATAACGCTTAAAAATATTGGGTCATCACCTTCAACGTAAATGTGCACTAATGGCATAATAAATGTGTTTAACGTATAGAAAGCTAACGTAAATTCGTCGGGGCGGAAGTTTTAACCTGTTGTTTTATGTAATTGAGTCAACGTTTGATGTACCAAGCACCATAACACATTCTACTTTTCGATCTAAAGAATAAGCTATAACAGGTTTCTTCTTTTAGCTGATACCCTCAGTCCTGATTTGTTTATTGGAGAGCATTACATCTCTTAAATGATTTCTTAAAATAAACTCGCAAACCAGAACATTCCGACATTTAAAAACATGTCGATAGCGCAAAAAAGCGACGATGATAAAAATACCAGGGCTCGTCCTGGATTTGAACCCGGGACTTCTCGCACCCAAAGCGAGAATCATACCCATAGACCAACGGGCCACATATAACAGTAACTTTTCACCGTCACCATTATTTATTCGCACAACAGTCTTATCTACATTGTATCTGCCACGCGTACACATCCGTCTGAAATAAGTTTGTTTAGTTAATTTAGTCTATACGCTCTGCATAAAATGATCTTACAACGTAACATAACAACATAGATCTAACTGCAATCGGAATATATATTTGTCTTAAACATTACTGATATTAAATGATGATTAAATTATTATAATATTTTATAAAGGCATAAAATGCAACATTTGTACATTTGGCTCGTTGGTCTAGGGGTATGATTCTCGCTTAGGGTGCGAGAGGTCACGGGTTCAAATCCCGGACGAGCCCTATTTTTAAATAATGATTTTGTTTATCATTTTACCTGATACATATATATAATTACGTCAAGTGCGAAACTTGCTTTAGCAGAATGGTAAACAATAAGTGCTTTTTATCAGGCATCAGGCAGTATTAACAGACAGACAGACAGACACTTTATTTTACTTGCACAATGTACATCGTCAACATCACATATGGTTCACAATGAAATATGTCAACGTGTTTATATACAGAAAATAACAGAGCATCAAAATACAGTTATATGTACAGGCCATTTAAACATATAAATACAGAGGATGAACAATTGGTAAGTTTATGTTCTACGATTAATCATATTTGATCTAATACTCAACGATTCTTTAGCAAATAAACATAATTTTATAAATTCTGATCTATTGCACGATTGTAGCAGTTGAACCCTACTTAAATACAGATGGTTTAATGAAGTTATATTTTTTTAATGTATTTCATTCGTAAATTTCATTAAAAGACGAACAAATACAAACAAAGTTAAATTGGTCCTCAATATCCATGGAATTGCAACAAAGACAGTATCTTTCATTTCTAGCCATATTATTTCTATCATATCGACCAGTTTGTATACGAAGAGGGTGTACAGATAATCTTAATATGCATAAGTAAATCTTAAATGTTTCAGTACTAAGTCTAAATAAATAAAGTTTGTCTTAAAGGTTCTATTAACATCTAACATGGAGCTATTTTCTAAATGTACGATACCAGTTTTGCTTAAATGAGTCAACAATTCTAGATTTCAGAATAGGTATAAAATTTAAACATCAATATAATGAACGCTGCTGAAGATATAACTGAATCCATAATCATCTAGTAGTTTCTTAACGTTGTATATCCAATTACAACAGCCTCTCATGCAGTCTGAAACTGCAATATTATCAACAGTTTTAAGTATTATATTGTCAGGTGTGGCTAACTTAAACCAATATTGTACAATTCGTATATATCTCTGTATATATACTGGGTATCTTCCTAATTCTCCATAAACACGCGTATTAAAGGAATTCAGTCTAACTTTAAGAAGCCGCTTACAAAACTTTGAATGTATTCTTTCTAATTCTTTAGACTTGGTAAAACCCCAAACCTCTGCTGAATAATTTAAATAGACCCCACAAATGCATCAAAAAGCTGACATTGGATTTTTAGTTTTAAATCGTAATCTTGACATTTACAACATAAAGTATTCATTGCCTTAAGAGCCTTGCCTATTCAGTGTTATTGGTTTAAATTGAAACTGCCGGTATAATTAATACAACACCTAAACAGTTAAAATCATTAACAGCTTGTATATCATGGCATTTGTAGGTCCACTTTTCATTGGGCAATAATCCGCCTCTTTTTCGAAACACCAAATTTATTTATTTATCCGTATTAACCTTTAATCCCAAGGTATTACAGTAAGTAAATAAATTATCTAAATGGTTTTGAATTTCATCTGGTAATTTGCCTACAATGGCCATATCATCTGCAAAAAAGTAATATAATTAAAACAACATCATCTAATTGCAAACGTCAATCAACATTATTTTGTAAGTACAAGTCAAGATCTATTACAAATAAAGAAAATAACAAATGGGACATAACTTTACCTTGTCGTAAACCAACAGCATAGCTAAAGTAATCTGAAAATGAAGATAATGACTTAACACAAAATTTAACTTTTTGGTACATATCACACACAATTCTTAATATTTTCCCTTTCCACATTTAAACATTTTCAACCATAAAGCATTTCTGTAAATGGTATCAAAACAGTTCATCAAATCGACACAAATAACATATAAAACGCTTGTTTTCATATAAATAATGATTTATTAAAGAATAAAGAATAAATATTGCATTAGAAGTAGACCGCCCTTTTTGAAATCCAAATTGGGCATCCTTAACGTATAAGTTTATAAATATACTTAATGTATACTATTTTTATTATTAGCTCACCTGAGCACGAAGTGCTCGGTGAGGGACATCTCCGTCGTCGCCCGTCGTCCATGTGTCGTCAACAATTTGGACCGTTATCGCGATAAAGACTACATTTTTTTATTCAATCTTGACCTAACTTGCACAGTTTGTGTAAGACCATAAAATCTCGGATGGGATTGTTATTGGGTCAGATAACACCAGTAACACCAGAGTTATTGCCCCTTTTTCATGCAAATAAAGTGCAAAAGTGACGTTTTCCAACGTATAGACTTTATTTTCCGTTCAATCTTAACCCAACTTTCACAGTTTGTGTATGACTATCAGTCCTCAGCAGACGTTAAAAATGGGCCAGATCGTGTTTCAAAGTACCAGACTTATTGCCCTTTGTTTATTGAAAAACTGTACAAAAATGGACATTATTCAAGATAGAGTTAGACATTGTTCATGCAAATGTCACCAATCTTGCACAGTTTGTCGATTACCAAGAGATTACAATTGAAATCAAATATAAGCAAGATTGCACCAGAAACAACAGAGTTATTGCCCTTTGTTTGTGAAAAAAATATGCAAAAATGGACATTATACAGGATAGCGACTTCATTTTTCATCCAATCTTTACCAAGCTTGCACAGTTTGTCTATGACCATAAGATTACAGGTGAGGACGAATATAAGCAAGATTGGACCAGAAACACAAGTGTTATTGCTCTATGTTTGTAAAACAAATATGCAAAAATGGACATTATTCAGAATAGAGAATTAATTTTTCATTCAATCTTCGCCAATCGTGTACAATTTGTCGATGAACGTAAGACTACAGGTGAAGTAGAATATAAGCATGATCGGGCCAGAAACTCCAGAGTTATTGCCCCTTGTGTTTGGAAAAACAAACATCAACAAGTTATCAATTATTGGCTTGCACACACGATTTTTGATTCAATGTTGACCAAACTTACACAGTTTGCGCATGACCATAAACATTGATTGATAAAATTTAATTTCCAACAGTTGCTAGACTTGCATGCAGTTATTTGTACATGCAACTTTGATGTCTTCTGAGCCTGCATTAACATTATGTATCATCATTGGAAAGAAAATTATCGAAGAAAAGACAAAACTTAACCCTTATAGCACAGCCATCGCAATTATTGCATTGCAACTTCGGTAGTTTTCCAAAACTATTTGCGAAAAAGACATCAAAATCTACTGTTTGTGCATTTTCCAGAATTGTCAATGACTTAATGAAAAAGGGTCAGGTAAGAATATCGACAAAAAGGATTTGAGAACCATTAGCGAATCCACTACCCAACTCATACTTTAGTTAGCCAATTGCACTTACCGATGTTTTAAATCAAAATTGATTCTACCCCCACTGTGTATTGTTCAGATACCTTAATTTTCAAACCTGTCACAACAGTATGGTCTTCATCTGTACCAGTTCTCAGGTGAGCGCTTTGGGCCATCATGACCCCCTTGTTTTCAGAATTACGTTATTTCGCTCATATAGCCTTATTATTTCTCCAGTTAATAATGACTGCTTTTCACGCATTAAAGATATCGCATGTCACAAAGCTCTATGTACTGGACAAGTGATGTACTTAAGCTATTTCAGTTGTTCTCCATATGCAGTGGTTAGGCACTTGATATTTGATACTATGTGTTACTAATTAATTTACAAATATACGTTTTTTACCCCCCCAAAAAATCATTTTTTGTTTCGAACATACAATGTTATATGTTATAATAATAATAATAATAATAATACGAAGAAGAAGAAGAAGAAGAGGGAGAAGAAGAAGAAAAAGAAGAAGAAAAAAATAAAGAAGAAGAAGAAGAAAATTAAGAAGGAGAAGAAGAAAAATGTTTATATTACAAATAATTATTTTTCAAAGCAGCATCAATCATGTACAACAGAAAGGTCCCGGTTTCAAATACCAGACTAGCCAGTTTTGATTTTATTAATTCGTGTAACTTTCAGTTCATTTTGGTCTAAAATGACGCGTTTACGACAGTCGCAATAACGTATAGGAGGCTATAACGTCAAGGTCAATAAATCATATTTTTTCAAACAAACAGTAATGGCGATTTACAAGAAGATATTTGGACAGTTTATGATGCGCATTTGGTTCTATAATTTTAAAAGCAGCATCAATCATGTACAACAGAGAGGTCCCGGGTTCAAATCACTGACTAGCCCGTACACCACGTTGATCTAGTATGTAATAAATTACAAGGCATGGACTTCTTGTGACACAAAATTGTAATATCAAAATACATGCTATTACCGCATTAATCATCGGAACACAAACTTCGAAATTTCGACAATAAACAAGAACTCAACTTTGATTCGGGTTTATTTCTCTCAATGTTCATGGAAAAGTAAAATTCTTTTAAACTACTCTGGTTATGATTGGATAATACTTCTGATTAATTTGAATATGCTTGACATTTGTGGAACTGTGTATAAAACATGTACCGGAATTTACAAAAAGTGTACATCGGCGGGGAATCGAACCCAGGCCGCTCGAGTGGCAGGCGAGCATTCTACCACTGAACAACCGTTGCGATATATTATTCAAATGCTGCAACATAAGATGTCGATTTTTACTTTAACGATATCGCTTGTCAAAAAAAGCTGAATGTATTTGACAAGCGGGTTACAAACACTGTGTCATTTGTTCAGCATAACTTTTGTCTTGGCGAATGCTTACTATGCATTCATACTTGTACAAAAGGAGAAACTATGATTTGTGCATTACCGACAATCTCATAGTTATTTTCGTCATTATAATTTATCAGCACTCAATCAGAGTGAAAATATAATTGGCATATGCCGTCTTTTGTTTACCGGTATAAAAGCAATTTGGCGAATATTTACATTGTGCAGACCAAAGTTGCTAAATAATTTGCTGTAAGAAATATTGAAGTATGTTTCAGTACGTCAAAAGGTAGATAAAACTGTTCAGTGACGTGAAATGAATGTCATCGGTGGTTCAGCCGCAGGTAACTTATAAGGGGCCCATACACGTTCAATAAAATGGTCAATAATATGTTCAATGCATGAAATTGACAACTATATTAACGTGTGTGGGCTATATTGAAAATAAATGCAATATATTGAGAAAAATCTGAAATCTCTGATATTTATTGAGAGACTGTCAATAATATGGCTAAGAGTTATTATATATCAATAATATGGTGCAGTATTGTTTTTGCATTTAATGTATTTATTATCTGCAGTCGTTGTTTTAATCTACCTCTGCTACTTGAGAACAAGTTTAAAGGTACCTGGATTTTAATACAATGTTTCGAACACATTGAATGACATTTAATAATTGTTTTATTTCAGCCGTCAATTCTCCACTTAGTATTTCTAATTTTCTGTTCAAACCTTCAATGCCAACCACAAAAACATAAAACTACAACATGATCCATCCATGCCAGACCAGCGTTCTAATCACAAATGAAACAAAATATTGATTTAAAAAATTGAACAGTTTGTGGCAAAAAATGAATGTCAATTTTATTGAATCCAAAATATTGACCATAATAGTGTACGTGTAGGGGCTGCTTTAGTCGTGTTCCGTAATATTTCATTAGTGTAGTCTTTTCTACATTATCTTACGATGACGATCTCAGGTGTGAGAGGGATGTTGTCAAAAATTGTTCAATTTTGTTAGATCATGTCAGGCTTAACAGACTAAACTTTTACATCTGTGTGTTTGTTTCTTATTTAAATAACATACTCGTACAATGGTGATCATGCTGGGATTCCGTAAGGGCAGTCGCTAGAAAAGACTTTATTGGAAAATGGAAGAAATACACGAAAATGATTATGCACGTTTGAAATATTTACAATATCGGTAATTGTTAGCGGGAGACTGTGCGTTACGTTAGCGAGAACCCTTTCGTAAAACCGGAGGTCCGTCGTTTTCCCTACCCAGTGTGCATACATAATTTACCAAACACATTACTGCTGGAAATTATGGAAATTTATCAACAACGAGTACACATCCCACAAAAATTAGTTTGCCGAGTATTCTGTGTTCGGTTCAGCATCCTCAACAAATATGGCTACACAAATGAAAGTCATCTTATGGAGGTCACATTTTCGACCGTTTGCAATAGTGCTATAATGTATGTGACAATGATTTACATCGATATACCATTTTTTTTTGCAGCTCACTGCCTTTATTTAACTTAAATGCATTTTACTGACAATTATTGTTAAAATGTACAACAAACTTATGACTCGTTGCTCAAGGGCTATGATTCTTGCTAAGTGTGCGAGAGCTCCCGGGTTCAATATTTAGTATGTAATTTCTTAGCAAATTTGGAGTCTACGAATAATGCGAACATTTTTGCAAACGAACGAACAAAAATAATTCAGATGGAAATTCAATGAACGAAATAAAAAAAAGTAGTGCCATAATTGTTTTTATACAAGCTACAAACTATGTTGTAATCGCGCGGCAGGCTACCGCTGAACCAATGATGCGGTAAATGTGTTTGACGTACAGAACGCTAACGTAAATTCGTCCGGGGCGCACGTTTTCACCTGTTGTTAATTGAGTCAACGTTTGATGTATCAAATATCATAGAAATGTTTTCTACCTGAGATGAACATCTTTGTATTAATTCTTCATTTAATTACGTATGCAATATGTTGCAGTGGGTATAGTGGACAGCGAGTCATTAAAAACAATCACTTGGTTTAGATATTGGCAAGCCTTATATTCATTTATTAATTTTTTGGTATTTTGACTTAACCGAAACGAGCTATATATTTTTTATGAAAATGTAACGGGCTCGTCCGGGATTTGAACCCGGGACCTCTCGCACCCAAAGCGAGAATCATACCCCTAGACCAACGAGCAACGAATGCCGTCCTTTTTGATACGATATTTAATTAACTCCAATGGATAGATATATCAAAGTTTTACCTTGTTCGAGCACATGTATTTCCTACATATATTTATCGTTAGGCAAACTGAAAATCTTGAATAATTTGTTTTTATATAAACAACCGACAATTTATGGCAGTTACTTCTTCACTCTGACAGAAAGACGATAAAATATAATGAGGAACATAACTTTGAGATTGACAATAAATAACAATTCTCCTTTGAAACTGCATGCATATAGTATGCATGGTATAAATCGCCAAAACGTGCTTATGCTGAACAACGGACGCAGCGTTATTACCCCGCTTTATGACAAGTGATATTTTACAGTTCATGTTTTGTGTCAGTTTTTTTAAAAGAATAAAGCTATGATTGGCTGACCAAAAGATCGTCAAAACGTAACCTTCTACTGGTCGTCCTCAGATCTTAATGCGTAGCCTATTTTCGTTTACAATTCTAATCAAATTGAAAACGTTGCTTCTATAGGACAGATGCCACATCGTTAGTTCCCAGCTTGTCAAGTACATTTTTGGATGTGTGACAAGCCATATCTTTAACGGGTAAGAATCAACATGTTAATATATTGTGTTTGTTCTTTAAATTTAGATGTCGCATCTGTGCTTAATGTTCTGCAATTGTCGTTAAAATATTACTGTAGAATGCTAATCAGCTAAATTTAATCTAAATAAAAATGTTGAGAAAATTGGGCTCGTCCGGGATTTGAACCCGGTACCTATCGCACCGAAGCAAGAATCATACCCCTAAACAAACGAGCCGTACGGGTACGTTTATAACTAAAATTTTAGTAAATTTAGGTTTATTATGTATTTTCGAAGTTAAGCATTTTCAGTAGTAGTTAATCGACAAAAAATGTATATATATTATAACAATAGTTATGTTAGCAAAAAAGACAAAAATGTTTCGCGATCTATCTCAATGTGTTGGCATGGTGCGAAATTATTAACCTGACACTCATTAATCTTCGTGACAAATCGTAAGTGTGTTCGGTTGTTTGCGTTGTTTTGGACGAGTTTCTGTTATAGGAATTTATGTTGATACAGATTTAAATACGGGGTAGTGAGAGTGATATTTAATGGTCGTGTGGTATAAGTGCTAGCGCCGCACGCCATAGAACCGAGTTCAATTTCGTCTTACTGCGACCTTTTTTTTATTTGTTATAATGTTATTCTTAAAATATGTGGATCATGGGATATTAATTTAAAATGTAGAACATTTTATTGCGTTACCTCTATGTTTTGAATTATTTTTATAGTACATTTACCATTTTTATGCCCCCACTTTAGAGGGGGGGGCATATAGAT
This sequence comes from Congeria kusceri, assembly GCA_027627225.1. Taxonomy (NCBI): domain Eukaryota; kingdom Metazoa; phylum Mollusca; class Bivalvia; order Myida; family Dreissenidae; genus Congeria; species Congeria kusceri. The sequence continues at coordinate 38,017,703 of CM051040.1, read as the reverse complement.
TTGCCCTTGTCCGTCCGTCCGTCCTTTCGTCAGTTCGTCGGATTTTTGTGTCGCGCATAACTCAAAAAGTATAACTGCTAGAGAGATGAAACTTTATAACCATACTCATCGGCATCGGGGCTTGTGCACCTGGGTATTTTGGTGCAGTTTTTTTCCGACATCAGTGGAGTTATGGCCCTTTTTTAGCAAAAAATGATATTTTTGGACTTGTGTCGCGCGTAACTCAAAAAGTATTGCTGCTAGAGTGATGAAACGTTACAAACATATTAATCAGCATGTGAACTTATGCACCTGGATATTTTGGTGCATTTTTTCCATCAGCAGAGTTTTGTGACAACCAGCGGAATGTAGGGGCAACCGTGTCCTAGTTTCAATTACAATCACATACTCAATGGATAAATCATGAAAAACGTGAGTACTAACCCGCAACAAAAGGTGTAAAATAAAATGTTTATAAAATGTCGATGTCGAGAATGGAACTCAAAACTTCGGAACGCAAGCGCGGCATCTGATCACTACACCATTCGCGCTTTCGTATAGCTAAATCAATATGATATCAATTTGGAATGACGCTACGCTCGTTACATGTCGTGATATCTATAAATAAATCCCGATTGCATACCGAATATTCAGGAGTGTCAGGTTAATAATTTCGATCTATATACGAACACTGATCATATGGTGATGCGTTTGCATTCTTACTTCATAACATTTCAGTAGATCTAGTAATTGTTTCATATAAATTATACAAAAATAGGGCTCGTCCGGGATTTGAACCCGGGACCTCTCGCACCCTAAGCGAGAATCATACCCCTAGACCAACGAGCCACGTTAAGGGGATAATAATATCTAGATTTATACCCCAATCGCATAAGAGCAAAGATGTTACAGTCATCGATCAAACCTTTTTTGGCGTAGCTGTCTAAGATCACTTTTGACCTTGATTGCTTGTGATTATTATGCAGCGGGAAATTTGAATGCAAATAGAATTGGGCACATTTTTAATGTTCGGGAATGCAAACTTATACAACAATGTTTTAACGTATACCAATAACTTTTGCATACGTTTGAGGATTAGAATTTACATAATTGTTTACATAAGCGGTTGAAATTAAGTTTTAAACATATCTCCGACTTACACTCTAGAACTGAACATAATTATGAGCAAGTTTACTCATTGTATGCCATGATCAGAATTTTATATTCATTCACATAATGAAATAACGATTTTGTTTAGCCTTCATAATCGGCGCGCTCTATAAATAGCAATTACGATTCTACTATTCACGGGCACGACAGTCAGTCACAACGTAAAATGTTGCCTGTCACGTCTGCCTGTCAATAGTCAGTGGTGTAGCTTCCTTTAGGCACTATAGGCACGTGCCTATACATTTTTTCTAGACATGAACAATATAAAACCGCTAAAAAATCAATTAAAACAAGAGCGGGTAGGGGTGAGGAGCAATCTTTGTCAGTTGCGTTTAAACTTCATTTATTAACGATTACATCGATATTAAATACATCTCATGAATATAAATACACGCTTATTATATTGTATTCTAAAAAATGGTTTTTTTTGTAACCATAGATAAACACCCTTTTTATTAAAAGTCAATTGTGGATATTAAATGCATACTGTGCCCTTACATATTTTATACGCAAGCTAGTGTTAGTGATAGTGTTAAGGTTTCTAGTGACAAGCACAAAATATAAAGTTGTAAATTTCTGGTATTTTTCTGATAAATAAGCAACAAAATATTAGCAAACTTGATGGATCTTATATTTCCCATTATTGTATCATTGTGTAAAAATATTACTCTACGTTGAGACGGAATGTCGTGCCTGTGAATTAATTTTAGCGAGTACAACACACTCCAGCAGGAGAGTGAATTATTCTGAAAATAGCGCGCGGTAAAGCTGTGTTAATACACACGCATCAATTAGCGTCCTCGGAATCCTAAACCCGAGAATTTCAATAAATGGGGAATTTATATTGATAAACTTACTGTGCATGTTAATTTATATTTTAAATGTGGTTGCGTTTTATTTAGAATTATTTATAATTGCACCTTTCTATCAACTTCTCAAGTAGATGTTATTCAAGTTATTAAAATGTTCAACATATTTATAAGTAAAATGTGGTGAAAGAAGTCTCGTAAATACGTCGAAATGGTATTCATGTTACTTTAAGTTCATTTGAATAGCATGAATACACTATGTGCAATACTAATGATACATGTTGTATATTATTTAACATAACTATGTACACTTGTCTGATATATATAATACTCATTTGCATTCGTTCCCGCTATTATTATCTGACAGTATTAATTTGTTAAATTTGCCTGACAAAGTCATGTATCAATAATGTTTACGTAAATTACTAGTACCGGTATGTAACTAAAATAGACGTTTTCGTAGTGGCTCGTTGGTCTAAGGGTATGATTCTCGCTTCGGGTGCGAGAGGTCCCGGGTTCAAATCCCGAATGCCCGTTTTATTTTAATATTTTTGTTATAACATTCATCTGAGATATGTTTTATACAACAATATTTACGAAGGATGCGGAATATGCTTTAGATTGGTTTTTTTTACTATTTATTGAATAAGAATATACATTGTCGCATAAAATGTTGTATGTATTGCTCCCTAAATCATTTCAATAACCTCTTATAAATATTAATACATTGCAATGCCAAAACTGTCGATATACAAACTATTCATGCAGTACTGCTAACATAATTTATCGTTAAGGCTTATTGTCTTCTCGATATGCAACTTTACAAAATGAGGACGATCTTTCTTCACTGCTTTTCAAAGCGTTTACAGCACACGTACAACAATATGCGATGTCTTAAACAGTGTATTCTATTATATAGTTAAAATTATTAAATCAAGCGTTCTAACGGCATTATGTTTAACATTTAAAGGGACGTAATATCAACGTCAAATAGTCCTCATCTGTGACACGTACATTATCAATCAAAGTTTGGTAAATCGGCACGTTGCCTTTGGCCATTTACACATATACAAAACAACATAGCCAAGACAAGGAATCATAAAAGGAAACTTATACATAATTATACATATGAACATTAAAGAAAAAGGTGCGTTAACTGCGTGATTGTATATATACTCGATTTGAACCAGGGACTTCTCGGACCCAAAGCGAGAATCATACCCTAAGGATCGAGATTTCTCGGACCCCAGATTCTTCGGTCCCTACTGAGGAGACTTCGCGGACAGTAGATTTTTCGGACACCTTATGCCAAAGTATCGGCCCAAAGATTAATTTGAGATAAACTCAATCATTAATATCTGTGCGGTGAATAAACCAATCATATTCCGCCCCATGTTTTCACCAGTGTTGCATTAATATCCTAAATACCGTAAAATATCTATATTTTCGGACACTGTAAATTTTCGGACGCCTTCTTTTTCAACAAAATAATTATTTTGTGTCACGGACATCCTGATGTTAAACCATAATTAATGAATCTTAATTTTCGGACATTTGAAATGACAGTGGTATTTTAGCAGAAATCTTAACCTGCTTGCGTTAATCCGGTGACACATCGCACAGGTCATAAAACCTGGCAGATGAATGAGTGGAGGCGGTGGACCGTTACATTAGCGTCATTGGGTTCAGAGCCATGTGCAATTAATAATGGGTTTACCCGATTGTGTATACCGGTATTGATATCGTATATTAAATATGCTGTTGAAATTATCCTATTAAGGAACCAGTCGTTACCAGTCTTAATTATTTACCAATAAATTCTGCTTAATTTATTCATCTTTGAACTCGGTCGACAAAAAATGCAGTCTTGGCGTAATTTTCTGCAAAACAAAATAAAACATACGAAATGATTTAAAATTAATTGCAAACATCGCTAAAAATTAATAATACTTTACGGCGTGGTATTTAACAAGCACGCGAAATCATTAATCAATACTATCCCAGTATATTCGGCCAAAAACGTTACACACCGGACGTATCCGAACGTAATCGCAATATTGTCATAGTGTCTATAAATTTTCGGACTCCTGCAATTTGGGAATATTTTTGTGTATCCAAATTATCGGACACAAAATGTTTTAATTATTTTTAAGTGTCCGAAAATATAGATATTTTACGGTACTAGTAATTTACCTAAAAATAATTTGTCAGGCAAATTTAACAAATTAATACTGTCAGAAAATAATAGCGGGAACGAATGCACATTATTATTATATATATCAGACAAGTGTACATAGTTATGTTAAATAATATACAACACGTATCATTAGTATTGCACATAGTGTATTCATGCTATTCAAATGAAGATAAGTAACATCAATACCAGTTCGACGTATTTACGAGACTTCTTTCACCACATTTTACTTATAAATATGTTGAACATTTTTATAACTTGAATAATATCTACTAGAGAAGTTGATAGAAAGGTGCAATTATCAATAATTCTAAATAAAACGCAACCACATGAAAAATATAAATTAACATGCACAGTAAGTTTATCAATATAAATTCCCCATTTATTGAAATTCTCGGGTTTAGGATTCTGAGGACGCTAATTGGTGCGTTTGTATTAACACAGCTTTACCGCGCGCTATTTTCAGAATGATTCACTCTCCTGCTGGAGTGTGTTGTACTCGCTTAACGTAATTCACAGGCACGACATTCCGTCACAACGTACAGTAATATTTTCACGCAATGATACAATAATGGGAAATATAAGATCCATCGAGTTTTTGTTGCTTATTTATCAGAAAAATACCAGAAATTTACAACTTTATATTTTGTGCTTGTCACTAGAAACCTTAACACTATCACTAACACTAGCTTGCGTATAAAATATGTAAGGGCACAGTATGCATTTAATATCCACAATTGACTTTTAATAAAAGGGGTGTTTATCTATGGTTACAAAAATCCCATTTTTTAGAATACAATATAATAAGCGTGTATTTATATTCATGAGATGTATTTAATATCGATGTAATCGTTAATAAATGAAGTTTAAACGCAACTGACAAAGATTGCTCCTCACCCCTACCCGCTCTTGTTTTAATTGATTTTTTAGCGGTTTTATATTGTTCATGTCTAGAAAAAATGTATAGGCACGTGCCTATAGTGCCTAAAGGAAGCTACACCACTGACTATTGACAGGCAGACGTGACGCAAGCTCAACAGGCAACATTTTACGTTGTGACTGACTGTCGTGCCCGTGAATAGTAGAATCGTAATTGCTATTTATAGAGCGCGCCGATTATGAAGGCTAAACAAAATCGTTATTTCATTATGTGAATGAATATAAAATTCTGATTATGGCATACAATGAGTAAACTTGCTCATAATTATGTTCAGTTCTAGAGTGTAAGTCGGAGATATGTTTAAAACTTAATTTCAACCGCTTATGTAAACAATTATGTAAATTCTAATCCTCAAACGTATGCAAAAGTTATTGGTATACGTTAAAACATTGTTGTAAGTTTGCATTCCCGAACATTAAAAATGTGCCCAATTCTATTTGCATTCAAATTTCCCGCTGCATAATAATCACAAGCAATCAAGGTCAAAAGTGATCTTAGACAGCTACGCCAAAAAAGGTTTGATCGATGACTGTAACATCTTTGCTCTTATGCGATTGGGGTATAAATCTAGATATTATTATCCCCTTAACGTGGCTCGTTGGTCTAGGGGTATGATTCTCGCTTAGGGTGCGAGAGGTCCCGGGTTCAAATCCCGGACGAGCCCAATTTTTGTATAATTTATATGAAACAATTACTAGATCTACTGAAATGTTATGAGTAAGAATGCAAAAGATGAAAGTGAGTATGTATCGATAAGAACAGAATTGACGGAGATAAACAATAAACTAAGCAATATCTTTGTAAGCACAAAGAATGATAGTGGGCTAAAAAGTATGATGAGAGAATTAGTCAACGAGATGAAAGATGATCTATTAAAATCGGTGATACATAAAATCGAGAAGCTTGAAAGTAGTATCTTTGAGAAACAGATAGAAAATGACAAGTTAATAGGAGAAGTTAAACGATTAGAAGAAAAGCTGAAAGATGTAAAAAAAAAACAGCAATTAAAAGCGGACATGATGAAACAGCAATTAGTTAATGAAGAGAAATTAAATGAACTGGAGCAATATAGCAGACGCAACAATATAAGACTGTCTGGATGCGAAGATAAGGAGAAAGAAAGATGTAAAAAAAAAACACCAATTAAAAGCGGACATGATGAAACAGCAATTAGTTAATGAAGAGAAATTAAATGAACTGGAGCAATATAGCAGACGCAACAATATAAGACTGTCTGGATGCGAAGATAAGGAGAAAGAAACAGCCGAAGAATCCGTGAATATTGTGTTGAAAACTCTGAATGAGAAGATGCCGAGCATTAAACTAGTGAAAGACGATATCGATATTGCACACAGAATAGGAAAGTTCGAGAAAAACAAATCCAGGCAAATAATAATAAAACTGCAATCCCGAATGAAGAAGAATCAAATAATGCATGAAAAGAAAAATCTGAAAGGTGAGAAGCTGTATGTTAACGAAGACCTTACTAGACTTAATCAAGAAGTGTTCCGATGTGTACGGCTGAAGAAGAAAGACGTTGTATCATCGGCCTGGACCCACGAAGGCAGCATCAAATACAGAGATTGTCAAGACCATATACATACCCTTCATTTCTCAAACTACAAATTCTGGATGGACCTACCATGGCCCCAAAAAAAAAAAAAAGTTTAACATGGATCGTTTATTGTTAAGCTTTTTAAAAAAATGTACAATTTAATCAAACTAATTCTATTGATTATATCTCTTTTTTGTGAACTTTTTTGCGCAGTATAGTTATGACAGGCAGTTAGAACGTTAAAATCGATAGCGATAATCACGATCCTCCTCTATCGTATGTGTGGACACTTTGTCTAAGTAAACATGAATGAATGTTGTTGTTTTTTTTTTTGTAAACCATAAAATCAACAGAAGATGTACATGCTCTATGGACCTTTTTACAAACAAATAAGCATATTTATAATTACGAGCAGCACTATTACAAGGGTTTAAAAAAAAATAAATTTAAACATAAGATAGCATATATAGCGTAGTTTCAACTGCATAAGCTAATATTTTAATAAAAACCTTAGCTCTTGAAAAAAATAAATAAATTCTTAATAGTCATCTAATTTTCTTTTTCTTTTTCAATTGTCGTGACAAATATAACTTCGATAGTATTTGTAAATTAGTTATATTTTTTGAGAAGTAAATGTTACTATTAACACTTTGAAGTAAACCTTAGTTTGTTTAGTATATTGGTAATAATACGCGATAATTATTATCCTTCTCTATCTTTTGTTAGTATTGACACTGATGTAAACCAAAGTTTGTTTAGTTTATTGGTAATAATTTGCATTAAAATAAATTTGTAAATTCTAAATAGCCATCTAAATTTGTTTATAATTGTTGTGACAAATATAACTTCGATAATGTAAAATAGAAAAATATTTAAAAGTAAATGTTATTATTAACATTTTGATGTAAATCATAGTTTGTCTAGTTTATTGGTAATAGAAAGATACGTTATGGATTATATTCTTGATGCACTGCCATTTTTGTATACGATATGGGGGATTTTTATATATATATTTTTTTAAATATCTACATTGATAAATTATAATTTTTTTACATATATTATTAGGGGAACATGCAAAATATAATCAAAATTGTGTCAGTATTAAACTATGATCAGTCATATTAAATTATGTGTCTAAAGGTTATTATAAAATACAATACGGAAAGGTAACAATAATTTTTATATAATTAACAGTTATACCTCAAACAAAGGTTATGCTCACGTGTTTTTGTTGCTTTCGATGTGAGAACAACCTCTTTTGGTTAACAAACATAATTATGCTTGCTTGTTGTATTAATGATACATGTATTACCAAGGGACTAATTACACAAAGATTTAATAGAATATATGATAATATAAATATATTATAGATGTAATTAAACATATCCCTTAGAGGTTATCAAAAACAGAATATGGATAACAAATGTAACTCACCAACTGTTATGCTCACATGCTTTTGTTTTTCGATGTGAGATTGACAATGTTTTGGTGTAAAACACACATTCCAATAGTTTCCTTTTCTTTTTCCTTTTTTTCTCCTTGTTTTTTAGACAAGAATATTTGGCTATATAAGAGTAAATCGTATATAAAAAATAATCAAACATAAACATCTAGAGATTAATTAAATATGGCAATTAAATATGGTTTTTTGTATATGATAGTTTCTAGTAACCAACAATAGTTTGTTGTTGTTGTTTTTTTGTTTTTTTTGTTTAAAAAAAAAAGAAAAGATGTATCTAGATTAACTATATGATCCGCTCTATTGTGAACATTCCTCCATGTCAACAACACCCTTTTTAAAAATGTTATACCTACACTTGATGCGGTAATTTACCAAATTTGTTTTAAATGAAAACAGATAGACGATACTAAAATTACATATACAGTTGTTAATAATTTGAATATATATGGCGATTACACAATACTACTCTTAAAATTATTTTTCACACAAGACTCTGAAATAGAGAGATCTCCATTCTATTGCAGGTGTTTGATACCAATCATAAATATAAATCTATTAACATATACATAACTTCTCATGTCAACACCACTTTTATAAAATTAATACATATACATTTATTTAGTTGAAATTATTATATTTTTTTTGACTACTCTTGTGTTTTATATAACACATTCATCTTTGTAGAAATGCATAGAATATTGTTTATTAATTGTGATAGAAAATTTGTCGCTCACATCTAAATATACAATTAGACATGATAAACAAGGAAACTTTAAATCACTTAATAACGTATTGTTATTTTTTCCAAATGAATGGATTTAAAAAAAAAACTTCTTATATGAGAGAATGTCTGACTGTCTCTTTGAAAAATCGTCTAATGTTAAATGGAAACAATAATATTCTCATTAAATGTTAAAGGTTTAGGTGATAAGAAAAAGCGACTTCAAGTATTCGAATGGTTGAAAATTAAAGATTTTTCATTCTATATACTGCAAGAAACACATTCAACCAATGACACCACAAAATCATGGACGCACGAATGGAACGGCCAATCCTATTTTAGTGGTACGAAATCAAACAAAGAAGGGGTAGCAATACTTATAAACCCCAAATATAAAATGAATATTTTAAAATATGATGATATCATACCAGGACGCTTGCAAGCTTTGAAATTGGAAATTAATGAAAATATTGTTACACTCATTAATCTTTATGGACCCAATAATGATGATACGGACCTGTTTACAACTCTGTGTAAATATTTAGCAAATATAGAGGATTATGTTATCATTGGAGGCGATTTTAATACAGTTTTAAACACTAACATGGACAAGAAAAATGGCCGAACTGATACACATAAAAATTGTAGAGAAAGCATAAATAACATAATAAACGAATATAATCTTATCGATATATGGAGAATGCATAATCCTAATAAACGTCAATATACATGGCACTCTAATGGTAAGCCACCAATTTTCAGTAGGCTTGACTTTTTTCTAATTACGGACTCATTATGTAATATGACAATAAATTGCGCAATACAAACAGGATATAAAACAGACCATTCTAGTGTTATACTTAAGATAGATTTTATTTCACAGAAAAGGGGACCAGGATACTTTAAAATAAACAACAGTCTACTTTTAAATACAGAATATCAATTATTAATAAGAAATTCAATTAATGAAATGTTAGCTCATAACAAGAATGCAAACCCAAATATTAAATGGGAATTAGTAAAAGGCAACATAAGAAATGTAACAATAGAATTTGCTAGCCAGAAGAAAAAGGACGATAATCAGCAAGAAATAAAATTAATTAAAGAAATCGAAAATCTTGAGCAAGAAATAGTAAATAATTATAAAATAGAAAAGTTAGAGGAAATATCATGCAAAAAACAGTTGTTGGAAAATATACGGGACAAAAAAATTAATGGAATAATATTAAGATCCAAAGCTATTTATGTTGAAAGTAACGAAAAAAATAGTGCCTTTTTTGCAAACTTAGAAAAAAGACATGCTGAAAAGAAAATAATTAAACGCTTAAAAGTCAATGATACTTATGTAACAAACCAAAATGAAATTCTACAGGAAGAAGTAAATTTCTTTAAATCAATTTATCAAAAACAAAACAATAAAACATCAAACATTGATTTTTTTAACGTACCAATAAATAATCTCAATGATAACGACAAAACCATCTGCGAAGGGCTTTTATCAGCAGAAGAATGCCATAATGCCTTAAAACAGATGAACAATAATAAAAGTCCGGGCTCAGATGGATTAACAGCAGAGTTCTACAAAATATTCTGGGAAGACATAAAACAAACATTTACAGCTGCAATTAACTATTCGTTCACCACTGGAAATTTAACTGATCTACAAAAACAAAGTATCATATCCTTAATTCCTAAGCAAGATAAAGACACTTCTGTTTTAACAAACTGGCGACCAATATCACTTCTTAATGTAGACTATAAGATAGCTACAAAGACCATTGCAAACAGAATAAAAAAAGTTATACCGTTAATAATAGCTCCAACACAAACAGGTTTTATAAAGGGGCGCTATATTGGAGAGAATGTAAGGTTAATTTTTGAAATATTAGAATATCTCGAAAACAAAAAAATGCCCGGTCTTTATTTTTCTCTGATTTTGAAAAAGCATATGATACTTTGAATCATGATTTTATGTTTAAATGTTTAAAACACTTCAACTTCGGTGATGACCTTATTCGGTGGGTTAGACTTTTCTATCATGATATAAATAGTGTTATAATGAACAATGGGCATATGTCCGAAAGTTTTAAAATAAAAAATGGCGTCCGACAGGGTTGTCCACTCTCGTCATCCTTATTTGTAATATGTATCGAATTACTTTCCTATTATATTGAAAAAGAACGAACAATCACAGGTATTAACATAAACGGGGTAGAATTAAAACAATCACTATTCGCAGACGACGCTACATTTTTTAACAACGGTTCGCAAGCCTCCTTTGAAAACCTCATAAATACAATAACACAATTCGGTCATACCTCTGGATTAAACCTTAACATTTTCAAATCAACCATACTGAGGGCAGGGATTTTAAAAAATACAGCTATAACGTTTTGTCAGAATTACAAATTTAATTGGACATCTGAATCTGCGAAAACATTAGGATTGAATTTTTATAATTGTAAAACAAAAAATGTAACCCTAAACTTAGAACCTAAATTAAATGCATTTAGCGATTGCCTCAAACAATGGCAACATAGGAAACTGACCCTATTTAAAAAAATTACAGTAATTAAAACCTTTGCACTACCAACATTAGTATATCCTTTTACTGTCTTACCAAATCCCTCAAAACATATTATTAAAAACGTAACAAAACAGATTTTTAATTTCGTATGGGATGGTAAACCAGATAAAATTAAACGTACTAAAATCATTATGAATTATAAACATGGAGGTTTAAAGTTAACAGACATCGAAATGTTTTTAAATTCTATTAAGGGTTGTTGGGTTAAGCGGCTTCTTGCACAAAATAACAGCTCATGGAAGTGCATATACGATACTATTGTTAAAAAATACGGAGGGGAATTGCTTTTTGAGTCAAAGTTACGACCACCAGACATTAAACGTATTTGTAAAAATAATGTATTTTTTGAAAATATACTTAACGGTTGGAACGCGAGTAAAAATTGCTATCAACATGATTTTAGTAAACATATTATATGGAATAATAGTGAGATAAAGATTGAAAATAAAACTCTGTATTGGAAAGAATGGCATGATAAAGGTATAAAATTTATTGATCAGTTAATTGACTTCCAGATGAATAGATTTTATAGTTTTGCAGATTTTAAATATATTTACAATGCATCTAACGGCGATTTCTTAAAGTACAATAGTCTAATAAATAATATACCAAAACATTTATTGGAAATTGTAGACGAACGTTTCTTAACAGGACATAGAAATAAAACATTATTGGATATAATTAAGACATCAAGCCAACCAAATAGAGTTTTGTACAACCTTCAGTTATCAAAAGTATCTAATACAAGTGCAACATCAGAAAATAAATGGCAAGACATTTTGCAAAATAAAGAATTAAATTGGACTAAAATATATACATTAGTACACCAAACATGTACTGACACAAGTCTTAGATGCTTTCAATATAAATTTATTATGCGCTTAACCCCAACAAATACATATCTCTATCGATGCAAATTGATACATTCTAACATGTGTGATTTGTGCAATGAATACTATGAGGATATTGAACACTTGTTTTGGAAATACCGTGTTTCGCAACACTTATGGAGCAAACTCTCTGATTATTTATACGATAAAGGCATTTTAGTATATTTTAACTACGAACTAGTATGTTTCGGTCAGTTAGACAACAATAAAAACGCAACAACGATCAATTTTATTATCTATCTAATGAAATATTTTATATTCACAATGAAATGTCGGGATCGTAATCCCGACTTCAAAAGTTTTATTTCGATCTTGACATCACTTCTTGATATTGAACACGAAATAGCCCTAAAAAATGATACACTTGAAAGATTTTATACAAAATATCGAATTTTAATCGACAGTCAGACATGAACCTCACTTTTTATTTCTTTTTTCCTTTTTTTTGTCAGCATAATATTCTCTACCTTTTAAAGCACCTCTCTTTTATAGCAAGATTAACTAGTTAGCATATTTTTTTTTAAGATAAAAAGAAAACACATCCGGTAAAACACGTCATTATACGTGCATAAACTGTTGCTCTTTTTTCTCCGTTTAAATTTTGGGAAATAATTTAATTGCATATGCTTGCCTTAAGTGTTTTTGAACTCATTTCTCATGTGTATTCTCAGTGTAAACTGCATGTATATGCATGTGTATGTATAATGTATGTTTTATTGATATTTAATAAAAAAAAAAAAAAGAATGCAAACGCACCACCATATGATCAGTGTTCGTATATAGATCGAAATTATTAACCTGACACTCCTGAATATTCGGTATGCAATCGGGATTTATTTATACATATCACGATATGTATCGAGCGTAGTGTCATTCCAAATTGACATCATATTGATTTAGATATACGAAAGCGCAAATGGTGTAGTGGATCAGATGCCGCGCTTGCGTCCCGAAGTTTTGAGTTCCAGTCTCGGCATCGACATTTTATAAACATTTTATTTTACACCTTTTGTTGCGGGTTAGTACTCACGTTTTTCATGATTTATCCATTGAGTATGTGATTGTATTTGAAACTAGACATGTGCCCGTAGGACACGGTTGCCCCTACATTCCGCTGGTTGTCACAAAACTCTGCTGATGGAAAAAATGCACCAAAATATCCAGGTGCATAAATTCGCACGCTGATTAATATGTTTGTAACGTTTCATCACTCTAGCAGCAATACTGTTTGAGTTACGAGCGACACAAGTCCAAAAATATCATTTTTTGCTAAAAAAGGGCCATAACTCCACTGATGTCGGAAAAAAACTGCACCAAAATACCCAGCTGCCCAAGCCCCGATGCCGATGAATATGCTTATAAAGTTTCATCACTCTAGCAGTTATAATTTTTGAGTTATGCGCGACACGGACGGACAAGGGCAAATCTATATGCCCACCCCCTCTAAAGTGGGGGCATAAAAATGGTAAATGTACTATAAAAATAATTCAAACATAGAGGTAACGCAATAAAATGTTCTACATTTTAAATTAACATCCCATGATACACATATTTTAAGAAGAGCATTATAACATATAAAAAAAGGTCGCAGTCAGACGGAATTGAGCACGGCTCGATGGCGTGCGGCGCTAGCACTTATACCACACGACCATTAAATATCACTCTCGCTACCCCGTATTTATATCTGTATCAACATAAATTCCTATAACTGAAACTCGTCCAAAACAACGCAAACAACCGAACACACTTACGATTTGTCACGAAGATTAAAGAGTATCAGGTTAATAATTTCGCACTATACCAACACATTGAGAGCGCCGAACATTTTTGTCTTATTTGCTAACACAACTATTGTTATAATATATAGACATTTGTTGTCGATTATGTACTACTGAAAATGCTTAATTTTGAAAATACATAATAAACCTAAAGTTACTAAAATTTTAGTTGTAAACGTACAAGTACGGCTCGTTTGTTTAGGGGTATGATTCTTGCTTCGGGTGCGATAGGTACCGGGTTCAAATCCCGGACGAGCCCAATTTTCTCAACATTTTTATTTAGATTAAATTTAGTAGATTAGCATTCTACAGTAATATTTTAACGACAATTGCAGAACATTTAGCAGCATGTCTAAAACATAAGTTCGCGTTGCAGGAATCAGTCAATCATAAATAATGGGGACTCGATGTGACCTGGGCATATACCATTGTGTTTCAGTGCTTACGGTATTGTTTTAGCAGTATGATGATATGTTGATCAAAACATGTTTCATTGTCATTGCATATCATTTTGATAAAACAAAGTAAATGTTATATCATGCAGAAAATGCATTTGCTTCGGACGGGAATCGAACCCGGGCCACCCGCGTGGCAGGCGAGTATTCTACCACTGAACCACAGATGCGACATCTAAATCTAAAGAACAAGCACAATATATTAACATGTTGATTCTTACCCGTTACAGATATCACTTGTCACAAATCCAAAAATGTACTTGACAGGTTGGGAACTAACGATGTGGCAGGTGTTCTATAGAAGCAACGTTTTCAATTTGATTAGAACTATATACGAAAATAGGTTGCGCATTAAGATCTGAGGACGACCAGTAGAAGGTTACGTTCTGACGATCTTTTGGTCAGCCAATCGTAGCTTTATTCTTTAAAAAACTGATACAGACATGAACTGTAAGATATCACTTGTCATAAAGCGGGGTAATAACGATGCGTCAGTTGTTCAGCATAAGCACGATTTGGCGATTTATACCATGCATACTATATGCATGCAGTTTCAAAGGAGAATTGGTATTTATCGTTAATCTCATAGTTATATTCCTCATTATATTTTATCGTCTTTCTGTCAGAGTGTAAAAGTAATTGCCATAAGTTGTCGGTTGTTTATATAAAAACAAATTATTGAAGATTTTTAGTTTGCCTAACGATAAATAAATTCCTGTAGGAAATATATGTGCTCGAACAAGGTAAAACTTTGATATATCTATCCATTGGAGTTAATTAAATATCGTATCAAATAGGAAGGCAATCGTGGCTCGTTGGTCTAGGGGTATGATTCTCGCTTTGGGTGCGAGAGGTCCCGGGTTCAAATCCCGGACGAGCCCGTTACATTTTCATAAAAATATATAACTCGTTTCGGTTAAGTCAAAATACCAAAAAATTAATAAATGAATATAAGGCTTGCCAATATCTAAACCAAGTGATTGTTTTTAATGACTCGTTGTCCACTATACCCACTCCAACATATTGCATACGTAATGAAATGAAGAATTAATACAAAGATGTTCATCTCAGGTAGAACACATTTGTATGATATTTGGTACATCAAACGGTGACTCAATTAGATTTACGATTTTCACGTTAGCGTTCTATACGTCAAACACATTTACCGCATCATTGGCTCAGCGGTAGCCTGCCGCGCGATTACAACATAGTTTGTAGCTTGTATAAAAAATAATTCAGATGGAAATTCAATGAACGAAATAAAATAAAAAATAGTGCCATAATTTTTTTTATACATGTAGAACGCTAACGTAAATTCGTCCGGGGCGCACGTTTTCACCTGTTGTTAAATCTAACTGAGTCAACGTTTGATGTACCAAATATCAGGACCTCTCGCACCCAAAGCGAGAATCATACCCCTAGACCAACGAGCCACGATTGCCTTCCTTTTTGATACGATATTTAATTAACTCCAATGGATAGATATATCAAAGTTTTACCTTGTTCGAGCACATATATTTCCTACATATATTTATCGTTAGGCAAACTGAAAATCTTCAATAATTTGTTTTTATATAAACAACCGACAATTTATGGCAGTTACTTCTTCACTCTGACAGAAAGACGATAAAATATAATGGGGAATATAACTATGAGATTGACGATAAATAACAATTCTCCTTTGAAGCTGCATGCATATAGTATGCATGGTATAAATCGCGAAAACGTGTTTATGCTGAACAACGGACGCAACGGTATTACCCCGCTTTATGACAAGTGATATCTTACAGTTCATGTTTTGTGTCAGTTTTTTTTAAGAATAAAGCTATGATTGGCTGACCAAAAGATCGTCAGAACGTAACCTTCTACTGGTCGTCCTCAGATCTTAATGCGTAGCCTATTTTCGTATATAATTCTAATCAAATTGAATACGTTGCTTCTATAGAACACCTGCCACATCGTTAGTTTCCAGCTTGTCAAGTTCATTTTTGGATTGGTGACAAGCGATATCTTTAACTGGTAAGAATCAACATGTTAATATATTGTGTTTGTTCTTTAAATTTAGATGTCGCATCGGTGGTTCAGTGGTAGAATACTCGCCTGCCACGCGGGTGGCCCGGGTTCGATTCCCGTCCAAAGCACATGCATTTTCTGCATGATATAACATTTACTAGCTTCTTTGTTTTATCAAAATGATATGCAATGACAATGAAACATGTTTTGATCAACATATCATCATACTGCTAAAACAATACCGTAAGCACTGAAACACAATGGTATATGCCCAGGTCACATCGAGTCCTCAATATTTAATACTGACTGATTCCTGCAACGCGAACTTATTTTTTAGACATGCTGCTTAATGTTCTGCAATTGTCGTTAAAATATTACTGTAGAATGCTAATCAGCTAAATTTAATCTAAATAAAAATGTTGAGAAAATTGGGCTCGTCCGGGATTTGAACCCGGTACCTATCGCACGGAAGCAAGAATCATACCCCATAACAAACGAGCCGTACGGGTACGTTTATAACTAAAATTTTAGTAACTTTAGGTTTATTATGTATTTTCGAAGTTAAGCATTTTCAGTAGTACTTAATCGACAACAAATGTCTATATATTATAACAATAGTTGTGTTAGCAAATAAGACAAAAATGTTCGGCGCTCTATCTCAATGTGTTGGTATAGTGCGAAATTATTAACCTGACACTCATTAAACTTCGTGACAAATCGTAAGTGTGTTCGGTTGTTTGCGTTGTTTTGGACGAGTTTCTGTTATAGGAATTTATGTTGATACAGATTTAAATACGGGGTAGCGAGAGTGATATTTAATGGTCGTGTGGTATAAGTGCTAGCGCCGCACGCCATCGAACCGACTTCAATTTCGTCTGATTGCGACATTTTTTTTATTTGTTATAATGCTTTTCTTAAAATATGTGGATCATGGGATATTAATTTAAAATGTAGAACATTTTATTGCGTTACCTCTATGTTTGAATTATTTATATACTTCATTTACCATTTTTATGCCCCACTTTAGAGGGGGGGCATATAGATTTGCCCTTGTCCGTCCGTCCTTTCTTTCGTAAGTTGGTCGGATGTTTGTGTCGCGCATAACTCAAAAAGTATAACTGCTAGTGTGATAAAACTTTATAAGCATATTCATCGGCATCGGGGCTTGTGCACCTGGGTATTTTGGTGCAGTTTTTTTCCGACATCAGTGGAGTTATTGCCCTTTTTTAGCAAAAAGTGATATTTTTGGACTTGTGTCGCGCGTAACTCAAAAAGTAATTCTGCTAGAGTGATGAAACTTTACAAACATATTAATCAGTATGTGAACTTGTGCACCTGGATAGTTTGGTGCATTTTTTCCATCAGCAGAGTTTTGTGACAACCAGCGGAATGTAGGGGCAACCGTGTCCTACGGGCACATGTCTAGTTTCAATTACAATCACATACTCAATGGATAAATCATGAAAAACGTGAGTACTAACCCGCAACAAAAGGTGTAAAATAAAATGTTTATAAAATGTCGATGCCGAGACTGGAACTCAAAACTTCGGAACGCAAGCGCGGCATCTGATCCACTACACCATTCGCGCTTTCGTATATCTAAATCAATATGATGTCAATTTGGAATGACACTACGCTCGATACATATCGTGATATCTATAAATAAATCCCGATTGCATACCGAATATTCAGGAGTGTCAGGTTAATAATTTCGATCCATATACGAACACTGATCATATGGTGGTGTGTTTGCATTCTTACTTCATAACATTGCAGTAGATCTAGTAATTGTTTCATATAAACAATTTGAACCCGGGACCTCTCGCACCCTAAGCGAGAATCATACCCCTAGACCAACGAGCCATGTTAAAGGGATAATAATATCTAGATTTATACTCCAATCTCATAAGAGCAAAGATGTTACAGTCATCGATCAAACCTTTTTCGGCGTAGCTGTCTAAGATCACTTTTGACGGGCACGACAGTCAGTCACAACGTAAAATGTTGCCTGTTGAGCTTGCGTCACGTCTGCCTGTCAATAGTCAGTGGTGTAACTTCCTTTAGGCACTATAGGCACGTGCCTCTACATTTTTTCTAGACATGAAAAATATAAAACCGCAAAAAATCAATTAAAACAAGAGCGGGTAGGGATGAGGAGCAATCTTTGTCAGTTGCGTTTAAACTTCATTTATTAACGATTACATCGATATTAAATACATCTCATGAATATAAATACACGCTTATATAAATGTATTCTAAAAATGGGTTTTTTGTAACCATAGATAAACACCCCTTTTATTAAAAGTCAATTGTGGATATTAAATGCATACTGTGCCCTTATATATTTTATACGCAAGCTAGTGTTAGTGATAATGTTAAGGTTTCTGGTGACAAGCACAAAATATAAAGTGGTAAATTTCTGGTATTTTTCTGATAAATAAGCAACAAAATATTAGCAAACTTGACGGATCATATGTTTCCCATTATTGTATCATTGTGTAAAAATATTACTGTACGTTGTAACGGAATGTCGTGCCTGTGAATTAATTCTAGCGAGTACAACACACTCCAGCAATGTTGTCTTTTCTTGTCTGAAAATAGCGCGCGGTAAAGCTGTGTTAATACACACGCATCAATTAGCGTCCTCAGAATCCTAAACCCGAGAATTTCAATAAATGGGGAATTTATATTTACAAACTTACTGTGCATGTTAATTTATATTTTAATTGTGGTTGCGTTTTATTTAGAATTATTTATAATTGCACCTTTCTATCAACTTCTCTAGTAGATGTTTTTCAAGTTATAAAAATGTTCAACATATTTATAAGTAAAATGTGGTGAAAGAAGTCTCATAAATACGTCGAAATGGTATTCGTGTTACTTTATCTTCATTTGAATAGCATGAATACACTATGTGCAATACTAATGATACGTGTTGTATATTATTTAACATAACTATGTACACTTGTCTGATATATATAATAATAATTTCCATTCGTTCCCGATATTGTTTTCTGACAGTATTAATTTGTTAAATTTGCCTGACAAATTCATGTATCAATTATGTTTAAGTAAATTACTAATACCGTAAAATATCTATATTTTCGGACACTTAAAAGTAAATAAAAATTTTCATGTCCGATAATTTGGATACACAAAAATATTTCCAAATTGCAGGTGTCCGAAAATTTATAGACACTATGACAATATTGCGATTACGTTCTGATATGTCCGGTGTGTAACGTTTCTTGCCGAATATACACGGATAGTATTGATTAATGATTTCGCGTGCTTGTTAAATACCACGGCGAAAAGTATTATTAATTTTTAGCGATGTTTGCAATTAATTTTAAATCATTTCGTATGTTTTATTTTGTTTTGCAGAAAATTACGCCAAGACTGCATTTTTTGTCGACCGAGTTCAAAGATGAATAAATTAAGCAGAATTTATTCGTAGATAATTAAGACTGGTAACGACTGGTTCCTTAATAGGATAATTTCAACAGCATATTTAATATACGATATCAATACCGGTATACACAATCGGGTAAACCCATTATTTATTGCACATGGTACTGAATCCAATGATGCTAATGTAACGGGCCACCGCCTCCACTCATTCATCTGCCAGGTTTTATGACCTGTGCGATGTGTCACCGGATTAACGCAAACAGGTTAGATTTCTGCTAAAATACCACTGTCATATCAAATGTCCGAAAATTAACATTCATTAATTATAGTTTAAAATCAGGATGTCCGTGACACAAAATAATTATTTTGCTGAAAAAGAAGGCGTCCGAAAATTTACAGTGTCCGAAAATATAGATATTCTACGGTATTTAGGATATTCATGCATCACTGGTGAAAACATGGGGCGGTATGTGATTGGTTTATTCACCGCACAGATATTAATGATTGAGTTTATCTCAAATTAATTTTTGGGCCGATACTTTGGCGTAAGGTGTCCGAAAAATCTACTGTCCGCGAAGTCTCCTTAGTAGGGACCGAAGAATTTGGGGTCCGAGAAGTCTCGATCCTTAGGGTATGATTCTCGCTTTGGGTCCGAGAAGTCCCTGGTTCAAATCGAGTATATATACAATTACGCAGTTAACGCACCTTTTTCTTTAATGTTCATATGTATAATCCTATGTATAAGTTTCCTTTTATGATTCCCTGTCTTGGCCATGTTGTTTTGTATATGTGTAAATGGCCAAAGGCAAAGTGCCAATTCGCCAATAAATTTTGATTGGTAATGTACGTGTCACAGATGAGGACTATTTGACGTTGATATTACGTCCGTTGAAATGTTAAACATAATGCCGTTAGAACGCTTGATTTAATAATTTTAACTATATAATAGAATACACTGTTTAAGACATCGCATATTGTTGTACGTGTGCTGTAAACGCTTTGAAAAGCAGTGAAGAAAGATCGTCCTTATTTTGTAAAGTTGCATATCGAGAAGACAATAAGGTTTTTACAATAAATTATGTTAGCTGTACTGCATGATTAGTTTGTATATCGACAGTTTTGGCATTGCAATATATTAATATTTATAAGAGGTTATTGAAATGATTTAGGGAGCAATACATACAACATTTTATGCGACAATGTATATTCTTATTCAATAAATAGTAAAAAAACCCAATCTAAAGCATATTCCGCATCCTTCGTAAATATTGTTGTATAAAACATATCTCAGATGAATGTTATAACAAAAATATGAAAATAAAATGGGTTCGTCCGGGATTTGAACCCGGGACCTCTCGCACCCGAAGCGAGAATCATACCCTTTGACCAACATGTCATAAGTTTGTTGTACATTTAAAAAATTATTGTCGGTATAATGTATTTAAGTTAACTAAAGGCAGTGATCTGCAAAAAAAAGGTATATCGATGTAAATGATTGTCACATAAATTATAGCACTATTGCAAACGGTCGAAAATGTGACTTCCATAAGATGACTTTCATTTGTGTAGCCATATTTGTTGAGGATGCTGAACCGAACACAGAATACTCGGCAAACTAAATTCTGTGGGATGTGTACTCGTTGTAGATAAACTTCTATAATTTCCAGCAGTAACCTCCGGTTTTACGAAAGGGTTCTCGCTAACGTAACGCAGTCTCCCGCTAACAATTACCGATATTGTCAATGTTTCAAACGTGCACAAACATTTTTGTGTATTTCTTCTAGTTTCCAATAAAGTCTTTTCAAAACGACTGCCTTTTCGGAATCCCAGCATGATCGCCATTGTACACGTATGTTATTTAAATACGAAACACTCACACAAGTGTAAAAGTTTAGTCTGTTAAACCTGACTTGATTTAACAAAATTGAACAAATTTTGACAACATCCCTCTCACACCTGAGATCGTCATCGTTAGATAATGTAGAACGGACTACACTAATGAAATATTACGGAACACGACTAAATCAGTCCCTACACGTACACTATTATGGTCAATGTTTTGGATTCAATAAAATTGACATTCATTTTTTACCATAAACTGTTCAATTTTTTAACTCAATATTGTTTCATTTGTGATTAGAACGCTGGTCTGGCATGGATGGATCACGTTGTTGTTTTATGTTTTTGTGGTTGGCATTGAAGGTTTGAACAGAAAATTAGAAATACTAAGTGGAGAATAGACGGCTGAAATAAAGAAAGTATTAAATGTCATTCAATGTGTTCGAAACATTGTATTAAAATCCAGGTACCTTTAAACTTGTTCTCAAGTAGCAGAGGTAGATTAAAACAACGACTGCATATGATAAATACATTAAATGCAAAAAAAAATACTGCACCATATTATTGATATATAATAACACTTAGCCATATTATTGACAGTCTCTCAATAAATATCTGCGAAATCTGATTTTTCTCAATATATTGCATCAATCTTCAATATAGCCAACACACTTCAATATAGTTGTCAATTTCATGCATTGAACATATTATTGACCATTTTATTGAACGTGTATGGGCCCCTTATAAGTTACCTGCGGCTGAACCGCCGATGACATTTATTTCACGTCACTGAACAGTTTTATGTACCTTTTGACGTACTGAAGCATACTCCAATATTTCTTACAGCAAATTATTTAGCAACTTTGGTCAGCACAATGTAAATATTCGCCAAATTGCTTTTATACCGGTAAACAAAAGACGCCATATGCCAATTATATTTTCACTCTGATTGAGTGCTGATAAATTATAATGACGAAAATAACTATGAGATTGTCGGTAATGCACAAATCATCTCCTTTTATACAAGTATGAATGCATAGTAAGCATTTGCCAAGACAAAAGTTATGCTGAACAACTGACACAGTGTTTGTACCCCGCTTGTCAAATACATTCAGCTTGTTTTTGACAAGCGATATAGTTAAAGTAAAAATCAGCATCTTATGTCGCAGCATTTGAAGAATATATCGCATCGGTGGTTCAGTAGTACAATGCTCGCCTGCCACGCTGGCGGCCCGGGTTCGATTCCCGGCCGATATACACTTTTTGTAAATTCCGGTACATGTTTTCTACGTGTACACAGTTCCACAAATGTCAAGCATATTCAAATTAATCAGAAGTATTAACCAATCATAACCAGAGTAGTTTAAAAGAATTTGTCTTTCCATGAACATTGAGTGAAATAAACCCGAATACAAGTTGAGTTCTTGTTTATTGTCGAAATTTCGAAGTTTGTGTTCCGATGATTAATGCGGTAATAACATGTATTTTGATATTACAATTTTGTGTCACAAGAAGTTCATGCCTTGTAATTTATTACATACTAGATCAACGTGTTGTACGGGCTAGTCAGTGATTTTAACCCGGGACCTTTCTGTTGTACATGATTGATGCTGCTTTTAAAATTATAGCATATGCGCATCATAAACTGTCCAAATATCTTCTTGTAAATCGCCATTACTGTTTGTTTGAAAAAATATGATTTATTGACCTTGACGTTATAGCCTCCTATACGTTATTGCGACTGTCGTAAACGCGTCATTTTAGACCAAAATGAACTGAAAGTTACACGAATTAATAAAATCAAAACGGGCTAGTCTGGGATTTGAACCCCGGACCTCTCTGTTGTACATGATTGATGCTGCTTTGAAAAATAATTATTTGTAATATAAACATTTTTCTTCTTCTCCTTCTATATTTTCTCCTTCTTCTTCTTCTTCTTCTCCCTCTCCCTCTTCTTCTTCTTCTTCGTATTATTATTATTATTATTATTATTATAACATATATCATTGTATGTTTGAAACAAAAAAATATTTTTTTTCGGGTACAAAACGTATATTTGTAAAGTTATTAGTAACACATAGTATCAAATATCAAGTGCCTAACCACTGCTTATGGAGAACAACTGAAACAGCTTAAGTACATCACTTGTCAAGTACATAGAACTTTGTGACATGCGATATCTTTAACGCGTGAAAAGCAGAGCGGATACAGTACCGTAAAAACTCGACCAAAATTTTGATTAATGGAAATATCGAAATGTGTATGAATCTTCCGGAATCTATTGATATATACATTTTACCTGAATTTACATTGCTATATTGTGATCAAGGGAATAAACTTTGCTTTAATGCGATAATATAATACTTGTACTGCCGCAATGCAGTCTAGCGAACCCAGTCACGAAGTAGACAAAACACTCAATTCGATTTAGTTGTGTATTTCCACATCATAACAGGAGGGTAAAAGGCTACAAAGAAACAAAAGAGGCATTCAGAAACTTCGTATGACTAACAGATGATTTAAACATTACAACAGGAACATTTGAATATCATGGTAGAGTCATAACACTAATAAAACACCTTGAAAAAGTCACTGTACATTTTAACATCTACAGGTGTGGAAGAAATGCTCTTCCGTAGTTTTTAAGAACAAAACAGCGAGGATTGATTTAACACTTAATTTGTCGAAATACTAATTAAGCATTACACAGAAACGATTTCTACTCAATAAAGAACATGTCAAAATCACTTACATCGTGAGGGGAGGCAGTTACGAACGAATTTCTAGCCAAAAAGAGCCCAAACAATTCCTCTGCAAATGTCGGAAATTTACCAAGGGAGAGAAATAATAATGACTTGAATCACTAAACAGCGAAAAAACCCATAAGTACAGAAAAGACACAAAAGTACTAATGCCGTAACAGCACACTCCCCGTCTGATGTTTTTAACATCACTATTACATTCAAACTTAAAAGATTGCAATTAATCTCAAACGTAACAAATAGTATCTAAACCTGATGTGTATACAGCATTGTTACAAATAGACTTGATACACAACATTAACTCTAGTCAATATAGTGACAGTAAAGCACAGCATGAGAATGTAATCAAAGTGAAACGGTTACGTTATGCATATATATATATATATGACTGTTCATTATTTCTTAAACTTTCTTAGTTTAGATGCTCTCAAAAAAAGTTATCCGAAATCATACCACTCTAAGAATGTCTTAAATGGATTGTCAAGTGTCTCTACCGGTTTAGTGTCAATACTTAATCCACAAGCAAAATCAACTCGGACACAGGGCGAGTGTATTTCACAATCTTATCGTCAACACAAACACGAACTACCACCTTGCGGACAAGTCCGTCTTCACTCTTGATGGCACTGTCAACCAATGCTATAGGCCAAAGGTTTCTCGGCGACTGCTCATTCCTGAGGAGGACCACGTCACGTTTCAAGTTGGGATGCTGCGCGTGCCGCTTACGACGGGTCTGAAGGTTCTGCAGGTAACTCTCACGCCAACGCTTCCAGAAGATATCCGATAGGCCCTGGACATGTTTCCACGATGCTCTATACATGTCCTTCAAGCTATCAAAGGGCACTGTCTCGTTGTCTCGCTTCATGGTCAACAGCATAGCCGGAGTGAGAACAACGGGGTCATCCGGAACAGTGGACATGGCAGTGATAGGTCTGGAGTTGATAACTGCGCAAGCTTCGGCCATAAACGTGGTCAAGACATCATTGGTAAGGCCCTTCTTCTCTTCCATAAGCGTGGAGTCCAGGATACGTATCGTGATCCCTATCATACGTTCCCACACTCCCCCCATGTGTGAAGAGTGCGGGGCATTGAAGAGCCAAGTGGACCACCGTCATACAGGTATTTCTTCACTGAAGAGTCCTGATCGCGTCTATCTTCAGGTCGTCAGTCGCGCCAACGAAGTTCGTACCCCGGTCGGAACGGTACACCTTGACGGGTCCACGGATGGAGACAAACCGACGAAGAGCGTTAATAAACGCTGAGCTACTAAGCTGGTCAACGACCTCGATGTGTACAGCCCGCGATGCAAGCCATGTGAATAGGATCGCGCATCTCTTACTATTGGCAGCACCACCACGCGTCTTCCTGGTAAGTATCTCCCAAGGCCCGAAGGCGTCCACTCCAACTGCCGAAATGGGTGGACCTGGTGTAAGTCTATCAAGTGGTAGGTCAGCCATCTGCTGCTGTAGCATGGGACCTCTAAGTCTTCTACATTTAACGCAATCGTGAATCACTGAAGACACTGCTCGTTTGGCCCCTATCAACCAATACCCTTTGGATCGTAGAACTCCTTCAGTAATCAATCTGTCTTGATGTTTAACGTTCTCATGCATGTAACGTATCAGCAACGTCGCAATGTGTCCCTTAGGTACTATGATAGGGTTGGTCTCGGAAACGCTCAACAGTTCACTGGCCTTGTTGAGCCGACCCCCTACTCTCAGTAGTCCGCATTTTTCAAGGAATGGGAATAGGGCAAGCATCGCGCTGTCATTAGGCAATGGCGCTTGCCGCTCGATGCACTTGATTTCCCTCAGGAAGCTCTCGAGCTGTACTTGCTTCAAAAGGGCAGTCTCGGACTCATGGTAGCTGTCAACGGTCTTGTAAGAGTCACAGTAGTGCCAGCCGTAGCAAGAGGTTTTTTTCTTATAGCTACTTGCAATGTGTGTCAGAAACGGGTAGCACTATCAGCGGGATTGAGGTGAGTAGGCACGTAGTTCCACTGAGCTGGAGTAGTAACAGTGCGAATCCGTTCCACTCGATTTGCAACGTACGTGGAGAAACGTCGGGTATTGTTGCATATGTATCCTAATGCAAAACGTACTGTCTGTGTAAAACTTTACACGCGTCGGCGAAATGTTCATGTGTTCCGCTATTGATTCAAACAACTCGACTGCGAGGACAGCACCACATAGTTCTAGCCGAGGAATAGTGTGACCTGAGGTCGGCGCGAGCGTGAACGGCCTTCTTCTGTTTTGGTACACAGGTAAGACACCGCGGCGATAGCCTTTTCAGATGCGTCACTGAAGATGTGAATCTCTATGTGTTCTGTGTGGTCTAGAGATGCATTCGAATACATCCGCGGGATTACACGGTCTCGAAACGATCCGAGAGATTTTCCCCAACGTTGCCACGCTTCTTTGTGATCTGGTGACAATGGTGAATCCCAGTCAGTCACATTGAGTATAGACTCACGAAGGAGCAGCTTTCCCATGATGGTAAATGGTCCCAAGAACCCAATGAGATCGTAGATACTGTTGACAGTAGACAACAATCCACGGCGTGAATGGCTTGTCTAAATCAAGAACTTCAAACACAAAAGAGTCCGTATTCAGGTTCAAACCGAGTCCTAAACTTCTGGTGACCGGTAGTTTATCGGTCTCAAGAACTAGTGACTTGAACTCCTCCCCAAGATCTTCTGGTTTGAAAGCTTCCATGACCTCTGTACTGTTAGATGCCACTTTGTGGAGGTGAAGTTTTCCCTCTTCTTGTAAGATCTGCTGTGTTCTGCGTAAGAGATCAATGGCTTGCGTCGCAGTGGGAAGGGACGTCGTCCACGTAGAAATCTTCGCACACGAAACGCTTAACATCGGACTGTTCGCACTTTTCTACAGTCTTTCTAAGTCCGTAAGACGCGACAGCTGGCGACGGCTTGTTCCCGAAGACGTGTACGCACATGCGGTACTCAATGAGAGGACGTTTAGGGTCATTGTGCTCGTACCAGAAGAACCTTAGGTAATCTCTATGCTCTGGTTTCACTTGAAACTGATAGAACATCTGTTCAATATCGGCAGATATAGCGAATGCATTTTTCCGCAAACGCATGAGTATACCCAGCAGACTGTTCACTTAGTCTGGTCCCGACATCAGCACATCGTTAAGAGACATACTCTTGTATGCCGCCGATGAATCAAAAACTCCGCGAATCTGTCCTGGCTTTCTCGGGTGGTAAACCCCGAAGAGCGGCAAGTACCAGCATTCTGTAGTTTTTGTACGAGATGGTGCTACTTCAGCAACGCTGTTGTTCAGGATCTTGCCCATAAACGTGACCAGATGTTCCTTCTTCGTGTGATCTGTCTGAAGAGACCGATGAAGTGACTGAGCCCGTTTCAAAGCCATATCTCGATTGTTAGGCAACACCAGTCGTGGTTCTTTAAACGGCAATGGTGCCACCCAATGTCCAATTGCACCCTTCTCAAACTCTTTGTCCATGACTTTCAAAAACTGCCTGTCTTCTACCGAGGTCCCTAACTTGTTGTCATCTTTACTAGTTTGAAAAATGTCATCGACCATGACCGCGTTCCTACAAGGGTCAAACACAGTAGCCCTACCATCCTTCAGCACATGCGTCTTCTTCACGTTCAATACGGTAGGCTTGTGCACCTTTCCCAGCCAAACCTCGCCCACAATAGCCCAGCCTAGCTTAAGTTTCTGTGCGATCGGTGTGTCAGGGGGACCTACTATTTGTTTCTCAATCTGATGAGCCTGAATGAGGTCGCGACCAATTAGAATTTGAATGTCTGCTTGCTCATCTAGTTCGGGTATTTGGTTAGCTATATGCCTCAAGTGCGGAAAACTCATAGCCACGTCAGGTGTAGCGATTTCTGACCTATCGTTCGGCATCTCATCACATTCTATCAGGGGTGGTAGCTTCATAGTCACTATGTTATCAAGTGATTGAACACCGTACCACTGAACACGCCTGCCAGACGTACGTACGCTCCCGGAACACGACGCTAGTGTGTAAGGAATAAGTTCACTATGGTCACCAAAAGTATCTAGCAAGTCATTTTTCACTAATGTTCGATTACTCTGATCGTCGATCGTTGCATACACTTTGACGGCTTGTTCAGGGTGGTTTTCTGGGAAAACTTTAACCAGTAAGGTTTTTGAACACGATCGTCCTGTAAACCGCTCCCCACATAGTTGCGTACACTTAGTAGACACTCCATCTTTTTGTCGAGCTCCCCGCCATGCGAAGACACACGTTTGTTATTCTCGTCGACATGCATAGGCGACGCATGCTTGTCGCTACCACAGTACATACACTCGATGAGCTCCTTGCAAAGACGTGCGATGTGAGCGGAGCTCTTACAGCACTTAAAACAGATCTTATTGTCTTTCAGGAGATTCCGTCTCGCTTCCAAGTACGACGACTGGAAGGCCTTACACTTGCTCAATGGATGTTTAGGTGAGTTATGAAAAGGACATGTCTTTTCGGGATCACACATGGCTTCTTGATTAAACACATCACTTTTTCTTACAGACACTGACTGGATAGCTGACCGGGTTAGAAGATATCTTAGCCGATTGCTCCTCATAGACTAGTCCTGGATCATTAAACATTTTATTCATTTCATCGAGAAACTTGACGAAGACAGCAAATGGAGGGAACGCAACATTCTTCTCTTGTTTATACTTCGATGCGCGTGTTGTCCACTTTCCTGGCAATGACCCAGGCAGTTTCCGCACGATAGGTATAACCCTTGCTGACGTATCAAAATAGGACAGAAGTGTGGCGTACTTCGCAGTTCCCTTAAGCGACTCAATCTCTGACAGAAGATCGACCAACTCAAACAACTTACAATGATCTTTCGCAGTCAATTTCGGAAAGCGTTCCAGCCGTTGTTTTAGCGCATTATCAACCAGGCGTTCCCATATCTTTCTGACTCCAATTTCAGGGTTGTTGACATTCGATGACTTAATTGACATGGCGTAGCGCGATGATATTGGACCTAGATACTTTATCAGCATGTCCATATGCTCCAAGTTATTGAGTTTTTGTTAATTAGCAACACTTTGGAAACTTGATTTCCACGCTGTAAAGTGCTCTGGTGAGTCATTGAAGTTCGTTAATCGCGATAGCGTAAGATCTTTTCTTAAGAGAAACGGCGCTAGAGATGTAGCGGTTGTATTGTCACTGTTTCCATGTGCATAGTCAGTGTGACTGTCTCTCATCACGTGCAGATATTGTTCATTCACGTATTCATTAAAACGATCATGTACATCCTGTTCTTCTCTAATGGGAATGATCGGTTCGTAATCTACAGGTAATGTCTCTTCTAGAGCTTTTTTAGCCTCAGCTTCGGCGGCTGCGAGGTTCTCTTTAGCTTTTAACACATGTAAGTTTGCCTCAAGCTCTGATTTCTGTTCCATTATGTTCGCTTCTTCCTGGGCGAATTGAACTTTAACTTTTTGAGCGTTCGCTTTCGCTCTTTTCCTTTGCGCCGTTGAACTGTTTTCACTGGTTCTGCTACTATGTTTAGATGCGTTGGAGCCTACTGATATATTTTAAAGGACCTCTTGTTTTAGTACTTTTATCTGGTCTAGCACCTTGCGAACTATAGATTTTCTGTTCAGTCGGTCATCCATATGACTCTTATGTTCATCATTACTTTCTGAAGATGAGGCACCTATGAGCATCTTTTCATACTCGTCACAACACTCGAGATAGATGTCTAGACAGTGTGTAAGTTTTCGTTCTAGAGTGTTAAGGTCCTTGAGTTCATAAGAACAGTCACCAGCTGAGCCAATAATGTGTTCTAAGTCTTTCCATGCATTGACAATACTTGACTGATATTGTTTGCAGGTTGTTGCAAACAACTCCTTGCCCTTTTCCGTAAGGGTCCGAATACGCCTAGTTTCCTCGTCAGGGAGCGGTGCCTGGGGAGGTTCATCTGCAGAGGGCTGCGACATGGCGATGTAGAGTCTTCGTTGCTTGCCTCGATCTTTTTACTGTACTGCCGCAATGCAGTCTAGCGAACCCAGTCACGAAGTAGACAAAACACTCAAGTCGATTTAGTTGTGTATTTCCACATCATAACAGGAGGGTAAAAAGCTACAAAGAAACAAAAGAGGCATTCAGAAAATTCGTATGACTAACAGATGATTTAAACATTGCAACAGGCACATTTTGAACATCATGGTAGAGTCATAACACTAATAAAACACCTTGAAAAAGTCACAGTACATTTTAACATCTACAGGTGTGGAAGAAATGCTCTTCCGTAGTTTTTAAGAACAAAACAGCGAGGATTGATTTAACACTTAATTTTTCAAAATACTAATTAAGCATTACACAGAAACGATTTCTACTCAATACAGAACATGTCAAAATCACTTACATCATGAGGGCAGGCAGTTACGAACGAATTTCTAGCCAAAAAGAGCCCAAACAATTCCTCTGCAAATGTCGAAAATTTACCAAATTCAAGACAAATAATAATGACTTGAATCACTAAACAGCGAAAAAACCCATAAGTACAGAAAAGACACAAAAGTACTAATGCGGTAGCAGCACAATACTACTTTACAAAAAAAAATCAACTTTTAAAGATAATAATTCTTAGCAAATTACTACTGCAGTCATTATTAACTGGAGAAATAATAAGGCTATATAAGCGAAATAACGTAATTCTGAAAACAAGAGGGCCATGATGGCCCAAAGCGCTAACCCGAGAACTGGTACAGATGAAGACCATACTGTTGTGACCGGTTTCAAAATTAAGGTATCGAAACAATACACAGTGGGGGTAGAAACAATTTTGATTTAAAACATCGGTAAGTGCAATTGGCTAACTAAAGTATATGAGTTGGGTAGTGGATTCGCTAATGGTTCTCAAATCATTTTTCTTGATATTCTTACCTGACCCTTTTTCATTAAGTCATTGACAATTCTGGAAAATGCACAAACAGTAGATTTTGATGTCTTTTTCGCAAACAGTTTTGGAAAACTACCGTAGTTGCAATGCGATATTTGCGATGGCTGTGCTATAAGGTAAAGTATAGCTTTTTCTTCGATAATTTTCTTTCCAATGATGATAAATGATGTGAATGCAGGCTCAGAAGACATCAAAGTTGCATGTACAAATAACTGCATGCAAGTCTTGCAACTGTTGGAAATTAAATTTTATCAATCAATTTTTATGGTCATGCGCAAACTGTGTAAGTTTGGTCAACATTGAATCAAAAATCGTGTGTGCAAGCCAATAATTGATAACTTGTTGATGTTTTTTTCCAAACACAAGGGGCAATAACTCTGGAGTTTCTGGCCCGATCATGCTTATATTCTACTTCACCTGTAGCCTTACGGTGATCGACAAACTGCACAAGATTGGCGAAGATTGAATTTAAAATGAAGTCTTTATTCTGAATAATGTCGATTTTGCATATTTTTTTTTTACAAACAAAGAGCAATAACTCTGGTGTTTCTGGTCCAATCTTGCTTCTATTCGACTTCACCTTTAATCATATGGTCATAGACAAACTGTGCAAGCTTGGTAAAGATTGGATGAAAAATGAAGTAGCTATACTGTATAATGTCAATTTTTGCATATTTTTTCACAAACAAAGGGCAATAACTCTGGTGTTTCTGGTGCAATCTTGCTTATATTTGACTTCAATTATAATCTCATGGTAATAGACAAACTGTGCAATATTGGTAAAGATTGGATGAACAATGTCTAACTCTATCTTGAATAATGTCAATTTTTGTATACGTTTTCAATTAACAAAGGGCAACAAGTCTGGTATTTTGAAACACGATCTGGCCCATTTTTGAGGTCTACTGAGATCTGATAGTCATACATAAACTGTGAAAGTTGGGTTAAGAATGAACGGAAAATAAAGTCTATACGTTGGAAAACGTCACTTTTGCACTTTGTTTGCATGAAAAAGGGGCAATAACTCTGGTGTTACTGGTGTGATCTGACCCAATAACACTCCCATCCGAGATTTTATGGTCTTACACAAACTATACAAGTTAGGTCAAGATTGAATAAAAAATGTAGACTTTATCGCGATAACGGTCCAAATTGTTGACGACACATGGACGACGGACGACGCCGGAGATGTCCCTCACCGAGCACTTCGTGCTCAGGTGAGCTAATAATAAAAATAGCATACATTTAGTATATTTATAAACTTATACGTTAAGGATGCCCAATTTGGATTTTAAAAAGGGCGGTCCACTTCCAATGCAATATTTATTTTTTATTCTTTAATAAATCATTATTTATATGAAAACAAGCGTTTATATGTTATTTGTGTCTATATGATGAACTGTTTTGATACCATTTACAGAAATGCTTTATGGTTGAAAATGTTTAAATGTGGAAAGGGAAAATATTAAGAATTGTGTGTTATATGTACCAAAAAGATAAATTTTGTGTTATGTCATTATCTTCATTTTCAGATTACTTTAGCTATGCTGTTGGTTTACGACAAGGTGAAGTTATGTCCCATTTTTTATTTTCTTTATTTGTAATAGATCTTGAGTTGTATTTGCAAAATAATGTTGATTTAGGTTTGCAATTACATGATTGTTTTAATTATATTACTTTTTTGGAGATGATATAGCCATTGTAGGCAAATTACCAGATGAAATTCAAAACCATTTAGATAATTTATTTACTTACTGTAATACTTTGGGAGTAAAGGTTAATACGGATAAAACAAAAAATTTGGTGTTCCGAAAAAGAGGCGGATTATTGCCCAATGAAAAGTGGACCTACAAATGCCATGATATACAAGCTGTTAATGATTTTAACTATTTAGGTGTTGTATTTAATTATACCGGCAGTTTCAATTTAAACCAAGAACACTTAATAAGCAAAGCTCTTAAGGCAATAAATACTTTATTTTGTAAATGTCAAGATTACGATTTAAAACCAAAAATCCAATGTCAGCTTTTTGATGCATTTATTGGGTCTATTTTAAATTAATCAGCAGAGGTTTGGGGTTTTACCAAGTCTAAGGAATTAGAAAGAATACCTTTAAAGTTTTGTAAGCGGCTTCTTAAAGTTAGACTGAATTCCTGTAATGCGTGTGTTTATGGAGAATCAGGAAGATACCCAGTATATATACAGAGATATATACGAATTGTACAATATTGGTTTAAGTTAGCCACACCTGACAATATAATACTTAAAACTTTTGATAATATTGCAGTTTCAGACTGCATGAGAGGCTGTTGTAATTGGATATACAACGTTAAGAAACTACTAGATGATTATGGATTCAGTTATATCTTCATAATATTGATGTTAAAATTGTATACATATTCTGAAATCTAGAATTGTTGACTCATTTAAGCAAAGCTGGTATCGTACCTTAGAAAATAGCTCCATGTTAGATGTTTATAGAACCTTTAAGACAAACTTTATTTATTTAGACTTAGTACCGAAAAGTTTAAGATTTTACTTATGCAGATTAAGATTATCTGTACACCCTCTTCGTATACAAACTGGTCGATATGATAGAAATAATATGGCTAGAAATGAAAGATACTGTCTTTGTTGCAATTCCATGGATATTGAGGACCAATTTGACTTTGTTTGTATTTGTTCGTCTTTTAATGAAATTTACGAAAGAAATACATTAAAAATATTACTTCATTAAACCATCTGTATTTAAGTAGGTTCAACTGCTACAATCGAGCAATAAATAAGAATTTATAAAATTATCTTTATTTGCTAAAGAAACGTTCAGTATTAAATCAAATATGATTAATCGTAGAACATAAACTTACCAATTGTTCATCCTCTGTACTTATATGTTTAACTGGCCTGTACATATAATTGTATTTTGATGCTCTATTATTTTCTGTGTATAAACACGTTGACATATTTCATTGTGAAACATATGTGATGTTGACGATGTACATTGTGCAAGTAAAATAATGTGTCTGTCTGTGTGTCTGTTAATACTGCCTGATGCCTGATAAAAAAGTTATTGTTGACCATTCTGCTAAGGCAAGTTTCGCACTTGACGTAAATATATTTATGTATCAGGTAAAATGATAAACAAAATCATTATTTAAAATTTGGGCGCATTCGGGATTTGAACCGGGGACCTCTAGCACCCGAAGCGAGAATCATACCACTAGACCAACGAGCCATATCTGTATATTAAAAACTGAAGTTTTACCTTATTGACTTTGTAATATTTTTATTGAATTATTAATTATTAGCATTATCAGTAGATCCACTTGCAATAATATTAAATCGTAAATACATATAATAATTACTAAAAATATTTCTACAATATTTGCGTTAGCAAATTTAATATGTCCTGCGCTCTATCTTGATGTGTTGCTATAACACAACTTTTTTTTTCTGAAGCAGAACTTCACATTTCGAGTAATTATTTTTGATAAAGTACATGTAAACGAATAAAACAGTAGGGTTCGTCCGGGATTTGAACCCGGGACCTCTCGCACCCTAAGCGAGAATCATACCCCTAGACCAACGAGCCATATGTACAAATGTTGCATTTTATGCCTTTATAAAATATTATAATAATTTAATCATCATTTAATATCAGTAATGTTTAAGAGAAATATATATTCCGATTGCAGTTAGATCTATGTTGTTATGTTACGTTGTAAGATCATTTTATGCAGAGCGTATAGACTAAATTAACTAAACAAACTTAATTCAGACGGATGTGTACGCGTGGCAGATACAATGTAGATAAGACTGTTGTGCGAAGAAATAATGGTGACGGTGAAAATTTCATGTCATATGTGGCCCGTTGGTCTAGGGGTATGATTCTCGCTTTGGGTGCGAGAGGTCCCGGGTTCAAATCCCGGACGGGCCCAGTTATTTTTATCATCGTCTCTTTTTTTCTGCGCTATCGACCTGTTTTTAAATGTCTGAATGTTCTGGTTTGCGAGTTTATTTTAACAAATCATTTAAGAGATGTAACGCTCTCCAATAAACAAATCAGGACTGAGGGTATCAGCTAAAAGAAGAAACCTATTATAGCTTATTCTTTAGATCGAAAAGTAGAATGTTTTATGGTGCTTGATACATCAAACGTTGACTCAATTACATAAAACAACAGGTGAAAACTTCCGTCCCGACGAATTTACGTTAGCGTTCAATACGTTAAACACATTTACCGCATCACTGGTTCAGAGGAAGCCTGTAGCGTGATAACAACATAGTTAACTTGTATAAAAAAATGAATACCGTAAAATATCTATATTTTCGGACACTTCAAAATAATTAAAATTGTTCGTGTCCGAAACTTTGGATACACAAAAATATTCCCAAATTACAGGTGTCCGAAAATTTATAGACACTGTGACAATATGGCGATCACGTTCGGATATGTCCGGTGTATAACGTTTTTTGCCGAATACACACGGATAGCATAGATTAATGATTTCGCGTCCTTGTTAAATACCACGCCGTAAAGTATAACTAATTTTTAGCGATGTCTGCAATAAATTTTAAATCATTTCATATGTTTGAATTTGTTTTACAGAAAATTACGCCAAGACTGCATGATTTGTCGACCGAGTTCAAAGATGAATAAATTAAGCAGAATTTATTGTTAATAATTAAGACTGGTTAAGACTGGTTCCTTAATAGGATAATTTCAACAGCATATTTAATATACGATATCAATACGTTTTTCATTGCTTTCATTGAATTTCCATCTGAATTCGTTTTGTTAGTTCGCTTGCAAATATGTTTATTGCATTATTCGTAGACTGCATTTTTTTTCAGAAATTACATACTAAAATTAAGTTTAAAAAGGTTGGGATCGTCCGGGATTTGAACCCGGGAGCTCTCGCACCTGAGCGAGACCAAAGAGCCATAAGTTTATTGTACATTTTTACAATAAATGACGGTATAATGCATGTAAGTTAACTAAAGGCAGTGTTCTGTAAATTTGAATAGTATATCGATGTAAATGATTGTCACAGAAATTATAGCACCATTGCTAACGGTCGAAACTGTGACATCCATAAGCTGACTTTCATTTGTGTAGCCATTTTTGTTGGGGATGCTGATCAAAATTTAGATTACTCGGCAAACTAATTTCAGTGGGATGTGAACTCGTAGTGGATAAACTTCCATAATATCCAACAGTCATGTGTGTGGTAAATGATGTATGCACACTGGGTAGGAAAAAGGACGGACTTCCAGTTTTACGAAAGGGTTCTCGCTAACGTAACACACAGTCTCCGGCTAACCATTACCGATATTGTCAATTTTTCAAACGTGCACATGCATAATCAATTTTGCGTATTTCTCCCAGTTTCCAATAAAATCTTTTCAAGCAACTGCCCTTACAGAATCCTAAGATCATTTCCCCAAAACACGTATGTTATTTAAATAAGAAAATACACAAAAATGTAAAAGTTTAGTCTGTTAAGCCTGACATGATCTAACAAAATTGAACAACTTTTGACAACCTCCCTCTCACAACGGAAGTCTTCAACAATTTTTTATTTTTGCACCGATTTTTACTTTGATACAGGAATGACTATTCAATATTTTCTGAGCAATAAGTCATGCTTATCCCAGTAATATAATGTAGAATAGAATTCGGGGTGCCTTCGTGTCATTCTTACATTGAATCAACGATGCGTTTCTTGTGGTGTATTGAACGTAAACGATGCGTTTCTTGTGGAACGTAAACGGAAATTTATAGAGGGCAGACGTTGGTACCTGTTGCTAAATCTAAATGGGTTGCCTTTTGATGTACCGTCACAGCTGAGGCGTATTTGTCAAGAGTCGATTTGACGTCCCTTCAGGCCATCACTCGGTAAAAAACGTTATGCAAACCGCCATTTTACATTAAATAATATTTTATATGTTCGTGTCGTTACATAATTCATTCAAAAGCATCTTCTCTGAATGCTGTATTTGAGGACGATATGTCATATTTATTCAGAATAATATACTCGTAAGATTTACATGTACCACTGAGCTACAGATGCGTCACTTTTCATAAGACAATAATAATCATTGCACCTTAATTTCCATTATAAGTGTATTCGGGGCAGATTGCTTTACATGTTTCCTATACTTATTGAGTGTATTTAACTGTCGGTGGTACATTTTTAACAAGAAGCGATTTAACGTCTCTACACACGTAAAATAACGTTATGTAAACCGTTTGGATATCCGATCTTAAACTAGTATTTTCCTAACCGTACGCCGCAGATAACACCGTTATTCGTGTACTAGCCGCTATTTTATATTAAGCATTAACATTAGTAGAAGGTTCTTTAAACAATTTCTGTAATTATCAAATAGGTAAAAAAAACCCGGACTCCTGCGTTATTTGAAATCGTGACTTCACCCACCCAAATGGAGAATCCTACCCATAGACCATCGAGCCACTGGCCAAGAAAGTTCTTAATCTTTTAAAGACATTTATTACACGTCACTGAACAGCTTTATCTACCTTTTAACGTTCTTAAACATACTCCAATATTTATTACAGCAAATTATTTAGAACCATTGTTAAGCACGATGAAAATATTCAACAAATTGCTTTATATAAACAAGAGAAGACCTATGCCTTTTACATCTTCATTTGAAAGGGACTATGTCATAAAAAAATTGGCTTCCTATTGCACTATAAACTATATTATTTCATAGAAATGTGCTTAACTAAGTCATGTGCATTAAATAAATAAAAAATAATATATTACACAAAAAGATATTTGATTAAAACAAAATAGCAAACAAAGTTTGAAAAAATTAAAACCCCAAGCGGGTATCGAACTCACGACTTAGAGCCATTCGAAGAAATGGCAGCAGACATCGCTTAAACCAACTGCGCTATCATGCTTTGTAAGGAGACTATGGTTATACCAAATACTCACAATTATGACGTATAAATGTAAACAGGAAAAGGGCCAAACAAACACAACCCATTTATAAATTGATTTTTATCGCAGAATGCCTACACTCTTTTCCCATTATATATACAATGTTTTAACCGTTATTATATGGCATTATTAATACATTAATATCAGATTTTTTAAAGACATTTCCCCATTAAGGCCCTTTTTGATGACATAGTCCCTTTAATGCAATGTTCATAAATGATTATGACGAATATAGCTATGAGATTGTTGGTAATCCACACGTCATTATTTTTCTTTTTATACACGTGTAAATGTTTAGCAAGCATTTGCCAAGACAAAAGTTATGCAGGACAACTGACACAGTGTTTGTACCCCGCTTGTCAAATACATTCAGCTTTTTCTGACAAGTTATTTCGTTAAAGTAAGAATCAGCATGCACATGTTGCAGCTTTTGAAGAATATATCGCATCGGTGGTTCATTGGTAGAATGCTCGCCTGCCACGCGGGCGGCCCGGGTTCGATTCCCGGCCGATGCAAACTTTTCTTTAAATTCCGGTATACGTGTAGATACTCAAATGTCAAACATAAAATAATCTGAAGTATTATCCAATCATGTGATTGATTTTTGTTCATAACCAGAGTTGTTTCAAGCAACTTAACTTTTCCACGAACATTGTGTGGAATAAACCCGACTTAATGTTTAGTTCTCGATTATTGTCGAAATTTCAAAGTTTGTGTCGTAAAGAAACATGTATTTTGATATTACAATTGTGTGTCACAAGAAGTTATTGCCGTGCAATTTATTACATGCCAGATCGACGTGGTGTATAAGGAATAGAAGCAAATGCGGATCTTACACTGCCCAAATATCTTCTTGTAAATCGCCATTACTGTTTGTTTGAAAAAATATGATTTATTGACTTGACGTTATATTCTCCTTTGCAACTGTCGTAAACGCGTCATTTTAGATCAAAATGAATTGAAATATACACGAAATAATAAAATCAAAATAGGCTCGTCCTGGATTTGCTTGCCTCCCACGCGGGCGGCCCGGGTTCGATTCCCGTCCGATGCACATTTTTTTTTTGCATTTATAATATCACGACATCAGCTTGTCTATTATGTTTACAATACCTATAGCAAATGGATTATTATCGTGTTTGTTTTGCAACACTGAGTTAACAGTTTAGTTGTTTGATCACTCTCATTTTGCTGCCCATTTAATATTTAATGCCATACCACACCATCACAATATATGCATTTTTGTTTAGATTTTAACGCGATTTTAATACCTTTAATACAATATATACCTAGCTTCGGTGAAAAACACGTAACTTCGCTTCTACAATGCCATAGATTTTAATTCCTCAAAACAGGAAAATTCCGGAAGTGCTTTCCTAAATTATGTTTAGCATATAATTTCTGAAATCATTTGCATCTAATACACATAAAGTGAATCTTGTGATAACATTTTAGGAATGAACAAACGGAGAGAATGCAGATTGGCGATTCAAAGGAACGAAATTAAACAATAAACTTATTCCGTAGAAAAAAAGGCGCGTCGTGGGAAAACCGGGTTTAGTGCAAGCGCGAAATGTCCGCACAGGCTAATCCGGGACGGCACTTTCCGCTAAAAGTGAATTTATGTCAGGAAGAGACTTCCTTGAAACTGAAAATGCCATAAAAGCGGAAATTGTTGTCCTGGATTAGCCTTTGCGGACTGCACAGGCTAATCCGGCACGACACTTTAAGAAAATGCATTAAGCCCGGTTTTCCAACGATACTCCTCATATAAAATTTAACTATGTTGTGATAGTAACCGGACCGCCCGCGTGGAAGACTACTACTGAACCACCGATGCCGGTTAAATTTGTTTGATGTATTGAAGTTGAACGTGAATTCATCTACGGGGTACTTTTGCACTTTTTGTGAAATCAGAATGATCCTCTTAGATGTAGCCATCACAGAATAGGCGAGGGGCGATTTATTGCCACTTTACTTGTCAAATCAAATGTAAATGTTATATTGTAAACCGTTTGAATACTTAACATTAAAGCAAAAGGTTTCTAAAAATTGGTTTTAAACTTGTTTTTACATTTGCTGTATGACAAAATCACTGTGTTATATGTGTACTTGGCGCGGAAACAGTGACCGTGAATTATAAAATTATTTAGCCATATCAGTAATTACAAACTCTATAAAAAATACATGTGTATTAATTTAAGTATAAAGAGATTGAATTTAAAGGATTCTTTCTTTGTGATCTCGACAAATTGTTAGCTTCAAGTCTGGGAATTTCCTTTATGCTTAGACCGACTTGTCTCTTGAATCTTGTTTTTCGTTATACATTTCCGTATTTTTTTTTTAATTTAAAAGACCCAACAGGAGTTACAAAAAACGACGTTTCGAGAACTACATTTGTTTCCAGTTGAGAATAGCGTATTGGTAATTATACTTCCTGACACAATGGTAATCTTAAAGTGGGATAAGTAAACAACGAGTAATAAAAGAACAGCAATCATTTTTATAGATATTGACAAGCCTTATTGTCATGTCCATTTTTGGTATTATTGCTCAACCACAAGGGGTTTATTTTTTAAGAAAATGTAACATGATTTGAACCCGGGACCTCTCGCACCCAAAGCGAGAATCATACCTCTAGAACAACCAGCCGCGATTGTATTGCATTTTGTATCCTTATTTATTTAACGTCCATAGACAGTCGTATGCTCTTGTTATCTTAATCGAACACACATATTTTCTGCAATACGAGATATTTCTTTATTTGACAAATTTGTAAGGCAAAATGAAAATCATCGATAATTTGTTTTATATAAACAACAGACGACTTATGGCATTTGATGGAAAGATGATAAAATATAATGAAGAATATAACTATTAGATTGACTATAAATAACAATTCTCCCCTGAAACTGCATGCTTATAGTATGCATGGTATCAATCGCCAAAACGGTGCTTATGCAGAACAACTGACACATCGTTCGTAGCCCGCTTGTCAAGTACACTCAGCTTTGTGACAAGTAATATGTTTAACAGGCAAGAATCAACACGCTCATGTTGTGCTTCTACATTTAACGTAATTGAATATCGCATTTTAGGTTCAGTGGTAGAATGCTCGCCTGCAACATGGGCGGCCAGGTTCGAGTCACGGCCGAAGCAAAAGCATTGTATGCATGGAAACACATTTACTAGTTTAAAGCTAATTAAATGTTTTATCAAAATGATATGCAAATACTAACAACAAGTTGTCTGATGAACAAACTGCTGATACAATACCTTAAGGTTAGATACCAGTAAATCATTGTGTATCCCTCCGTGGTCCATTCAAAAGTAGTGCCTATT
Organism: Congeria kusceri; assembly: GCA_027627225.1. NCBI lineage: Eukaryota > Metazoa > Mollusca > Bivalvia > Myida > Dreissenidae > Congeria > Congeria kusceri. The sequence goes on along the minus strand of CM051040.1, from coordinate 37,975,884 downwards.
ACTAAAGAGTTCCTCTACTCTTCTGGCATGAAAGCTATTAGGTATCTCAGACATGCCTTTTGTGGTTATTTCTATTATCCTATGCGTGTCTGCAACGTTTTGGTGCATTTCATTGGAGGCTAACTTGAAAGGTGAACTTTTGGGGTGTGTTTACTGTGGTATGGGGCTTTTGTCGAAATATGACTGCCGAAACCCTGTTTTCTACCAGTGCCTGCATTGAAGTGAGATGCATTTTCTTAGAAGTAACATGACGTATCTTTTTTATTGCAAATTTTGGAAGAGGACAGATTGATCTTTAAATTGAAAGAAAAATGCTAGAAAAATGCTTGGAAAGTTTGCCATTTTATAATGTGACCCTATGGGAATTGGATTTACTGGTTTCTAACCTTTAAGAAAACCAGGGACCGGCCATTTAGGGTCCACTTATTCATAAATCACCATGTAACTTTGTTATTTTATTGCGTTTATTACTTTTCACGGAAATAAATGTGAATAATATCGTTAATGACACGTTATCTACACTTTTTTAAAGCGAAAGCTGTTTTTGTCGGGTAAAAAATGAAAAAAAGTACGCAAACACGCCTTATGAAGCTCACAGCACATCGAATCATGTTATACGCGAATATTACACGTTGTATACCTTATAACTGTCCATTGCATTAAAATAAGTCGAAATGAACCGGTATTTTGACTTGTTTATGTGATTTAGGTGCGAATTTTAGTTCACGCTCCCCATACAAACCAAGTACTGAAGCGTAAGCCAAATGGCTTATCATGTGTTATTCTCAAATGCGTTTTGGGGGCATTTCTACTAAGCGGATCGACCTGAAATTTTGCATTTGTGGTACAAGTAGGTTAATTAGGACGTAGAAGAGTTTTTTTCATGATAGCAAAATGTTGAGGTTTTATTTAAGGTTAGATACCAGTAAATCGTTGAGTATCCCTTCGTGGTCCATTCAAAAGTAGTACCTATTACTAAAGAGTTCCTCTTCTCTTCTGGCATAAAAGCCATTTAGGTATCTCAGACACGCCTTTTGTGTTTATTTCTATTATCCTAAGCGTGTCTACAACATTTTGGTGCATTTCATTGGAGGCTAACTTGAAAGGTGAACTTTGGGGTGTGTTTACTGTGGTATGGGGCTTTTGTCAAAATATGACTGCCGAAACCCTGTTTTCTACCGGTGCCTGCATTCAAGTGAGATGCATTTTCTTAGAAGTAACATGACATATCTTTTTTATTGCAAATTTTGGAAGAAGACAGATTGATCTTTAAATGGATACCAGGCTTGCACAATCTGAAATAAAGGAAATGCTTGAAAAATGCTTGGAAAGTTTGCCGTTTTATAATGTGACCCTATGGGGATTGGATTTACTGGTTTCTAACCTTAAGAACTGGACCAAAATTTCGGTTAATGGAAATAACGAAATCTATATGAATCTTCCGGAATCTACTGATATATACACTCTACCTTAATCTATATTGTTATATTGTGATCAAGTGAATAAATTTTTCTTTAATGCAATAATACAATACTACTAGACAAAGAAATCAACGGTTTAATATAATAATAGTTTGCAAATTACTACTGCAGTCATTATTAACTGGAGAAATAATAAGACTATATTAGCACAATAACCTAATTCAGAAAATGATAAAAACAGTATACAAGTAGTGTATTTATTAACTTTTAGGTTAATACTGGCTGATTCCTGGTAATATAAAATAACATTTTTTTGACCATTCTGCTAAAGCAAGTTCCGCAATTGACGTAAACATGTTACTGCATTATATATATCAGGTAAAATGATAAAAACATGCATTATTACAAAATTGGGCTCGCCCGGGACCTCTCGCACCCGAAGCGAGAGTCATACCCCTAGACCAACGAGCCAAATCTGTATATCTAAAACTGAAGTTTTACTATATTTACTTTGTAATATTTTTTTTATTATCAATAGATCTACTTGCAATAATATTAAATCGTAAATACATATAATAAATACTGAAAATATTTATAAAATATTTGCGTTAGCAAACTAAATATGTCCGCGCTCTATCCTGATGTGTTGCTATAACGCATTTAAGAATTATGCTGTTTTTGTGCATTCTGGCTTCAAAACTCGAGTAATATAAAGTACATGTATACAAAATAAAACGGTAGGGCTCGTCCGGGATTTGAACCCGGGACCTCTCGCACCCTAAGCGAGAATCATTCCCCTAAACCAACGAGCAATATATAAAAAAAATGTTGCGTTTCATGCTATAGAATATGTAATAATAATTTAATTATCATTTAATATCAGTAATGTTAAGATAATAATATATTCCGATTGCCCGACGGCAATTGTTCCCATTGCCATACTATTATGTTGGTAGATACATTGTATGCAGAGGGTATAGACTAAATAAACTAAACAAACTGTTTTCAGACGGATGTGTACGCGTGGCATATAAAATGTATAGAAGAATGTTGTGGTTTGGGAGTAAAAGTCAATGTGCAAAGCACTGATCTTGATTATTAAATGCTCATATCGTATCAAAATGTAAACGCGGTAAACTGAATATAAACAAACTTTTGTGCTTGTTAAAATGTATACATCATTACTAACTCGATGCAAGATGTACAACGCTTTTAACAAATTAACAGAAAAGTCGGTCAGACGATTCGGCTGACGAAATGAACCTCAAGAAATCGCTTATAACCGCAAAGAAAATATATTTCGAGAGAACAATTATCGAAAAGAAAAATAATCCGACGAACTCGATAAATTGTTCCAGCGTCGGGGCATTTTTTAGGGTAGGTCGGGTTACCTGACACAAACATATTTTTTTACGCCTAATGTGTCTGGTAAATGATGTTTGCACACTGGGTAGAAAAAAGGACGGACCTCCAGTTTTACGAAAGCGTTCTCGCTAACGTAACACACAGTCTCCGGCTAACCATTACCGATATTGTCAATATTTCAAACGTGCATATGCATAATCAATTTTGTGTATTTCTCCCAGTTTCCAATAAAGTCCTTTCAAGCGACTGCCCTTACGGAATCCCAACATGATTCTCCCAAAACACGTATGTTATTTAAATAAGAAAATACACAAACATGTAAAAGTTTAGTCTGTTAAGCCTGACATGATCTAACAAAATTGAACAACTTTTGAGAACCTCCCAGTCACAACATGAGTCTTGAACAATTTCTATTTTTGCACCGATTTTTACTTTGAATCAGAAAAAAAAATTCAATATTGTGTAAACATAACAAGTCATGCTTATCCCAGTAATATAATGCAGAATCGAATTCCGTAATGAGATATTACGGAACACGACTTAGTTACCCGGGCTGCCTGCGCGTCATACTAAGATTGAATCACCGATGCGTTTCTTGTGGAACGTAAACGGAAATTTATAGAGGGCAGACGTTGGTACCTGTTGCTAAATCTAAATGGGTTGCCTTTTGATGTACGGTCACAGCTGAGGCGTATTTGTCAAGAGTCGATTTGACGTCCCTTCAGGCCGTCACTCGGTTAAAAAAACGTTATGCAAACCGTCATTTTACATTAAATAATATTTTCAATGTTCGTATCGTTACATAATTCATTCAAAAGCATCTTCTCTGAATGCTGTATTTGAGGACGATTTGTCATATTTATTTAGAATAATATACTCGTAAGATTTACATGTATTAATAAGCATTCAGTACTGAACTACAGATGCGTCACTTTTCATAAGACTATAATAATCATTAACCTTAATTTCAATTATAAGTATATTCGGGCAGATTGCTTTACCTGTTTCCGATTCTTATTGAGATACTTTAGTGTATTTAACTGTCGGTGGTACATTTTTAACAAGAAGCGATTTAACGTCTCTACACACGTAAAATAAAGTTATGAAAACCGTTTGGATATCCGATCTTAAACTCGTATTTCCAAACCATACGCCGCAGATAACACCGTTATACGTGTACCAGCCGCTATTTTACATTAAGCATTAACACAAAAAGTAGGTTCTTTAAACAATTTCTGTAGTTATCAAATAGGTAAAAGATAACGGACTCATCCGTTATTTGAAATCGTGACTTCACCCACCCAAATGGAGAATCCTACCCATAGACCATAGAGCCACTAGCCAAGAAAGTTTTTCATCTTTAAAAGACATTTATTACACCTCACTGAACAGCTTTATATACCTTTCAACGTTCTTAAACATACTCCAATATTTATTACAGCAAATTATTTAGCACCATTGTTAAGCACAATGAAAATATTCTACAAATTGCTTTATATAAACAAAAGAAGACCTATGCCTTTTACATCTTCAATTTAGAGGGACTATGTCATCAACAAATTGGCTTTATATAGCACTATAAACTATATTATTTGATAGAATTGTGCTTTACAAGACATGTGCATTAAATAAATAAAAAATAATATATTACACAATAAGATACTTGATTAAAACAAAATAGCAAAACAAGTCCGAAAAAATTAAAACCCCAAGCGGGTATCGAACTCACGACTTAGGAGCCATTCGAAGAAATGGCAGCAGACATCGCTTAAACCAACTGCGCTATCATGCTTTGTAAGGAGACTATGGTTATACCAAATGCTCACAATTATGACGTATAAATGTAAACAGGAAAAGGGCCAAACAAACACAACCCATATTATAAATTGATTTTTATCGCAGAATGCCTACACTCTTTTCCCATTATATATACCATGTTTTAACCATTATTATATGGCATTATTAATACATTAATATCAGATTTTTTAAAGACATTTCCCCATTAAGGCCCTTTTTGATGACATAGTCCCTTTAATGAAATGTTGATAAATAATTATGACGAATATAGCTATGAAATTGTTGGTAATACTCACGTCATTATTTTTCTTTTTATACACGTGTAAATGTTTAGCAAGCGTTTGCCTAGACAAAAGTTATGCAGAACAACTGACACAGTGTTTGTACCCCGCTTGTCAAATACATTTAGCTTTTTTTGACAAGTTATTTCGTTAAAGTAAGAATCAGCATGCACATGTTGCTGCTTTTGAAGAATATATCGCATCGGTGGTTCAGTGGTAGAATGCTCGCCTGCCACGCGGGCGGCCCGGGTTCGATTCCCGGCCGATGCAAACTTTTATTTAAATTCCGGTATACGTGTAGATACTCAAATGTCAAACATAAAATAATCTGAAGTATTATCCAATCATGTGATTGATTTTTGTTCATAACCAGAGTTGTTTCAAGCAACTTAACTTTTCCACGAACATTGTGTGGAATAAACCCGACTTAATGTTTAGTTCTCGATTATTGTCGAAATTTCAAAGTTTGTGTCGTAAAGAAACATGTATTTTGATATTACAATTTTGTGTCACAAGAAGTTATTGCCGTGCAATTTATTACATGCCAGATCAACGTGGTGTATAAGGAATAGAAGCAAATGCGGATCATACACTGCCCAAATATCTTCTTGTAAATCGCCATTACTGTTTGTTTGAAAAAATATGATTTATTGACTTTGACGTAATATTCTCCTTTGCAACTGTCATAAACGCGTCATTTTAGATCAAAATGAATTGAAATATACACGAAATAATAAAATCAAAATAGGCTCGTCCGGGATTTGCTTGCCTGCCACGCGGGCAGCCCGGGTTCGATTCCCGTCCGATGCACATTTTTTTTTTGCATTTATAATATCACGACATCAGCTTGTCTATTATGTTTACAATACCTATAGCAAATGAATTATTATCGTGTTTGTTTTGCAACACTGAGTTAACAGTTTTGTTGTTTGATCATTCACATTTTGCTGCCCATTTAATATTTAATGCCATACCACACCATCACAATATATGCATTTTTGTTTAGATTTTAACGCGATTTTAATACCTTTAATACAATATATACCTAGATTCGGTGAAAAACACGTAACTTCGCTTCTACAATGCCATAGATTTTAATTCCTCAAAACAGGAAAATTCCGGAAGTGCTTTCCTAAATTATGTTTAGCATATAACTTCTGAAATCATTTGCATCTAATACACATAGTGTGAATCTTGTGATAACATTTTAGGAATGAACAAACGGAGAGAATGCAGATTGGCGATTCAAAGGAATTAAACAATAAACTTATTCCGTAGAAAAAAAGGCGCGTCGTGGGAAAACCGGGTTTAGTGCAAGCGCGAAATGTCCGCACAGGCTAATCCGGGACGGCACTTTCCGCTAAAAGTGAATTTTTGTCAGGAAGAGACTTCCTTGAAACTGAAAATGCCATAAAAGCGGAAATTGTTGTCCTGGATTAGCCTTTGCGGACTGCACAGGCTAATCCGGCACGACACTTTAAGAAAATGCATTAAGCCCGGTTTTCCAACGATACTCCTTATCTAAAATTTAACTATGTTGTGATAGTAACCGGACCGCCCGCGTGGAAGACTACTACTGAACCACCGATGCCGGTTAAATTTGTTTGATGTATTGAAGTTGAACGTGAATTCATCTACGGGGTACTTTTGCACTTTTTGTGAAATCAGAATGATCCTCTTAGATGTAGCCATCACAGAATAGGCGAGGGGCGATTTATTGCCACTTTACTTGTCAAATCAAATGTAAATGTTATATTGTAAACCGTTTGAATACTTAACATTAAAGCAAAAGAGTTCGAAAAATTGGTTTTAAACTTGTTTTTACATTTGCTGTATGACAATGATCACTGTGTTATATGTGTACTTGGCGCGAAAACAGTGACCGTGAATTATAAAATTATTTAGCCATATCAGTAATTACAAACTCTATAAAACATACATGTGTATTAATTTAAGTATAAAGAGATTGAATTTAAAGGATTCTTTCTTTGTGATCTCGACAAATTGTTAGCTTCAAGTCTGGGAATTTCCTTTATGCTTAGACCGACTTGTCTCTTGAATCTTGTTTTTCGTTATACATTTCCGTGTTTTTTTTTAATTTAAAAGACCAAACAGGAGTTACAAAAAACGACGTTTCGAGACCTACATTTGTTTCCAGTTGAGAATAGCGTATTGGTAATTATACTTCCTGACACAATGGTAATCTTGAAGTGGGATAAGTAAACAACGAGTAATAAAAAAACAGCAATCATTTTTATAGATATTGACAAGCCTTATTGTCATGTCCATTTTTGGTATTATTGCTCAACCACAAGGGGTTTATTTTTTTAAGAAAATGTAACATGATTTGAACCCGGGACCTCTCGCACCCAAAGCGAGAATCATACCTCTAGAACAACCAGCCGCGATTGTATTGCATTTTGTATCCTTATTTATTTAACGTCCATAGACAGTCGTATGCTCTTGTTATCTTAATCGAACACACATATTTTCTGCAATACGAGATATTTCTTTATTTGACAAATTTGTAAGGCAAAATGAAAATCATCGATAATTTGTTTTATATAAACAACAGACGACTTATGGCATTTGATGGAAAGATGATAAAATATAATGAAGAATATAACTATTAGATTGACTATAAATAACAATTCTCCCCTGAAACTGCATGCTTATAGTATGCATGGTATCAATCGCCAAAACGGTGCTTATGCAGAACAACTGACACATAGTTAGTAGCCCGCTTGTCAAGTACACTCAGCTTTGTGACAAGTAATATGTTTAACAGGCAAGAATCAACACGCTCATGTTGTGCTTCTACATTTAACGTAATTGAATATCGCATTTTAGGTTCAGTGGTAGAATGCTCGCCTGCAACATGGGCGGCCAGGTTCGAGTCCCGGCCGAAGCAAAAGCATTGTATGCATGGAAACACATTTACTAGTTTAAAGCTAATTAAATGTTTTATCAAAATGATATGCAAATACTAACAACAAGTTGTCTGATGAACAAACTGCTGATACAATACCTTAAGGTTAGATACCAGTAAATCATTGTGTATCCCTCCGTGGTCCATTCAAAAGTAGTACCTATTACTAAAGAGTTCCTCTTCTCTTCTGGCATAAAAGCCATTTAGGTATCTCAGACACGCCTTTTGTGTTTATTTCTATTATCCTAAGCGTGTCTACAACATTTTGGTGCATTTCATTGGAGGCTAACTTGAAAGGTGAACTTTGGGGTGTGTTTACTGTGGTATGGGGCTTTTGTCAAAATATGACTGCCGAAACCCTGTTTTCTACCGGTGCCTGCATTCAAGTGAGATGCATTTTCTTAGAAGTAACATGACATATCTTTTTTATTGCAAATTTTGGAAGAAGACAGATTGATCTTTAAATGGATACCAGGCTTGCACAATCTGAAATAAAGGAATTGCTTGAAAAATGCTTGGAAAATTTGCCGTTTTATAATTATAATGTGACCCTATGGGAATTGGATTTACAGGTTTCTAACCTTAAGAACTGGACCAAAATTTCGGTTAATGGAAATAACGAAATCTATATGAATCTTCCGGAATCTACTGATATATACACTCTACCTTAATCTATATTGTTATATTGTGATCAAGTGAATAAATTTTTCTTTAATGCAATAATACAATACTACTAGACAAAGAAATCAACGGTTTAATATAATAATAGTTTGCAAATTACTACTGCAGTCATTATTAACTGGAGAAATAATAAGACTATATGAGCACAATAACCTAATTCAGAAAATGATAAAAACAGTATACAAGTAGTGTATTTATTAACTTTTAGGTTAATACTGGCTGATTCCTGGTAATATAAAATAACATTTTTTTGACCATTCTGCTAAAGCAAGTTCCGCAATTGACGTAAACATGTTGCTGCATTATATATATCAGGTAAAATGATAAAAACATGCATTATTACAAAATTGGGCTCGCCCGGGACCTCTCGCACCCGAAGCGAGAGTCATACCCCTAGACCAACGAGCCAAATCTGTATATCTAAAACTGAAGTTTTACTATATTTACTTTGTAATATTTTTGTTATTATCAATAGATCTACTTGCAATAATATTAAATCGTAAATACATATAATAAATACTGAAAATATTTATAAAATATTTGCGTTAGCAAACTAAATATGTCCGCGCTCTATCCTGATGTGTTGCTATAACGCATTTAAGAATTATGCTGTTTTTGTGCATTCTGGCTTCACAACTCGAGTAATATAAAGTACATGTATACAAAATAAAACGGTAGGGCTCGTCCGGGATTTGAACCCGGGACCTCTCGCACCCTAAGCGAGAATCATACCCCTAAACCAACCAGCAATTAATAAAAAAATGTTGCGTTTCATGCCATATAAAATGTAATAATAATTTAATTATCATTTAATATCAGTAATGTTAAGATAATGATATATTCCGATTGCCCGACGGCAATTGTTCCCATTGCAATACTATTATGTTGGTAGATACATTGTATGCAGAGGGTATAGACTAAATAAACTAAACAAACTGTTTTCAGACGGATGTGTACGCGTGGCATATAAAATGTATAGAAGAATGTTGTGGTTTGGGAGTAAAAGTCAATGTGCAAAGCACTAATCTTGATTATTAAATGCTCATATCGTATCAAAATGTAAACGCGGTAAACTGAATATAAACAAACGTTTGTGCTTGTTAAAATGTATACATCATTACTAACTCGATGCAAGATGTACAACGCTTTTAACAAATAAACAGAAAAGTCGGTCAGACGATTCGGCTGACGAAATGAACCGCAAGAAATCGCTTATAACCGCAAAGAAAATATATTTCGAGAGAACAATTATCGAAAAGAAAAATAATCCGACGAACACGATAAATTGTTTCAGCGTCGGGGCATTTTTTAGGGTAGGTCGGGTTACCTGACACAAACATATTTTTTTACGCCTAATGTGTCTGGTAAATGATGTTTGCACACTGGGTAGAAAAAAGGACGGACCTCCAGTTTTACGAAAGCGTTCTCGCTAACGTAACACACAGTCTCCGGCTAACCATTACCGATATTGTCAATATTTCAAACGTGCATATGCATAATCAATTTTGTGTATTTCTCCCAGTTTCCAATAAAGTCCTTTCAAGCGACTGCCCTTACGGAATCCCAACATGATTCTCCCAAAACACGTATGTTATTTAAATAAGAAAATACACAAACATGTAAAAGTTTAGTCTGTTAAGCCTGACATGATCTAACAAAATTGAACAACTTTTGAGAACCTCCCAGTCACAACATGAGTCTTGAACAATTTCTATTTTTGCACCGATTTTTACTTTGAATCAGAAAAAAAAATTCAATATTGTGTAAACATAACAAGTCATGCTTATCCCAGTAATATAATGCAGAATCGAATTCCGTAATGAGATATTACGGAACACGACTTAGTTACCCGGGCTGCCTGCGCGTCATACTAAGATTGAATCACCGATGCGTTTCTTGTGGAACGTAAACGGAAATTTATAGAGGGCAGACGTTGGTACCTGTTGCTAAATCTAAATGGGTTGCCTTTTGATGTACGGTCACAGCTGAGGCGTATTTGTCAAGAGTCGATTTGACGTCCCTTCAGGCCGTCACTCGGTTAAAAAAACGTTATGCAAACCGTCATTTTACATTAAATAATATTTTCAATGTTCGTATCGTTACATAATTCATTCAAAAGCATCTTCTCTGAATGCTGTATTTGAGGACGATTTGTCATATTTATTTAGAATAATATACTCGTAAGATTTACATGTATTAATAAGCATTCAGTACTGAACTACAGATGCGTCACTTTTCATAAGACTATAATATTCATTAACCTTAATTTCAATTATAAGTATATTCGGGCAGATTGCTTTACCTGTTTCCGATTCTTATTGAGATACTTTAGTGTATTTAACTGTCGGTGGTACATTTTTAACAAGAAGCGATTTAACGTCTCTACACACGTAAAATAAAGTTATGAAAACCGTTTGGATATCCGATCTTAAACTCGTATTTCCAAACCATACGCCGCAGATAACACCGTTATACGTGTACCAGCCGCTATTTTACATTAAGCATTAACACAAAAAGTAGGTTCTTTAAACAATTTCTGTAGTTATCAAATAGGTAAAAGATAACGGACTCATCCGTTATTTGAAATCGTGACTTCACCCACCCAAATGGAGAATCCTACCCATAGACCATAGAGCCACTAGCCAAGAAAGTTTTTCATCTTTAAAAGACATTTATTACACCTCACTGAACAGCTTTATATACCTTTCAACGTTCTTAAACATACTCCAATATTTATTACAGCAAATTATTTAGCACCATTGTTAAGCACAATGAAAATATTCTACAAATTGCTTTATATAAACAAAAGAAGACCTATGCCTTTTACATCTTCAATTTAGAGGGACTATGTCATCAACAAATTGGCTTTATATAGCACTATAAACTATATTATTTGATAGAATTGTGCTTTACAAGACATGTGCATTAAATAAATAAAAAATAATATATTACACAATAAGATACTTGATTAAAACAAAATAGCAAAACAAGTCCGAAAAAATTAAAACCCCAAGCGGGTATCGAACTCACGACTTAGGAGCCATTCGAAGAAATGGCAGCAGACATCGCTTAAACCAACTGCGCTATCATGCTTTGTAAGGAGACTATGGTTATACCAAATGCTCACAATTATGACGTATAAATGTAAACAGGAAAAGGGCCAAACAAACACAACCCATATTATAAATTGATTTTTATCGCAGAATGCCTACACTCTTTTCCCATTATATATACCATGTTTTAACCATTATTATATGGCATTATTAATACATTAATATCAGATTTTTTAAAGACATTTCCCCATTAAGGCCCTTTTTGATGACATAGTCCCTTTAATGAAATGTTGATAAATAATTATGACGAATATAGCTATGAAATTGTTGGTAATACTCACGTCATTATTTTTCTTTTTATACACGTGTAAATGTTTAGCAAGCGTTTGCCTAGACAAAAGTTATGCAGAACAACTGACACAGTGTTTGTACCCCGCTTGTCAAATACATTTAGCTTTTTTTGACAAGTTATTTCGTTAAAGTAAGAATCAGCATGCACATGTTGCTGCTTTTGAAGAATATATCGCATCGGTGGTTCAGTGGTAGAATGCTCGCCTGCCACGCGGGCGGCCCGGGTTCGATTCCCGGCCGATGCAAACTTTTATTTAAATTCCGGTATACGTGTAGATACTCAAATGTCAAACATAAAATAATCTGAAGTATTATCCAATCATGTGATTGATTTTTGTTCATAACCAGAGTTGTTTCAAGCAACTTAACTTTTCCACGAACATTGTGTGGAATAAACCCGACTTAATGTTTAGTTCTCGATTATTGTCGAAATTTCAAAGTTTGTGTCGTAAAGAAACATGTATTTTGATATTACAATTTTGTGTCACAAGAAGTTATTGCCGTGCAATTTATTACATGCCAGATCAACGTGGTGTATAAGGAATAGAAGCAAATGCGGATCATACACTGCCCAAATATCTTCTTGTAAATCGCCATTACTGTTTGTTTGAAAAAATATGATTTATTGACTTTGACGTAATATTCTCCTTTGCAACTGTCGTAAACGCGTCATTTTAGATCAAAATGAATTGAAATATACACGAAATAATAAAATCAAAATAGGCTCGTCCGGGATTTGCTTGCCTGCCACGCGGGCAGCCCGGGTTCGATTCCCGTCCGATGCACATTTTTTTTTTGCATTTATAATATCACGACATCAGCTTGTCTATTATGTTTACAATACCTATAGCAAATGAATTATTATCGTGTTTGTTTTGCAACACTGAGTTAACAGTTTTGTTGTTTGATCACTCACATTTTGCTGCCCATTTAATATTTAATGCCATACCACACCATCACAATATATGCATTTTTGTTTAGATTTTAACGCGATTTTAATACCTTTAATACAATATATACCTAGATTCGGTGAAAAACACGTAACTTCGCTTCTACAATGCCATAGATTTTAATTCCTCAAAACAGGAAAATTCCGGAAGTGCTTTCCTAAATTATGTTTAGCATATAACTTCTGAAATCATTTGCATCTAATACACATAGTGTGAATCTTGTGATAACATTTTAGGAATGAACAAACGGAGAGAATGCAGATTGGCGATTCAAAGGAACGAAATTAAACAATAAACTTATTCCGTAGAAAAAAAAGGCGCGTCGTGGGAAAACCGGGTTTAGTGCAAGCGCGAAATGTCCGCACAGGCTAATCCGGGACGGCACTTTCCGCTAAAAGAGAATTTATGTCAGGAAGAGACTTCCTTGAAACTGAAAATGCCATAAAAGCGGAAATTTTTGTCCTGGATTAGCCTTTGCGGACTGCACAGGCTAATCCGGCACGACACTTTAAGAAAATGCATTAAGCCCGGTTTTCCAACGATACTCCTCATATAAAATTTAACTATGTTGTGATAGTAACCGGACCGCCCGCGTGGAAGACTACTACTGAACCACCGATGCCGGTTAAATTTGTTTGATGTATTGAAGTTGAACGTGAATTCATCTACGGGGTACTTTTGCACTTTTTGTGAAATCAGAATGATCCTCTTAGATGTAGCCATCACAGAATAGGCGAGGGGCGATTTATTGCCACTTTACTTGTCAAATCAAATGTAAATGTTATATTGTAAACCGCTTGAATACTTAACATTAAAGCAAAAGGTTTCGAAAAATTGGTTTTAAACTTGTTTTTACATTTGCTGTATGACAAAGATCACTGTGTTATATGTGTACTTGGCGCGAAAACAGTGACCGTGAATTATAAAATTATTTAGCCATATCAGTAATTACAAACTCTAAAAAAAATACATGTGTATTAATTTAAGTATAAAGAGATTGAATTTAAAGGATTCTTTCTTTGTGATCTCGACAAATTGTTAGCTTCAAGTCTGGGAATTTCCTTTATGCTTAGACCGACTTGTCTCTTGAATCTTGTTTTTCGTTATACATTTCCGTATTTTTTTTTTAATTTAAAAGACCCAACAGGAGTTACAAAAAACGACGTTTCGAGAACTACATTTGTTTCCAGTTGAGAATAGCGTATTGGTAATTATACTTCCTGACACAATGGTAATCTTGAAGTGGGATAAGTAAACAACGAGTAATAAAAAAACAGCAATCATTTTTATAGATATTGACAAGCCTTATTGTCATGTCCATTGTTGGTATTATTGCTCAACCACAAAGGGTTTATTTTTTTAAGAAAATGTAACATGATTTGAACCCGGGACCTCTCGCACCCAAAGCGAGAATCATACCTCTAGAACAACCAGCCGCGATTGTATTGCATTTTGTATCCTTATTTATTTAACGTCCATAGACAGTCGTATGCTCTTGTTATCTTAATCGAACACACATATTTTCTGCAATACGAGATATTTCTTTATTTGACAAATTTGTAAGGCAAAATGAAAATCATCGATAATTTGTTTTATATAAACAACAGAATACTTATGGCATTTGATGGAAAGATGATAAAAGATAATGAAGAATATAACTATTAGATTGACTATAAATAACAATTCTCCCTGAAACTGCATGCTTATAGTATGCATGGTATCAATCGCCAAAACGGTGCTTATGCAGAACAACTGACACATCGTTAGTAGCCCGCTTGTCAAGTACACTCAGCTTTGTGACAAGTAATATGTTTAACAGGCAAGAATCAACAAGCTCATGTTGTGCTTCTACATTTAACGTAATTGAATATCGCATTTTAGGTTCAGTGGTAGAATGCTCGCCTGCAACATGGGCGGCCAGGTTCGAGTCCCGGCCGAAGCAAAAGCATTGTATGCATGGAAACACATTTACTAGTTTAAAGCTAATTAAATGTTTTATCAAAATGATATGCAAATACTAACAACAAGTTGTCTGATGAACAACTGCTGATACAATACCTTAAGGTTAGATACCAGTAAATCATTGTGTATCCCTCCGTGGTCCATTCAAAAGTAGTGCCTATTACTAAAGAGTTCCTCTACTCTTCTGGCATGAAAGCTATTAGGTATCTCAGACATGCCTTTTGTGGTTATTTCTATTATCCTATGCGTGTCTGCAACGTTTTGGTGCATTTCATTGGAGGCTAACTTGAAAGGTGAACTTTTGGGGTGTGTTTACTGTGGTATGGGGCTTTTGTCGAAATATGACTGCCGAAACCCTGTTTTCTACCGGTGCCTGCATTGAAGTGAGATGCATTTTCTTAGAAGTAACATGACATATCTTTTTTATTGCAAATTTTGGAAGAGGACAGATTGATCTTTAAATTGATAGAAAAATGCTAGAAAAATGCTTGGAAAGTTTGCCGTTTTATAATGTGACCCTATGGGAATTGGATTTACTGGTTTCTAACCTTTAAGAAAACCAGGGACCGGCCATTTAGGGTCCACTTATTCATAAATCACCATGTAACTTTGTTATTTTATTGCGTTTATTACTTTTCACGGAAATAAATGTGAATAATATCGTTAATGACACGTTATCTACACTTTTTTAAAGCGAAAGCTGTTTTTGTCGGGTAAAAAATGAAAAAAAGTACGCAAACACGCCTTATGAAGCTCACAGCACATCGAATCATGTTATACGCGAATATTACACGTTTTATACCTTATAACTGTCCATTGCATTAAAATAAGTCGAAATGAACCGGTATTTTGACTTGTTTATGTGATTTAGGTGCGAATTTTAGTTCACGCTCCCCATACAAACCAAGTACTGAAGCGTAAGCCAAATGGCTTATCATGTGTTATTCTCAAATGCGTTTTGGGGGCATTTCTACTAAGCGGATCGACCTGAAATTTTGCATTTGTGGTACAAGTAGGTTAATTATGACGTAGAATAGTTTTTTTCATGATAGCAAAATGTTGAGTTTTCTTTAAGGTTAGATACCAGTAAATCGTTGTGTATCCCTTCGTGGTCCATTCAAAAGTAGTACCTATTACTAAAGAGTTCCTCTTCTCTTCTGGCATAAAAGCCATTTAGGTATCTCAGACACGCCTTTTGTGTTTATTTCTATTATCCTAAGCGTGTCTACAACATTTTGGTGCATTTCATTGGAGGCTAACTTGAAAGGTGAACTTTGGGGTGTGTTTACTGTGGTATGGGGCTTTTGTCAAAATATGACTGCCGAAACCCTGTTTTCTACCGGTGCCTGCATTCAAGTGAGATGCATTTTCTTAGAAGTAACATGACATATCTTTTTTATTGCAAATTTTGGAAGAAGACAGATTGATCTTTAAATGGATACCAGGCTTGCACAATCTGAAATAAAGGAATTGCTTGAAAAATGCTTGGAAAGTTTGCCGTTTTATAATGTGACCCTATGGGAATTGGATTTACTGGTTTCTAACCTTAAGAACTGGACCAAATTTTGGATTAATGGAAATAACGAAATCTATATGAATCTTCCGGAATCTACTGATATATACACTCTACCTTAATCTATATTGTTATATTGTGATCAAGTGAATAAATTTTTCATTAATGCAATAATACAATACTACTAGACAAAGAAATCAACGGTTTAATATAATAATAGTTTGCAAATTACTACTGCAGTCATTATTAACTGGAGAAATAATAAGACTATATGAGCACAATAACCTAATTCAGAAAATGATAAAAACAGTATACAAGTAGTGTATTTATTAACTTTCAGGTTAATACTGGCTGATTCCTGGTAATATAAAATAACATTTTTTTGACCATTCTGCTAAAGCAAGTTCCGCAATTGACGTAAACATGTTACTGCATTATATATATCAGGTAAAATGATAAAAACATGCATTATTACAAAATTGGGCTCGCCCGGGACCTCTCGCACCCGAAGCGAGAGTCATAACCCTAGACCAACGAGCCAAATTTGTATATCTAAAACTGAAGTTTTACTATATTTACTTTGTAATATTTTTTTTATTATCAATAGATCTACTTGCAATAATATTAAATCGTAAATACATATAATAAATACTGAAAATATTTATAAAATATTTGCGTTCGCAAACTCAATATGTCCGCGCTCTATCCTGATGTGTTGCTATAACGCATTTAAGAATTATGCTGTTTTTGTGCATTCTGGCTTCACAACTCGAGTAATATAAAGTACATGTATACAAAATAAAACGGTAGGGCTCGTCCGGGATTTGAACCCGGGACCTCTCGCACCCTAAGCGAGAATCATACCCCTAAACCAACCAGCAATATATAAAAATATGTTGCGTTTCATGCCATATAAAATGTAATAATAATTTAATTATCATTTAATATCAGTAATGTTAAGATAATGATATATTCCGATTGCCCGACGGCAATTGTTCCCATTGCAATACTATTATGTTGGTAGATACATTGTATGCAGAGGGTATAGACTAAATAAACTAAACAAACTGTTTTCAGACGGATGTGTACGCGTGGCATATAAAATGTATAGAAGAATGTTGTGGTTTGGGAGTAAAAGTCAATGTGCAAAGCACTGATCTTGATTATTAAATGCTCATATCGTATCAAAATGTAAACGCGGTAAACTGAATATAAACAAACTTTTGTGCTTGTTAAAATGTATACATCATTACTAACTCGATGCAAGATGTACAACGCTTTTAACAAATTAACAGAAAAGTCGGTCAGACGATTCGGCTGACGAAATGAACCGCAAGAAATCGCTTATAACCGCAAAGAAAATATATTTCGAGAGAACAATTATCGAAAAGAAAAATAATCCGACGAACTCGATAAATTGTTCCAGCGTCGGGGCATTTTTTAGGGTAGGTCGGGTTACCTGACACAAACATATTTTTTTACGCCTAATGTGTCTGGTAAATGATGTTTGCACACTGGGTAGAAAAAAGGACGGACCTCCAGTTTTACGAAAGCGTTCTCGCTAACGTAACACACAGTCTCCGGCTAACCATTACCGATATTGTCAATATTTCAAACGTGCACATGCATAATCAATTTTGTGTATTTCTCCCAGTTTCCAATAAAGTCTTTTCAAGCGACTGCCCTTACAGAATCCCAACATGATTCTCCCAAAACACGTATGTTATTTAAATAAGAAAATACACAAACATGTAAAAGTTTAGTCTGTTAAGCCTGACATGATCTAACAAAATTGAACAACTTTTGAGAACCTCCCTGTCACAACATGAGTCTTGAACAATTTCTATTTTTGCACCGATTTTTACTTTGATTCAGAAAAAAAAAATCAATATTTTGTAAACATAACAAGTCATGCTTATCCCAGTAATATAATGCAGAATCGAATTCCGTAATGAGATATTACGGAACACGACTTAGTTACCCGGGCTGCCTGCGCGTCATACTAAGATTGAATCACCGATACGTTTCTTGTGGAACGTAAACGGAAATTTATAGAGGGCAGACGTTGGTACCTGTTGCTAAATCTAAATGGGTTGCCTTTTGATGTACGGTCACAGCTGAGGCGTATTTGTCAAGAGTCGATTTGACGTCCCTTCAGGCCGTCACTCGGTTAAAAAAACGTTATGCAAACCGTCATTTTACATTAAATAATATTTTCAATGTTCGTATCGTTACATAATTCATTCAAAAGCATCTTCTCTGAATGCTGTATTTGAGGACGATTTGTCATATTTATTTAGAATAATATACTCGTAAGATTT
The DNA here is from genome assembly GCA_027627225.1 of Congeria kusceri. Classification (NCBI taxonomy): domain Eukaryota; kingdom Metazoa; phylum Mollusca; class Bivalvia; order Myida; family Dreissenidae; genus Congeria; species Congeria kusceri. The sequence continues at coordinate 37,957,260 of CM051040.1, read as the reverse complement.
ACATGTATTAATAAGCATTCAGTACTGAACTACAGATGCGTCACTTTTCATAAGACTATAATATTCATTAACCTTAATTTCAATTATAAGTATATTCGGGCAGATTGCTTTACCTGTTTCCGATTCTTATTGAGATACTTTAGTGTATTTAACTGTCGGTGGTACATTTTTAACAAGAAGCGATTTAACGTCTCTACACACGTAAAATAAAGTTATGAAAACCGTTTGGATATCCGATCTTAAACTCGTATTTCCAAACCATACGCCGCAGATAACACCGTTATACGTGTACCAGCCGCTATTTTACATTAAGCATTAACACAAAAAGTAGGTTCTTTAAACAATTTCTGTAGTTATCAAATAGGTAAAAGATAACGGACTCATCCGTTATTTGAAATCGTGACTTCACCCACCCAAATGGAGAATCCTACCCATAGACCATAGAGCCACTAGCCAAGAAAGTTTTTAATCTTTTAAAGACATTTATTACACCTCACTGAACAGCTTTATCTACCTTTCAACGTTCTTAAACATACTCCAATATTTATTACAGCAAATTATTTAGCACCATTGTTAAGCACAATGAAAATATTCTACAAATTGCTTTATATAAACAAAAGAAGACCTATGCCTTTTACATCTTCAATTTAGAGGGACTATGTCATCAACAAATTGGCTTTATATAGCACTATAAACTATATTATTTGATAGAATTGTGCTTTACAAGACATGTGCATTAAATAAATAAAAAATAATATATTACACAATAAGATACTTGATTAAAACAAAATAGCAAAACAAGTCCGAAAAAATTAAAACCCCAAGCGGGTATCGAACTCACGACTTAGGAGCCATTCGAAGAAATGGCAGCAGACATCGCTTAAACCAACTGCGCTATCATGCTTTGTAAGGAGACTATGGTTATACCAAATGCTCACAATTATGACGTATAAATGTAAACAGGAAAAGGGCCAAACAAACACAACCCATATTATAAATTGATTTTTATCGCAGAATGCCTACACTCTTTTCCCATTATATATACCATGTTTTAACCATTATTATATGGCATTATTAATACATTAATATCAGATTTTTTAAAGACATTTCCCCATTAAGGCCCTTTTTGATGACATAGTCCCTTTAATGAAATGTTGATAAATAATTATGACGAATATAGCTATGAAATTGTTGGTAATACTCACGTCATTATTTTTCTTTTTATACACGTGTAAATGTTTAGCAAGCCTTTGCCTAGACAAAAGTTATGCAGAACAACTGACACAGTGTTTGTACCCCGCTTGTTAAATACATTTAGCTTTTTTTGACAAGTTATTTCGTTAAAGTAAGAATCAGCATGCACATGTTGCTGCTTTTGAAGAATATATCGCATCGGTGGTTCAGTGGTAGAATGCTCGCCTGCCACGCGGGCGGCCCGGGTTCGATTCCCGGCCGATGCAAACTTTTATTTAAATTCCGGTATACGTGTAGATACTCAAATGTCAAACATAAAATAATCTGAAGTATTATCCAATCATGTGATTGATTTTTGTTCATAATCAGAGTTGTTTCAAGCAACTTAACTTTTCCACGAACATTGTGGGAAAACCGGGTTTAGTGCAAGCGCGAAATGTCCGCACAGGCTAATCCGGGACGGCACTTTCCGCTAAAAGTGAATTTATGTCAGGAAGAGACTTCCTTGAAACTGAAAATGCCATAAAAGCGGAAATTGTTGTCCTGGATTAGCCTTTGCGGACTGCACAGGCTAATCCGGCACGACACTTTAAGAAAATGCATTAAGCCCGGTTTTCCAACGATACTCTTCATATAAAATTTAACTATGTTGTGATAGTAACCGGACCGCCCGCGTGGAAGACTACTACTGAACCACCGATGCCGGTTAAATTTGTTTGATGTATTGAAGTTGAACGTGAATTCATCTACGGGGTACTTTTGCACTTTTTGTGAAATCAGAATGATCCTCTTAGATGTAGCCATCACAGAATAGGCGAGGGGCGATTTATTGCCACTTTACTTGTCAAATCAAATGTAAATGTTATATTGTAAACCGTTTGAATACTTAACATTAAAGCAAAAGGTTTCGAAAAATTGGTTTAAAACTTGTTTTTACATTTGCTGTATGACAAAGATCACTGTGTTATATGTGTACTTGGCGCGAAAACAGTGACCGTGAATTATAAAATTATTTAGCCATATCAGTAATTACAAACTCTATAAAAAATACATGTGTATTAATTTAAGTATAAAGAGATTGAATTTAAAGGATTCTTTCTTTGTGATCTCGACAAATTGTTAGCTTCAAGTCTGGGAATTTCCTTTATGCTTAGACCGACTTGTCTCTTGAATCTTGTTTTTCGTTATACATTTCCGTATTTTTTTTTTAATTTAAAAGACCCAACAGGAGTTACAAAATACGACGTTTCGAGAACTACATTTGTTTCCAGTTGAGAATAGCGTATTGGTAATTATACTTCCTGACACAATGGTAATCTTAAAGTGGGATAAGTAAACAACGAGTAATAAAAAAACAGCAATCATTTTTATAGATATTGACAAGCCTTATTGTCATGTCCATTTTTGGTATTATTGCTCAACCACAAAGGGTTTATTTTTTAAGAAAATGTAACATGATTTGAACCCGGGACCTCTCGCACCCAAAGCGAGAATCATACCTCTAGAACAACCAGCCGCGATTGTATTGCATTTTGTATCCTTATTTATTTAACGTCCATAGACAGTCGTATGCTCTTGTTATCTTAATCGAACACACATATTTTCTGCAATACGAGATATTTGTTTATTTGACAAATTTGTAAGGCAAAATGAAAATCATCGATAATTTGTTTTATATAAACAACAGACGACTTATGGCATTTGATGGAAAGATGATAAAAGATAATGAAGAATATAACTATTAGATTGACTATAAATAACAATTCTCCCCTGAAACTGCATGCTTATAGTATGCATGGTATCAATCGCCAAAACGGTGCTTATGCAGAACAACTGACACATCGTTAGTAGCCCGCTTGTCAAGTACACTCAGCTTTGTGACAAGTAATATGTTTAACAGGCAAGAATCAACACGCTCATGTTGTGCTTCTACATTTAACGTAATTGAATATCGCATTTTAGGTTCAGTGGTAGAATGCTCGCCTGCAACATGGGCGGCCAGGTTCGAGTCCCGGCCGAAGCAAAAGCATTGTATGCATGGAAACACATTTACTAGTTTAAAGCTAATTAAATGTTTTATCAAAATGATATGCAAATACTAACAACAAGTTGTCTGATGAACAAACTGCTGATACAATACCTTAAGGTTAGATACCAGTAAATCATTGTGTATCCTCCGTGGTCCATTCAAAAGTAGTGCCTATTACTAAAGAGTTCCTCTACTCTTCTGGCATGAAAGCTATTAGGTATCTCAGACATGCCTTTTGTGGTTATTTCTATTATCCTATGCGTGTCTGCAACGTTTTGGTGCATTTCATTGGAGGCTAACTTGAAAGGTGAACTTTTGGGGTGTGTTTACTGTGGTATGGGGCTTTTGTCGAAATATGACTGCCGAAACCCTGTTTTCTACCGGTGCCTGCATTGAAGTGAGATGCATTTTCTTAGAAGTAACATGACATATCTTTTTTATTGCAAATTTTGGAAGAGGACAGATTGATCTTTAAATTGATAGAAAAATGCTAGAAAAATGCTTGGAAAGTTTGCCGTTTTATAATGTGACCCTATGGGAATTGGATTTACTGGTTTCTAACCTTTAAGAAAATCAGGGACCGGCCCTTTAGGGTCCACTTATTCATAAATCACCATGTAACTTTGTTATTTTATTGCGTTTATTACTTTTCACGGAAATAAATGTGAATAATATCGTTAATGACACGTTATCTACACTTTTTTAAAGCGAAAGCTGTTTTTGTCGGGTTAAAAATGAAAAACAGTACGCAAACACGCCTTATGAAGCTCACAGCACATCGAATCATGTTATACGCGAATATTACACGTTTTATACCTTATAACTGTCCATTGCATTAAAATAAGTCGAAATGAACCGGTATTTTGACTTATTTATGTGATTTAGGTGCGAATTTTAGTTCACGCTCCCCATACAAACCAAGTACTGAAGCGTAAGCCAAATGGCTTATCATGTGTTATTCTCAAATGCGTTTTGGGGGCATTTCTACTAAGCGGATCGACCTGAAATTTTGCATTTGTGGTACAAGTAGGTTAATTATGACGTAGAATAGTTTTTTTCATGATAGCAAAATGTTGAGTTTTCTTTAAGGTTAGATACCAGTAAATCGTTGTGTATCCCTTCGTGGTCCATTCAAAAGTAGTACCTATTACTAAAGAGTTCCTCTTCTCTTCTGGCATAAAAGCCATTTAGGTATCTCAGACACGCCTTTTGTGTTTATTTCTATTATCCTAAGCGTGTCTACAACATTTTGGTGCATTTCATTGGAGGCTAACTTGAAAGGTGAACTTTGGGGTGTGTTTACTGTGGTATGGGGCTTTTGTCAAAATATGACTGCCGAAACCCTGTTTTCTACCGGTGCCTGCATTCAAGTGAGATGCATTTTCGTAGAAGTAACATGACATATCTTTTTTATTGCAAATTTTGGAAGAAGACAGATTGATCTTTAAATTGATACCAGGCTTGCACAATCTGAAATAAAGGAAATGCTTGAAAAATGCTTGGAAAGTTTGCCGTTTTATAATGTGACCCTATGGGAATTGGATTTACTGGTTTCTAACCTTAAGAACTGGACCAAAATTTCGGTTAATGGAAATAACGAAATCTATATGAATCTTCCGGAATCTACTGATATATACACTCTACCTTAATCTATATTGTTATATTGTGATCAAGTGAATAAATTTTTCTTTAATGCAATAATACAATACTACTAGACAAAGAAATCAACGGTTTAATATAATAATAGTTTGCAAATTACTACTGCAGTCATTATTAACTGGAGAAATAATAAGACTATATGAGCACAATAACCTAATTCAGAAAATGATAAAAACAGTATACAAGTAGTGTATTTATTAACTTTTATGTTAATACTCGCTGATTCATGGTAATATAAAATAATTTTTTTTTGACCATTCTGCTAAAGCAAGTTCCGCAATTGACGTAAACATGTTACTGCATTATATAGATCAGGTAAAATGATAAAAACATGCATTATTACAAAATTGGGCTCGCCCGGGACCTCTCTCACCCGAAGCGAGAGTCATACCCCTAGACCAACGAGCCAAATCTGTATATCTAAAACTGAAGTTTTACTATATTTACTTTGTAATATTTTTGTTATTATCAATAGATCTACTTGCAATAATATTAAATCGTAAATACATATAATAAATACTGAAAATATTTATAAAATATTTGCGTTAGCAAACTAAATATGCCCGCGCTCTATCCTGATGTGTTGCTATAACGCATTTAAGAATTATGCTGTCTTTGTGCATTCTGGCTTCACAACTCGAGTAATATAAAGTACATGTATACAAAATAAAACGGTAGGGCTCGTCCGGGATTTGAACCCGGGACCTCTCGCACCCTAAGCGAGAATCATACCCCTAAACCAACGAGCAATATATATAAAAATGTTGCGTTTCATGCCATATCAAATGTAATAATAATTTAATTATCATTTAATATCAGTAATGTTTAAGATAATGATATATTCCGATTGCCCGACGGCAATTGTTCCCATTGCAATACTATTATGTTGGTAGATACATTGTATGCAGAGGGTATAGACTAAATAAACTAAACAAACTGTTTTCAGACGGATGTGTACGCGTGGCATATAAAATGTATAGAAGAATGTTGTGGTTTGGGAGTAAAAGTCAATGTGCAAAGCACTAATCTTGATTATTAAATGCTCATATCGTATCAAAATGTAAACGCGGTAAACTGAATATAAACAAACTTTTGTGCTTGTTAAAATGTATACATCATTACTAACTCGATGCAAGATGTACAACGCTTTTAACAAATTAACATAAAAGTCGGTCAGACGATTCGGCTGACGAAATGAACCGCAAGAAATCGCTTATAACCGCAAAGAAAATATATTTCGAGAGAACAATTATCGAAAAGAAAAATAATCCGACGAACACGATAAATTGTTCCAGCGTCGGGGCATTTTTTAGGGTATGTCGGGTTACCTGACACAAACATATTTTTTTACGCCTAATGTGTCTGGTAAATGATGTTTGCACACTGGGTAGAAAAAAGGACGGACCTCCAGTTTTACGAAAGCGTTCTCGCTAACGTAACACACAGTCTCCGGCTAACCATTACCGATATTGTCAATATTTAAAACGTGCACATGCATAATCAATTTTGTGTATTTCTCCCAGTTTCCAATAAAGTCTTTTCAAGCGACTGCCCTTACGGAATCCCAACATGATTCTCCCAAAACACGTATGTTATTTAAATAAGAAAATACACAAACATGTAAAAGTTTAGTCTGTTAAGCCTGACATGATCTAACAAAATTGAACAACTTTTGAGAACCTCCCTGTCACAACATGAGTCTTGAACAATTTCTATTTTTGCACCGATTTTTACTTTGATTCAGAAAAAAAAAATCAATATTTTGTAAACATAACAAGTCATGCTTATCCCAGTAATATAATGCAGAATCGAATTCCGTAATGAGATATTACGGAACACGACTTAGTTACCCGGGCTGCCTGCGCGTCATACTAAGATTGAATCACCGATGCGTTTCTTGTGGAACGTAAACGGAAATTTATAGAGGGCAGACGTTGGTACCTGTTGCTAAATCTAAATGGGTTGCCTTTTGATGTACGGTCACAGCTGAGGCGTATTTGTCAAGAGTCGATTTGACGTCCCTTCAGGCCGTCACTCGGTTAGAAAAACGTTATGCAAACCGTCATTTTACATTAAATAATATTTTCTATGTTCGTATCGTTACATAATTCATTCAAAAGCATCTTCTCTGAATGCTGTATTTGAGGACGATTTGTCATATTTATTTAGAATAATATACTCGTAAGATTTACATGTATTAATAAGCATTCAATACTGAACTACAGATGCGTCACTTTTCATAAGACTATAATAATCATTGAACCTTAATTTCAATTATAAGTATATTCAGGCAGATTGCTTTACCTGTTTCCGATTCTTATTGAGATACTTCAGTGTATTTAACTGTCGGTGGTACATTTTTAACAAGAAGCGATTTAACGTCTCCACACACGTACAATAAAGTTATGAAAACCGTTTGGATATCCGATCTTAAACTCGTATTTCCAAACCATACGCCGCAGATAACACCGTTATACGTGTACCAGCCGCTATTTTACATTAAGCATTAACACAAAAAGTAGGTTCTTTAAACAATTTCTGTAGTTATCAAATAGGTAAAAGATAACGGACTCATCCGTTATTTGAAATCGTGACTTCACCCACCCAAATGGAGAATCCTACCCATAGACCATAGAGCCACTAGCCAAGAAAGTTTTTCATCTTTTAAAGACATTTATTACACCTCACTGAACAGCTTTATATACCTTTCAACGTTCTTAAACATACTCCAATATTTATTACAGCAAATTATTTAGCACCATTGTTAAGCATAATGAAAATATTCTACAAATTGCTTTATATAAACAAAAGAAGACCTATGCCTTTTACATCTTCAATTTCGAGGGACTATGTCATCAACAAATTGGCTTTATATAGCACTATAAACTATATTATTTGATAGAATTGTGCTTTACAAGACATGTGCATTAAATAAATAAAAAATAATATATTACACAATAAGATACTTGATTAAAACAAAATAGCAAAACAAGTCCGAAAAAATTAAAACCCCAAGCGGGTATCGAACTCACGACTTAGGAGCCATTCGAAGAAATGGCAGCAGACATCGCTTAAACCAACTGCGCTATCATGCTTTGTAAGGAGACTATGGTTATACCAAATGCTCACAATTATGACGTATAAATGTAAACAGGAAAAGGGCCAAACAAACACAACCCATATTATAAATTGATTTTTATCGCAGAATGCCTACACTCTTTTCCCATTATATATACCATGTTTTAACCATTATTATATGGCATTATTAATACATTAATATCAGATTTTTTAAAGACATTTCCCCATTAAGGCCCTTTTTGATGACATAGTCCCTTTAATGAAATGTTGATAAATAATTATGACGAATATAGCTATGAAATTGTTGGTAATACTCACGTCATTATTTTTCTTTTTATACACGTGTAAATGTTTAGCAAGCGTTTGCCTAGACAAAAGTTATGCAGAACAACTGACACAGTGTTTGTACCCCGCTTGTCAAATACATTTAGCTTTTTTTGACAAGTTATTTCGTTAAAGTAAGAATCAGCATGCACATGTTGCTGCTTTTGAAGAATATATCGCATCGGTGGTTCAGTGGTAGAATGCTCGCCTGCCACGCGGGCGGCCCGGGTTCGATTCCCGGCCGATGCAAACTTTTATTTAAATTCCGGTATACGTGTAGATACTCAAATGTCAAACACAAAATAATCTGAAGTATTATCCAATCATGTGATTGATTTTTGTTCATAACCAGAGTTGTTTCAAGCAACTTAACTTTTCCACGAACATTGTGTGGAATAAACCCGACTTAATGTTTAGTTCTCGATTATTGTCGAAATTTCAAAGTTTGTGTCGTAAAGAAACATGTATTTTGATATTACAATTTTGTGTCACACGAAGTTATTGCCGTGCAATTTATTACATGCCAGATCAACGTGGTGTATAAGGAATAGAAGCAAATGCGGATCATACACTGCCCAAATATCTTCTTGTAAATCGCCATTACTGTTTGTTTGAAAAAATATGATTTATTGACTTTGACGTAATATTCTCCTTTGCAACTGTCGTAAACGCGTCATTTTAGATCAAAATGAATTGAAATATACACGAAATAATAAAATCAAAATAGGCTCGTCCGGGATTTGCTTGCCTGCCACGCGGGCAGCCCGGGTTCGATTCCCGTCCGATGCACATTTTTTTTTTGCATTTATAATATCACGACATCAGCTTGTCTATTATGTTTACAATACCTATAGCAAATGAATTATTATCGTGTTTGTTTTGCAACACTGAGTTAACAGTTTTGTTGTTTGATCACTCACATTTTGCTGCCCATTTAATATTTAATGCCATACCACACCATCACAATATATGCATTTTTGTTTAGATTTTAACGCGATTTTAATACCTTTAATACAATATATACCTAGATTCGGTGAAAAACACGTAACTTCGCTTCTACAATGCCATAGATTTTAATTCCTCAAAACAGGAAAATTCCGGAAGTGCTTTCCTAAATTATGTTTAGCATATAACTTCTGAAATCATTTGCATCTAATACACATAGTGTGAATCTTGTGATAACATTTTAGGAATGAACAAACGGAGAGAATGCAGATTGGCGATTCAAAGGAACGAAATTAAACAATAAACTTATTCCGTAGAAAAAAAGGCGCGTCGTGGGAAAACCGGGTTTAGTGCAAGCGCGAAATGTCCGCACAGGCTAATCCGGGACGGCACTTTCCGCTAAAAGTGAATTTATGTCAGGAAGAGACTTCCTTGAAACTGAAAATGCCATAAAAGCGGAAATTGTTGTCCTGGATTAGCCTTTGCGGACTGCACAGGCTAATCCGGCACGACACTTTAAGAAAATGCATTAAGCCCGGTTTTCCAACGATACTCTTCATATAAAATTTAACTATGTTGTGATAGTAACCGGACCGCCCGCGTGGAAGACTACTACTGAACCACCGATGCCGGTTAAATTTGTTTGATGTATTGAAGTTGAACGTGAATTCATCTACGGGGTACTTTTGCACTTTTTGTGAAATCAGAATGATCCTCTTAGATGTAGCCATCACAGAATAGGCGAGGGGCGATTTATTGCCACTTTACTTGTCAAATCAAATGTAAATGTTATATTGTAAACCGTTTGAATACTTAACATTAAAGCAAAAGGTTTCGAAAAATTGGTTTAAAACTTGTTTTTACATTTGCTGTATGACAAAGATCACTGTGTTATATGTGTACTTGGCGCGAAAACAGTGACCGTGAATTATAAAATTATTTAGCCATATCAGTAATTACAAACTCTATAAAAAATACATGTGTATTAATTTAAGTATAAAGAGATTGAATTTAAAGGATTCTTTCTTTGTGATCTCGACAAATTGTTAGCTTCAAGTCTGGGAATTTCCTTTATGCTTAGACCGACTTGTCTCTTGAATCTTGTTTTTCGTTATACATTTCCGTATTTTTTTTTTAATTTAAAAGACCCAACAGGAGTTACAAAAAACGACGTTTCGAGAACTACATTTGTTTCCAGTTGAGAATAGCGTATTGGTAATTATACTTCCTGACACAATGGTAATCTTAAAGTGGGATAAGTAAACAACGAGTAATAAAAAAACAGCAATCATTTTTATAGATATTGACAAGCCTTATTGTCATGTCCATTTTTGGTATTATTACTCAACCACAAGGGGTTTATTTTTTAAGAAAATGTAACATGATTTGAACCCGGGACCTCTCGCACCCAAAAGCGAGAATCATACCTCTAGAACAACCAGCCGCGATTGTATTGCATTTTGTATCCTTATTTATTTAACGTCCATAGACAGTCGTATGCTCTTGTTATCTTAATCGAACACACATATTTTCTGCAATACGAGATATTTCTTTATTTGACAAATTTGTAAGGCAAAATGAAAATCATCGATAATTTGTTTTATATAAACAACAGACGACTTATGGCATTTGATGGAAAGATGATAAAATATAATGAAGAATATAACTATTCGATTGACTATAAATAACAATTCTCCCCTGAAACTGCATGCTTATAGTATGCATGGTATCAATCGCCAAAACGGTGCTTATGCAGAACAACTGACACATCGTTAGTAGCCCGCTTGTCAAGTACACTCAGCTTTGTGACAAGTAATATGTTTAACAGGCAAGAATCAACACGCTCATGTTGTGCTTCTACATTTAACGTAATTGAATATCGCATTTTAGGTTCAGTGGTAGAATGCTCGCCTGCAACATGGGCGGCCAGGTTCGAGTCCCGGCCGAAGCAAAAGCATTGTATGCATGGAAACACATTTACTAGTTTAAAGCTAATTAAATGTTTTATCAAAATGATATGCAAATACTAACAACAAGTTGTCTGATGAACAAACTGCTGATACAATACCTTAAGGTTAGATACCAGTAAATTATTGTGTATCCCTCCGTGGTCCATTCAAAAGTAGTGCCTATTACTAAAGAGTTCCTGTTCTCTTCTGGCATGAAAGCTATTAGGTATCTCAGACATGCCTTTTGTGGTTATTTCTATTATCCTATGCGCGTCTGCAACATTTGGTGCATTTCATTGGAGGCTAACTTGAAAGGTGAACTTTTGGAGTGTGTTTACTGTGGTATGGGGCTTTTGTCGAAATATGACTGCCGAAACCCTGTTTTCTACCGGTGCCTGCATTCAAGTGAGATGCATTTTCTTAGAAGTCTTTTTTATTGCAAATTTTGGAAGAGGACAGATTGATCTTTAAATTGATACCAGACTTGCACACTCTGAAATAAAGGAAATGCTAGAAATATGCTTGGAAAGTTTGCCGTTTTATAATATGACCCTATGGGAATTGGATTTACTGGTTTCTAACCTAAAGAACTGGACCAAAATTTCGGTTAATGGAAATAACGAAATCGATATGAATCTTCCAGAATCTACTGATTTATACACTCTACCTTAATCTATATTGTTATACTGTGATCAAGGGAATACATTTTTCTTTAATGAAATAATATAATACTACTAGACAAAGAAATCAACGGTTTAATATAATAATCGTTAGCAAATTACTACTACAGTCATTGTTAACTGGAGAAATAATAAGACTATATGAGCAAAATAACGGAATTCAGAAAATGATAAAAACAGTATACAAGTAGTTTATTTATTAACTTTTAGGTTAATACTGGCTGATTCCTGGTAAAATAAAATAACGTTTTTTTGACCATTCTGCTAAAGCAGGTCCCGCAATTGACGTAAACATGTTACTGTGTTATATATATCAGGTAAAATGATAAAAACATACTTTATTAAAAAAATTGGGCTCGCCCGGGACGTCTCGCACCCGATGCGAGAATCATATATCTACTTTGTAATATTTGTATTATTATCAATAGATCAACTTGCAATAATATTAAATCGTAAATACATATAATAAATACTGAATATATTTATAAAATATTTACGTTAGCAAACTAAATGTGTACGTGCTCTATCTTGATGTGTTGTTATAATGCATCTGAGAATTATGCTGTTTTTGTGCATTCTGGCTTCACAACGCGAGTAATATAAAGTAAATTTATACACAATAAAACGGTAGGGCTCGTCCGGGATTTGAACCCGGGACCTCTCGCACCCTAAGCGAGAATCATACCCCTAGACCAACGAGCCATACTTATGTTGCGTTTCATGCCATATAAAATGTAATAATAATTTAATTATCATTTTATATCAATAATGTGTAAGATAATGATATATTCCGATTGCCCGACGGCAATCGTTCCCATTGCAATACTGTTATGTTGGTAGATACATTGTATGCAGAGCGTATAGACTAAACAAACTAAACAAACTGTTTTCAGACGGATGTGTACGCGTGGCAGATAAAATGTATAGAAGAATGTTGTGGTTTGGGAATAAAATATAGGTCAATTTGCAAGGCTCTGATCTTGATCATATCGTATCAAAATGTAAACGCAGTGAACTCAATATAAACACACGTTTGTGCTTGTTAAAACTTATACATCATTTACTAACTCGATGCAAGATGTATAACGCTTTTAACAAATTAACAGAAAAGTCGTTCAGACGATTCGGCTGACGAAATGAACCGCAAGAAATCGCTTATTACCACAAAGAAAATATATTTTGAGATAAAAAATTACCGAAAAGAAAAATAATCCGACGAACTCAATAAAATGTTCTAGGGTCGGGGAATTTATTAGGGTAGGTCGGGTTACCTGAAACAAACATATTTTTTTTAACGCCTTATGTGTGTGGTAAATGATGTTTGCACACTGGGTAGAAAAAAGGACGGACCTCCAGTATTACGAAAGGGTTCTCGCTAACGTAACACACAGTATCTGGCTAACCATTACCGATATTGTCAATATTTCAAACGTGCACATGCATAATCAATTTTGTGTATTTCTCCCAGTTTCCAATAAAGTCTTTTCAAGCGACTTTTCAAGCGACTGCCCTTACGGAATCCCAACATGATTCTCCCAAAACACGTATGTTATTTAACTAAGAAATACCCAAACATGTAAAAGTTTAGTCTGTTAAGCCTGACATGATCTAACGAAATTGAACAACTTTGGACAACCTCCCTGTCACAACAGGAGTCTTGAGCAATTTCTATTTTTGCACCGATTTTTACTTTGATTCAGAATTTTTTTTCTAAACATAATAAGTCATGCTTATCCCAGTAATATAATGTAGAATATAATTCCGTAATGAGATATTACGGAACACGACTAAGTTACCCGGGCTGCCTGCGCGTCATTCTTAGATTGAATCACCGATGCGTTTCTTGTGGAACGTAAACGGAAATTTATAAAGGGCAGACGCTGGTACCTGTTGCTAAATCTAAATGAGTTGCCTTTTGATGTACCGTCACAGCTGAGGCGTATTTGTCAAGAGTCGATTTGACGTCCCTTCAGGCCGTCACTCGGTTAAAAAAACGTTATGCAAACCGTCATTTTACATTAAATAATATTTTCTATGTTCGTATCGTTACATAATTCATTCAAAAGCATCTTCTCTGAATGCTGTATTTCAGGACGATTTGTCATATTTATTCAGAATAATATACTCGTAAGATTTACATGTATTAATAAGCATTCTACCACTGAACTACAGATGCTTCACTTTACATAAGACAATAATAATCATTGAACCTTAATTTCCATTATAAGTGTATTCGGGCAGATTGGTTTACCTGTTTAATATTCTTATTGAGATACTTCAGTGTACTTAACTGTCGGTGGAACATATTTAACAAGAAGCGATTTAACGTCCCTACACACGTAAAATAACTTTATGCAAACCGTTTGGATATCCGATCTTAAACTTGTATTTTCCAAACCATACGCCGCAGATAACACCGTTATACGTGTACTAGCCGCTATTTTACATTAAGCATTAACATGAATAGTACGTTCTTTAAACATTTTTTGTAATTATCAAATACCGGTAGGTAAAAGATAACGGACTCCTCCGTTATTTGAAATCGTGACTTCACCCACCCAAATGGAGAATCCTACCTATAGACCATCGAGCCACTGGCCAAGAAAGTTCTTCATCTTTTAAGACATTTATTACACCTCACTGAACAGTTTTATCTACCTTTTAACGTACTTAAACATACTCCAATATTAATTACAGCAAATTATTTAGCACCATTGTTAAGCACAATGAAAATATTCGACAAATTGCTTTATATAAACAAGAGAAGACCTATGCTCTTTACATCTTCACTTTAATGAAATGTCGATAAATTATTATTGTGACGAATATAACTTTGAGATTGTTAGTAATACACACATCATAATTTCTCTTTGTAGACAAGCGTAAATGTTCAGTAAGCATTTGCCTAGACAGAACTTATGAAGAACAACTGACACAGTTTGTGTAGCCCGCTTGTCAAATACCTTCAGCTTTTTTTGACAAGCGATATCGTTAATGTTAGAATCAGCATGCACGTGCTGTGTTGCAGCTTTTAAAGAATATTTCGTATCGCATCGGTGGTTCAGTGGTAGAATGCTCGCCAGCCACGAGGGCGGCCCGGGTTCGATTCCCGGCCGATGTACACTTTTCTTGAAATTCCGGTTCTCGTGTAAACACTTTCTCAAATGTCAAGCATACAACAATCTGAAGTATCATCCAATCTTGTGATTGATTTTTGTTCATAACAAGAGTAGTTTCAAGCAATTTGACTTTTCCATGAACATTGAGTGCAATTTATTACATGCAGATCAACGTGGTGTATAACGAATAGAAGCAAATGCGGATCATACACTGCCCAAATATCTTCTTGTAAATCGCCATTACTGTTTGTTTGAAAAAATATGATTTATTGACCTTGACGTTATATCCTCCTTTGCAACTGTCGTAAAAGCGTCATTTTATATCAAAATGAACTGAAAGATACACGAAATAATGAAATCAAAATGGGATCGTCCTGGATTTGAGCCCGGGACCTCTCTTGGAATGGTAAACCTTATAATAATAATAATAATAATTATGATGATAATAATAATAATAATAATAATAATAATAATAATTATTATTATTATACCATTGCATGTTCGAAACAAAAAATGTTATTGTAAGAAAGTTATATTTTTAAACGTATAAGTAACAAAAGGTATCAAATATCAAGTCCCTAACCAGTGGTTCTTGAAAACAACCTTGCAATGAGTAACATAATAATTGTATTCGAATGTTTACTTTCTACAAAGAAACATAATGTTGCCTGATGCGAAATTCTAGACTTTAATTATAGTTTACGTTTAAACCTGTTTACTCAATTGTATCGAAAAGCCTGAGGCTTATTGAGATACTTTCAAGTCCGTTTACTGGGTAGAACCGATACTGGATGTCTTTTAAAAACGATTTTGCGAACGCAGCCGTAGTTTGAATCGAAAGCTGCCGTAGAAGAGATCGAGCGCTACCGTAGTAGGAATGGAACTCTGCCGTAGTAGGGATCGAACTCTACCGTAGTAGGAATAGAACTAACGACCTGAATGAGGACACCATATCAATTACAGCACTGCGACAACGAATGTTTCTGAATTTTATTAAAGAAGGCATGACAATTAATTACAATTATGTGGCAACTATATAACTGTTCCTGTTATATCGCCGTTGACTGAAATGACACACATAAAACCACATAGATATTGGGTATATGTATCGTTGCTAGTAACTCTGTATTCTCGAACAATGGCTAACATTTAATGTGACATACGTTTGAATATTACATTGGATACATTGTTATCGTTGCTAGTTACTCTATATTCTCGTACATGGGCTGATATTTGACTTGACACACGTTTGAATATTACATCGAATACATAGTGATCGCTGCTAGAAACTCTGTATTCTCGTACATGGGCTGATATTTGACTTTACACACGTTTGAATATTACATTGGATACATAGTTATCGCTGCTAGTAACTCTGTATTCTCGTACATGGGCTGATATTTGACTTGACACACGTTTGAATATTACATCGGATACATAGTGATCGCTGCTAGTAACTCTGTATTCTCGTACATGGGCTGATATTTGACTTGACACACGTTTGAATATTACATCGAATACATAGTTATCGCTGCTAGTAACTCTGTATTCTCGTACATGGGCTGATATTTGACTTGACACACGTTTGAATATTACATCGAATACATAGTTATCGCTGCTAGTTACTCTGTATTCTCGTACAGGGGCTGATATTTGACTTGACACACGTTTGAATATTACATTGTATACATAGTTATCGTTGCTAGTTACTCTGTATTCTCGTACAAGGGCTGATATTTGACTTGACACACGTTTGAATATTACATCGAACACATAGTGATCGCTGCTAGTAACTCTGTATCCTCGTACATGGGCTGATAATTTATTTGACACACGTTTGAATATTACATCGAATACATAGTTATCGCTGCTAGTAACTCTGTATTCTCGTACATGGGCTGATATTTGACGTGACATACGTTTGAATATTACATCGAATACATAGTTATCGCTGCTAGTAACTCTGTATTCTCGTATATGGGCTAACATTTAATGTGACACACGTTTGAATATTACATTGTATACATAGTTATCGCTGCTAGTTACTCTGTATTCTCGTACATGGGCTGATATTTGATGTGACATACGTTTGGATATTACATCGGATACATAGTTATCGCTGCTAGTAACTCTGTATGTTCAGTTCATAGGCTAACATTTGATGAGGTCTTGTTCTAAGTTTGAGTAGGTCTTCGGATATATGTATCGCTGCCAGCCTTGAAAAATTCCAAAAACATGGGCTAATATTTGATTTGGCCTTGTTTTACTTTCTAATAGTACTTTTTATGTATGTATCGCTGCCGGCGAACATGTATTACAAACACATGGGCTAACATTGGATGTGGCCTTGTTTTACTTGTGAATAATACTTTGTATATATGTATCGCTGCCGGCGAATATGTATTACAAACACATGGGCTAACATTGGATGTGGCCTTGTTTTACTTGTGAATAATACTTTGTATATATGTATCGCTGCCAGTAAATATGTATTACAAACACATAGGCTAATATTGGATGTGGCCTTGTTTTACTTGTGAATAATACTTTGTATATATGTATCGCTGCCGGCGAATATGTATTTCAAACACATGGGCTAACATTGGATGTGGCCTTGTTTTACTTGTGAATAATACTTTGTATATATGTATCGCTGCTAGCAAATATGTATTTGAAACACATGGGCTAACATTGGATGTGGCCTTGTCGTGAGTTTGTATGATAAATTGAGCATTGGTAACATTTTAATGTTGACGTGTAATAGGTTAAATGCTACATTATCAGACATGACGGCTACATGTAAATTAGTCTTTATTTATACACATAGAACATCTACATAACTTAAATACCATCAGTTTGAATAACAACTGTGGTTATTTTTACTAAAGATGCGGAAATATATACCTGAAAGTTTCAAACCGAACAAACATTTTAGTTTAAAACGGTACAATATAATTTATAATATGTAAATACGAAAGGTGTTCTGGTAGATATTTAGCGATGTTGATACACGACTGCACTTACTTATGATGGCATTATGAAACTTCTGAAGATTTTTGTAATAAACAAAACATTTTTTTGTAAAAATGAGGTCAAACATAGGGTCAGCACAAGGATGGCATGAGACTCATCTTACTTAAATATCTTAAAAATGTGTATTGTAGAGCCCGTTTGAAGCCATTGGCTTCAGTTTATGAATCCAGAAGGTTTCCTATCACAACCGATTTATATTGTTTGTAATATATCTATTGGTATAAATGAAAAATCCGTCAATGAACATGAAGTATAAATGTGCAACAAATGTGCACTTCGTATTGATTTATACGTGTTAATTTATTTTTCTTGAAAACAGACTTGTTTTCAAAGCAGACAACATAAATAGTCCCAAATATTTAAAACGAATTAAGAAGTGTACCCTGAAAATATCTCATTAAGACTTTTGTTATAGTTCATTTTAAAAAACTTAGCTATTGTATGTTGTGATAAATTAATTTGAAATAAATTACTTGAACTTGAAAGCTCATGAAATATCTGAGAACTTTACATACAGGAAAGACAGATACAACGCCAAAAATGTTTTATTTTCTTCAGCAATACATATATTTATAACGATATGAATGTACATACTTGAAATGTTGTATAAAAAAAGAAACATATGAATTAACTTTATTTAAATCATTTAATGAAGGAAACAATTATTCTTAATAAGTACAAAACAAATACGTACTTTATTATAATGTCTCTACCATATGTTAATATTGAAAAACATTCTTATAGTCCATATACTATTTTCAGTTTTGCAACTAGATGTTTGGATAATTGCCTATTCTGTAGTGATGATTATTGGCTGGCTGCCGATCAGTTGCCGCTTTTCACATCATTATGGCCAATTAGCTTTATTTTACTAATCTTGCTAATTTGTACCCATATTATAACTCTTACATAATATCACAAATTTTTGTTGCACATGCAATACAGAACATTTCAGCATTAGTACTTGTCTGTGTCTGATCTGTACATATCTGTTTTGGGTAAAAATCCATACAGTCACATCCGATCTGAAAATAAACAATATAGTGAAATACTGTTATATATATGGACAGTTAACAGTCTTTGATCTACAAACCAATTATAATCATACAAAAATGCATGTATTATAATATAACTCATTTGTGTAGTGTACATCACACTAACATTACAATAACGACACATGACATAAATTGTAAATAATACATGTGTATTGGTATCAAGAAATGTATAACAAGCTGTCTGATTAACAAATCCCATTTAAACAAGTATGTCCGAAATTTCTCGTTATTGCCGACTGCCGATTGTCCGAATTATTGTACAACTCCTAAAATTGTCATGGACCCGAGCTCGCGTTATTGTTGTCACTAAGCCACGTAGCAATAGGGTTTATTATGCAATTGTTTATATCAAATCTTTAAAAAATATGATTGCATGAGAAACAAGACTTGACAAAGGATGTGACATATGTCCCCGAAGCATATGTTTGTCAGAGGAAAGCAACACAATGTCAGTTTTGTGTTGGCAAAAATGATGCTTCCTACAAAAGGAGTTGTGGTCCTTGTACTCTGCACTTCCTCTCAACATCCTCTATCAGTATATGTGGTTTTATTTTAAATCACTTCCATACTAATGAAGTTATGCACTTCAAAAGAAAATTAACTGAAGGGCAATAACTCCATAAATATTGAAGTAAGAGTTACGGTCCTTGTACTCTGCTCTTCCTCTCAATGTCCTCTATCAATATATGTGATGTTATTTTAAATTCTTTCAATACTAAGGTAGTAATTATCTGCACAAAAGAAAACAAAGGACAATAACTCGGTAAATATTAAAAATGATTTATTGACCTTGTACTCTGCTCTTCCTCTGAATGTCCTCTATCAATATATGTGGTTTTATTTCAAATCCCTTCAATAATTATGTAGTTATGCTCTGCACAAAAAAAGCAAAGGGCAATAACTCCATAAATATTGAAGAAAGAGTTATGGTCCTTGTACTCTGCACTTTCTCTCATCGTCCTCTATCAGTATATGAAGTTTTATTTGAATCCCTTCAATGCTAATGGAGTTATGCTCTGCACAAGAAAATTAAACAAATGGCATTAACTCCGTAAATATTCAAGAAAGAGTTATGGTTCTTGTGCTCTGCATTTCCTCTCATGGTCCTCTATCAGTATATGAAGTTTCTTTTGAATTCCTTTAATACTAATGGAGTTATGCTCCGCACAAAAACATTAATGCTTTACATAATGAAATAAATTAAAGGGCATTAACTCCTCTCATTGTTCTCTATCATTACATGAAGTTTTATTTGAATACCTTCAATACTAATGTAGTTATGCTCCGCACAAGAAAATTAAACAAAGGGCAATAACTCCGTAAATGTTGAGTGGTCCTTGTACTCTGCACTTCCTCTCATTGTCCTCTATCATTATACGAAGTTTCATTTGAATCCCTTCAATACTAATGGAGTAATGCTCCGCACAACAAGCGTGACGGACAGTCAAACGGACGGACGATGCGATTACTATATTCCCCCGAAGTTCGCTTAGGGGGCATTAAAAACGGTTTAAAAATAATCAGTCGATTCAAATTAATTGGGTTTTGCTATAAACATTTGGAACAGACTAATAGAAATCCAGTAATTGCAGTACAACAACGAATATATGTAGTGTGTTTTTCGCTTTGATTTCAGACATACATAGCACCGTGATTGAAGCAAAGCATGGGAGATAACTGTGTACAGATGAACAAAACTGCTACACCTGTATGCACAATGGCTTCCAACTTTGAGTCTTCGCTACAAAAGGGGTCAGATACAATATGGGACTTTTCTTGCGAGGCTTGTAATAAAACCGAGGCTCAGATTTACTCGTACTGTGAAGTATGTGTTAAATGTTTCTGTGATAACTGTGTGAAACTGCACAATCAACTTTACAAGGATCATCCTGTGTTTGGAAGGGGACAAATCAAGAAATGACCGATAGCCAAGTCAACGTTAGACATACTGGAGAGGTGTACAGACCATAGAGACGAGAAAATAAAGCTGTTCTGTGAGGACCAAAGTCAACTTTGTTGTCACATTTGTATTGCGGCCCATCACAGTAATTCTTACTTATATATACGTTTGTTGGTAAATTGGAATTTAATGAAAACATATACTAGTTAATTTTGTTTTCTCCCTTTTTGTATTTGGTTACAAATGTTCATACAATAACGGTTTCATATTTTTAAACCTCTTACGCCTTGATAAATATGGTCTAAGTAACTACCCTCAATGCTGTATCGACAAATCTGTTTGGTTATCATATAGCACGGTTCTGTGTGGTATAAACCATCGACTATAAAGTTTAAACTTCAAACGTGATTTGAACTATTGATCGACTACGTTAGATGCGTTTTGTTACATTATCTATATAGATAATTTGATTCTAGCTATGTATGCATTACAAATTATGGTGCTTGTGAACTGATATTTTAATACATTGTTGTTGACTACCAACATTTTAGTTCTATAGTTCTTTAGTTTAGTTCTATTCGATATTTTTATGTCTGTATAGAAATAGTACTTACCGCTTAAACTTAAATGTGTCTTAGGTCAAGTACATATATAAGACAAAAGTATCAGCTTCCCTGTGTTATAATTTTCGTGAGCAAGACAAGTATATAAAAGTATATTAATTACTTGTAACTGTATTCATTACTTGTTTCAATGGGATATTTATTTGGCATCCTGTAACAACGCGGGGAATGATCTTTAAATGTATCATGTTAATTAAGAAAGATAAATTTAATGTGCGTGACCATACGTATTTGCAGACAGTGCAGCAAGATCAAAGTGATTAGCGAGACAACTAAACATTCAATGACATACATCGAGAACATTCAAAAAATATAAAAGCAGCTGAAGAAACAGACAGACAGTGCAGATTGCAGTCTTCAATCACTGGAGGAGACGTACAAGAGAATAAAACAAGAAATTGCAACTCTGCGAAAGAAAATAAATGATGCATGTGAGATCAATTAGAGAAATTAGCAACATTACAGGAACTAGATGAGTTGATTGCCAGTTATAAGTTTTCTATTACAAAAGAAATAGATGAGTGTATCAGTCTTCAGAAAAAAATTCAATTTCCTAGTGATGCTGCAAAAGAAGTTTGCAACAACAGCAATGAACTCCTTTTCATAGCTTTTGAAAACTGTCAACAGTAGATGAAGCATTCAGAATTATTTTTTAAAGATATGAAAGACACACATGAATGTTTATTGGAATTTGTACCTAACAATGACATTGATAAGTACTTATCCAAGCTGACGAGTATAGGGGGAATTGGACAACCAAATAAGGTTATATCACTACAGGGGACGTCAGAGTATGACATTAAAATACCACCTGAAAGTACATGTTACATTTATGATATTTGTGATTTTCCCTCTAGTGAGAAGCTTGTTCTAGACAATTTCAATAGCAAAGTGAAACTGTTAGATCGCAACATATAATGTTGTGAATCACTGTGATGTATCTTACAATTCATTTGATATGTGTCAGATATCTCCATGCGAGGTGGCTGTAATTATCAATGAAAAAATCAATGTGAAAGACGGTATAAAGTTTATCTCTGTACATAATGGGGACCTCTTGAAAGGCAGGGAGCTTCAGCTGCCACATAAATGTGCTGGTATTGCTCACCATGAGGGTGTAATTATCTGACTTCCGGTACAGCTCTTTATCACTACACACTTCCTGGAACACTAGTGAAAAAGCTGTATGAGGATATATCGGCTGATGTTGCAGGTATTGTACATGTTGACTGCAGACGTGATTCTAATCATATTTACTGTGCAATATTAAAACGAAACTAATATTGGTGATAAAAAATGTGATTCACGAATTCAGGGTTGGTTACATATTATAGTTAATAATTATATAAATTATTATACATGTTATACTATAATTTATAATAATAAAGTCGACAATTTGTATATACATGTACATGTAATAGAGTTTGATCATTCTGTGCAATCATTGCTTGCATGTCGTTAACAAGTAGAACACACCGGATAATAATCACTCGTCTGATCAATACGATCGATTGAAAATATATCATTTGAAGTTCACAAAAAGCTGTTTAATACTTGTTTACAGTAAGAATTATTGATTTGATATAACTACGATTGAGTACATGAAGTAAATAGAATACTCGGATATAATAACCAAATAGATAGAAAATGTGAACATACTTTAAAATGGGGGGGAGGTCGTTTTATTAACTTTTTGTTTAAATTATGTATACTCTTAGAGCTTGTTGTTTTCACTTTATCATAATTAGATCTATGTATTAGTTTGACGTAACTTTATAGACACAACCCCTATGTCTTTAAGTCTAATTACGATTTACTACAAACGTATTTTAAGACGAAGGGTACATTGCCTGTAAAATATATTTAATTGTGGTTGCACCACTCGTGGAAATAGTATCCAATAATAAAATTATGTTCAATAATAGATGTTTCGGAAAAACTACCTCATACTTGGTTTCTTTTAACAACTGTTTCTTCTATAACTGGGTGGGCATATAACATCAATGTCTTATGTCTATAAATGTATTTCTAAGCATGACATTGGATTATTTAATATATTCGCTATTACATTAAATTGCATCAATTGTTCGAGCATGTTCATGCATAATTCTGTTATCTACAGTGTACAAGTGTGCTGTGAACCTCTTTGGTGACAAGATATACGTAACCAACCATTCCCACCACAAACTTCTCTTACTGGCCAGTGATGGGACAGTACTGTCCTCCTTCGCTGATCCTGAACTACAACGCCCGGAGGGTGTACATGTGTCACCTGGAGGACAGGTGCTTGTCTGTGGATACTCGTCCAACACTATCGTACAGGTGGACAGCGAGGGGAGGAAGACGATTGCTACTCTGGCTACAGAGAAGGACGGGGTGATACGCCCATACGCAGTCCAAGAAAGCTCCAGCACTCACTCAATTGTTGTGGGATCAAATAATACAGTCCTGTTTTTTAAAGTTAAGTAAGCAGACCCTGAACTACAATAATCAATCACAGAATGCACACATTTAACACCTGAAGGACGGTTGCTGTTTTGTGGACGTTTATCCAACTCTATCATACAGGTGGACAATGAAGGAAGAAGGTTGCTACTCTGTTTTGTGGACGTTTATCCAACTCTATCATACAGGTGGACAATGTAGGAAGAAGGTTGCTACTGCTGTTTTGTGGACGTTTATCCAACTCTATCATACAGGTGGACAATGTAGGAAGAAGGTTGCTACTGCTGTTTTGTAGACGTTTATCCAACTCTATCATACAGGTGGACAATGAAGGAAGAAGGTTGCTACTGCTGTTTTGTGGACGTTTATCCAACTCTATCATACAGGTGGACAATGAAGGAAGAAGGTTGCTACTGCTGTTTTGTGGACGTTTATCCAACTCTATCATACAGGTGGACAATGAAGGAAGAAGGTTGCTACTCTGGCTACAGAGAATGATGTGGTGATTGGCCCACGAGCAGTCCGCTACAGATGCAGCACTAATTCAGTCGTTGTGGGAGTATCGAGTAATACTTACATCCTCGTGTTTGAAGATAAGTAAGCAGTGTCACCAGACAATATAGAAGTTGATTACCCGTAACATATCATTACATAGACACTTAATACCATATTAAAATGAATGTTTGTTAAGGTATTTGATACACTTGATATGCTTTATATAAATATAGTATCGCTTGGCTTTTTCTTGGATTGTCACTACAAGCTAGATACTTCTGTTCAAAATTATTGCATTAGTGTCCCTAAACATTTTTTTTTCGTTTGAATTCTTTACTATGTTGATGTCTCTTCCGTTTAGCGCAAAAAGTACTGTAACTAACATTTTACAAATTTTACAGGAGAAGCAATAACTTTTTTTATAATATTCAATGTAATATTTATTTTTTATTTTACATATTCTTAATACATTAGCATAAGCCTATTAAGGAGCAGTTGTTATTTGTCTACAGTTTAGTTCGAGTAAAAAATATGTGTATATAATGCTTCAGTAACATTACTTTTTGCGCTGATTTTTTTTTTAGCGCAAAAAGTCTTGTAAGTGCACAAACCCATTACAATATTTACACCTTTTGACAAGTTATTTGTAATATTTAGCATCAATATTATTATAATTAACAATTCCATCAAGTTTATTCACGTCAATTAAATGGTCATGACTTTTTTTCTGAACAAATTCTTAGTGCAAATACCTGGTTACTGTGTGCACTTACCATACATTGTTTGGCAAAATATTGTTTGGGAAAGTCAGGATTTCAAGGTGATATGTAATCCTAACATTTAAATTTTTTTTAAGATACAGGATCCAATTTTTCAAAAAAGTTTATTTCCTAAAATATATCAGTTACATGACATTTGCGCCAAGTTGACGGTCTGTCATTTTCATGCGAACCGACTGTTTGTGTTGAAAGCTAAGTGTTTAGTTATGCCGTAAATTGATTTAAATATTTAAAATATGTAATGTGTACACTCCAAAAAGTAATGCTCTAATTAAATCATTTTCGTGTTTTTTTCACTACATAGTTTTTAGGTGAATAATTTACGCAATTAAGATAAACTACTACTACTACTACTACTACTACTACTACTACTACTACTACTACTACTACTACTACTACTACTACTACTACTACTACTACTACTACTACTACTACTACTACTACTACTACTACTACTACTACTACTACTACTACTACTACTACTACTACTACTACTACTACTACTACTACTACTACTACTACTACTACTACTACTACTACTACTACTACTACTACTACTACTACTACTACTACTACTACTACTACTACTACTACTACTACTACTACTACTACTACTACTACTACTACTACTACTACTACTACTACTACTACTACTACTACTACTACTACTACTACTACTACTACTACTACTACTACTACTACTACTACTACTACTACTACTACTACTACTACTACTACTACTACTACTACTACTACTACTACTACTACTACTACTACTACTACTACTACTACTACTACTACTACTACTACTACTACTACTACTACTACTACTACTACTACTACTACTACTACTACTACTACTACTACTACTACTACTACTACTACTACTACTACTACTACTACTACTACTACTACTACTACTACTACTACTACTACTACTACTACTACTACTACTACTACTACTACTACTACTACTACTACTACTACTACTACTACTACTACTACTACTACTACTACTACTACTACTACTACTACTACTACTACTACTACTACTACTACTACTACTACTACTACTAATAATAATAATAATAATAATAATAATAATAATAATATGTGTAGTCTAAAACATATTTCAGTATGACCTCACATGTATATAGATCTTTATTTTTAAATTAAAATTTAAATGTTGGACGTGTGTACACTAACTAAAAGATATAACGCACCGAATCGAAAATTTTGTATTTTTTTTACTAAAATAATTTCAGCTGAGCCATGCTAAACACAAAATTCTTTCGTTTTT
The DNA here is from genome assembly GCA_027627225.1 of Congeria kusceri. Classification (NCBI taxonomy): domain Eukaryota; kingdom Metazoa; phylum Mollusca; class Bivalvia; order Myida; family Dreissenidae; genus Congeria; species Congeria kusceri. The sequence continues at coordinate 37,930,653 of CM051040.1, read as the reverse complement.
CCAATATTTTGGTATGAACTCATGCATGTATAACTCAAATAATCATAGCTTTATCTTATAAATAATGACAATGCAACAATTTTCATTTATTTCCATTTGGTGCGTTATAGCTTGTGTTAAGTGTATATTGGTCATTTTCTTAGCATTTGAAATTGATATTGTACGTTCATGGCGACGTTTATTGCATATTTATGTGTCAACTCGAACCATTTGTGTCCGATATATACAATATTGGGTGGAAAAAGACAGATGTTTAAAGATATCCAATTGCCACCAAACCACAACCCGCGGTATCTAAAAGATGATGCATATTCCATCAAGGCGTATATTAATACGACATTAAAAAAACAATAATTAAATATATATACAGAGAAATTCTCAGAGTGACCATGTAATTGCTACACAAGAAATGCGCCATCGTAAAATGATAATGTATATTCCATAACGGGATATACCAATTAAAAATCAAAAAGACAATGTTTTAATAAAAAGTGTATATTTTTTTATAAACATTCTCAGTTTGGTTACGTGAATGTTCACACAAGTCCCGCGTCTTTGGCCATTGTGTGAAATGCCGACGCACTGTCTTCCAACAGCGCCTGTGGATGATCATATTCAACGATTCTTCCGTCACTTAGTACCAGGATTCGGAAAGAACATTAGAGAGAGAGTGATATATCTGCGTCTGAGACGTAAGGCTAAAGGTTCGTGGTACTAGAAATAAGGTAAGACAAACGACCATATTCGAAAACCCATACACCACAGTTATATATGTGACTGCTAATACTTATCAATTAAACTCATTGTTTTTAATTCAATATTTCTAAATGAGCATTATAAGCATTACAAAATTACAACGTAACTTAACACATTAACTCCAACACGGTAATATACATGTACTTATGTATCAACTGTTTATTATATACGAAATTTAAGCTGAATAAGGTGGGTTTTTATGTTGAATGGAAAACGCTTAACCATTATTTCTGTAACATACACGTATGTCGTAACTTTTTGGTGTTAATTACATGGTATAGACAGTGACCATTACAAGCGTGACGAGAGAAACAGACTTTGTCTGGAATACATGTAGCGTACATGTACTTATCAAAATCCATCACAATGATTGACCGATGGGCAATGGTTAGCACCGTGGTAATGGTATGCATACTATTACCAAGAGAAACATTCATGACTCTAGTAGCAAACGCAAAAATAATACTTAGATACAGAAACGTAACTTACTTTACGAAATCCACCAGAGTGCTTAACCGATGGGCAACGGTTAGCACCGTAGAAATGGCATGGCAAACGCTTAAATTATACTTCAGTACAGTAACATAGCTTACTTATCGTAATCCATCCAGTGTTTAACCGATGGGCGATGGTTAGCACCGTGCAATCCTTGAACTCCGTGCTGATGGTGTTCTGGATGAGAGAGTCCGTCTCCAGGTCAACAGCAGCTGTCGCCTCGTCCAGAACCAGTATCTTGGTCTTGCGGAGAAGGCTCCTTGCCAGATAGAGTAACTGACGCTGACCGACACTGCGATGTAACGAAAATCAATAACTTACAAAGAGTGCTAAATGTCAATCCATTTTTCTTTAGACCGTCCTTAAGTACGTTTTACCAATCTAGTAATGCTGGCTGACACTGTGAAGCAAACGTATTCAATAGACATAGTAAACAAAGACTGCATTTATCAAACATTCAAGTGCTAAAATTTTCATGTCATTACATTAGTCTACCGATTTGAGTTTCTTTTCCAATTGCTAATAGACGCATATGACAATTCCGTGACATTTTGTAACACGCACCTATTTATATTTTTCTTTACTGACGAGAACGGTATATTTATTATGTTGTCAATCTATAGGCATTCCTGATACAATCTATATATCATACTAATACACGAAGGAATGAGGCTTGTGAAAACTATTCATCATTACCTTAGATTTTGCCCACTTTCACCGACTTCATATTGCAGTTGACCCGGAAGTCCTTCGACGAATGTCTTCAAGTGTGCATGCTCAAGTGTTACCCACAATGCAATATCATCATGGGCGCCAAGAGGATCCAAATTCATTCGAAGACTTCCGGAGAAAAGAACAGGTTCCTACAAGATAAATGCAAAAATATTACTCACTTACTGACGACAGAGCAAACAATCTTAAGCATCACTGTAGGTAAAGGCTCAAAATACGACTCAATGCAGACAAAATAATAAATTTTACGCCTCGCAATATAAAGCAGAATACAAAAACAAAACGAGAAACCATCATAGAAACTATAGTCACCGTGAAATATTCACACTTTTTATTGACATAGTATATGATTATGTACATCAAAACAAACTAGATTCCTTACTAAACAGTAACATAGAAACGTATGGTATCCAACACTATTTCGTTTTGTGTTTTCTATACCGTTAATTTTAGGTTGAAATGTTTACGGGAACGGATCGTTTTCTAACTCCAAACGAAGAAATACAAAAAACACAACCTGAGGTAGAATTGTCAGGCGAGACCGCAAATCGTGAAGACCAAGACGACTAATGTCTTCCCCATCAATTATGATACTTCCTCCAGCCGCTTCAATAAGTCTCTTCAGAGCCAGTGAGGATTTTCCGGCGCCTGTCCGCCCGACTATCCCGACTTTATAAGAAGGTGTAATAGAAATTATGACACTGGAACACGAGGTCATTGAAAACCGCACGTGATGTTTCTTACGTTAATACGTAACAAAACTTGTAAATTTGAAAGTTCGATGTTGTGACTTTCTATACTTTCAAGAATGTTTACATTCACTAAATAGTAATGGTAATTCAATACTATGTGTAACTTTATAATTTTTTGAATAATGATCTAAATCTCCAAAAGCAATAGCACATTTTCAAAAATTACGAAATATCATTAATATTAACCAAATAATACTGTTAAATTTACTCCGCCTACATGGTTCATATTCACACACCTTTTCCCCGGGTTCAAATTTCACGTGTAGATTTGGAAGAACAAGGGGAAGACCATCTCAGTACCGTGTGCAATACGTCTGCAGCTCAACCGCACCGTGTGACGGCCAATCGACTGGCAACTGAACGTCGGTGTGCATGGGCGCCTTGAAAATGTGGCGTGTCGTGGAAAACCCGGGTTGAATGCATGTACCTTAAGTGTCGTCCCGGATCAGCCTGTGCAGTCCGCACAGCCTAATCCGGCACGACACTTTCCGCCTACAGTGGTTTTATGTTTAGAGACGACTTTTTTGAAACAGAAAATACCCTAAACGAGGAAAGTGCCGTCCTTGATTAGCTTGCGCGGACTACACAGGCAATCTCAGACGACACTTTACGCACATGCATTAAGCCCTGTTTTCCCACGACACGCCTCGTATGGATATTCACATGTATGTATATTCATCACATGCGGAGAAACTCAAATCAAAGTGTGACACAATGTGTGAGATATCTGTTTCAAGCACATTTCTTATATCTGAAAAGGTAGCAGTGATGTTAGCTGTAAGTACTTTGTTAACGCACAATGGAGTTTGTTCTTTTATTTATTTATTTTAATGTTAAAGCAATTTAAAATCCATACACATTTTACTGTCTACAAATTACGACGAGTTTGGTAATACGGTATCAAGTTTATGTTGACCGTTTTTCTTGTAATTTATGTGACAAACACCGCAAGTGTACCAGGTAAAAAGACCATGAAAAATTGCTTGTTTATATCCGCGTTTATTTCTTATGATTTGATGATAAATGCTGTTTTTTTTTCCAGGGTAATAGTGCATGACAAAAGAACATGGAATATGAAAATATGTCTTAAGATTAATGTTTTTAACTCACCTCTGTTTTGTTTGTTGCGTACTGGCCTATTCGTTCAACACTCACTATGTTTGTTTCGAATTCGCTAACCACTCTGACAAACCAAGCTAGGTTTCCTGTACTCTGTATAATATAATTAAGAACCATGCACTGGTGTGTTCTGTTTCTACAAAATACTAATTCAAAAACAACATTCGGAATTAAAAAATAAAACAAAGTTAACATTCAAATCTACGACAGGGAAAAACGATATATTATTCATGCGTGTGTATGAAGAAGTTAATAGTTTCCGAATAGTGATTTTGTAGTTTTGTTTCCCATAAAAGTATTTTGAGGTCAACGCAATAAGGCTGTTCTCACTCAACCATTTTGATTACATATAGGTCCGGTTGGCTTGAAAATAAGCTACTTCATGGTGGAACAGTTTCAAACCTAAGAAAAGCTTATAAACAAATATTCAATAAGCCATTATAAACACTGCATGAAGCAAACAAGCGCCCCACCTGAAGAGCGTATGACACGGACAGTCCTACAATAGCGCTGGATATGTTGCCTCTTTCAAGAACAGAAAACAGCGACGCCGCCGATACCACAACTCCTCCCATGAAATCTAAGCGGATACCGAGCCATCTGAAATGTTAGTTTTAACATGTTTAAGCACGATTGTGCCTAAACCCTGAGCTTATTGAACTACGTTCGAGTCCGTTTCCTGAGTAAAACCAGTACTTAGTGTCTCTTGAGAAACATCATTCAAAGATTCCCGAGTATGAATCGAACTCAAGATCGCAAGGTGGACACCGTATCCATCACATCACTGTGACTCTACATGCTGACCATTGGTGACAAAGCAACTTCCAACACAACACAAACATGCTACTACGGACAGTAGCTTATTTACACCAACAATTGAAACACATGTTACATTGAAACTAGCCTTCGTACATGCACATCTGGTTGGTCAAAATGTTTCTCGAAATAAACAAAATCAAATTACAATTACTCTTAAATTTTTAAGGCCTGCAAACGATATTTCATTTTTAATCAAAAGCAGAGAAATTAATACATCAAAATTTGTTCTGAGAGCAACTTGCCCATTCACAGAGTTACTAGCAAACGTGTACTCCTGATTCAAGTCCACTCGACTATCAGAGATGTCGGTGAATCGTTCTTGGACGCGGAAATCGCGAATAGTGCTAACTCCAGCCAAGCTCTCCCCGAAATGGTTGTAGATTGGGGACCGAGTCTTCGTCTCGAGCCTTTTCAGTTGTCGAGAGGTAGGTATGTAGAAACGCTGAAATAGTTAAATATTAACAGCACTGTATTAGTCTTTTCTATTTCTATACCACTAGTATTTTCCAGACATTTTGACTTTTTCCTAAGTAGTTTCCAGTCGCTTTGGCATTCTTTCTGGTGCCTTGCTTATTCATTATTCAGGTTATTTATAAAATGTATATTTCTTTAAAACCTTTTCTGTGGTCAAAATTTGTTTCAACTTGTATGATGCATCTTCACCAACTAGTTTTCTTTCGTGTTTTATATAATGTTTGCAACAACATTCGTAGTAAGACATGTACAAATTCAGAGGAAAGGCGCTCTTTGCTCCTAGCGATTATTTACAGAATTTAAATATCAGATATAGTGGATACGTAAACAGTTAATGTGAAAATATAAATAATATAGAAAATATAAATAAAACAAATAAACAGAGTAAAAATAATTTGGTCAGTAGCTTTTCATACCGGAAAGACAGTTTCGCACATGTTATTGCCTTTGTATTGTTTCTGTACGTATTAGTTTAAAACTATAAAATGAAGAAGCGGACAATTTCTTCAAATGAATTAATATGTTTCGAATGGGAAAACCAGAATGCGAATTAGTATTATAGTAAGTTATAACTTGAAGTACCTGTATATTAATTTACTTCATTATAATATAAAAATATAAATATAAAAGTAAAGTTTGTTAAATGTCCAACTGTTGGATGTTGTCCACAGATAAAATTATTTTATAAAATCTGATACTGGGCATACTTGCAAAATTAGGTGAAGAAATCCCAGCGGTAGTAACACCGTTAAGAATATCGGGGTTCTGTAGCAACAACTATGAACACGCTGATGACGGCGTAGAAACTGTACAACACTTCTACCATCAGGTTTGGTAACGTACTGTCCACGGCCTCATTGTCTTGCGAAGACCTTGAGGATAAATCATAGGAGTTCAAATAACTGGGTCTTGATCCATTAACATTTAACGTGCAAGTGAAGAGGTGTTCATAAACGCCTTATTTTTCTCAATAAAATCCACCAATAATACACATGTACATGTATAATAAGTTTTCTGTAGAGCTTGGAAACGAAACACGTTATTTATTGATATATCCTCGTGTCACCAGTTTTCGCCGATGTAAGAAACAAAATGTCTTTGTTGACAATGCAAGCAAAACTTTTGAAAAACTAAATAACCTCGTTTAAAATAAACCACTTACCTTTAATAACAAAGTGAAGTTGTTTATTTATTTGTTTGCTTTATGCATTAAAAATACTCCAATGTCAGTGCACTGTGTACAAAGTCAATGACCCGTGACGTCACCTATTTTCGCCGGTTACACTCAACTGTTTAATGAGGGTTGTTCAATAAAGTATAAGGGAGTAAACAACTGTAAGTTAACTAGTAAATAAATGTATAAACATTATGTTTATGTTTTATATGTACACTTAGTGAAATATTTAGTCTTCTTTGCTTGCACAACTTGGGCAAAGGAATTGATCTCCACTTCTAAGCACTTTAACTGGGGTGCAAAATTTAAGGTGAACCCATCTGTCACAAACATCACATTGTGCCCATTTCACAAGTGTAAGATTTATGCAGTACTTTAACTCTGTGGGTGTGAACAATTTACAAACACAGGATTTTTCAGATTCTGGAACATCATCCTCAGAAGTCTCTGAGTCAGTGTAGGTGTCATGCAAGACATTTGACTTGTTCTTTGTAGAAGTACCAGGTTTAGGGTTTGTACCTGTTGATGATTTTGATGATTTATTTTTGTTTTCTGTTGACAAAGATTTTACAGACTTTGCTGGTTTATTTTACTCAAGTGTTCTTTTACTTTATTGTACACAATATCTTCAGTAATAGGTTTACCAGCTACAACCTTGCTAAGTGTTTTTCTCACTTTTGCAGCACGGACATTGTTCACAATTGGCGCACATCTTTTGCCAAAACATTCAACTGCTGTTTCAACCGATGTTTCAAAGGATTGTTCAACCAACTTACTTGGGTCAATGTTTGTGCAAGCTAGTGAGGGTGCAATGGCAATGTCACTCACTACAGTGTCATTGAATGGATATATTCCACAACGCCGGAATGCAGATTGAATGTTAACTGGTGTTAGTGTGGCAGTGTAAACTTTACACGCAACACTACAAACATCATTTTTTGTCACAACATTACCACCAGAAACTCTTGTGTGGTGATGAAATGCTGCATTCCATGCATTTTCAAACGGCCCAAAACAGGACACATCCATGGGTTGGAGTAGGTGGCTGCAATTCGGCGGGAGAACAAAGAAAATAATATGGTTTGCTTTTGCCCACTCAATTAAACCGATTGAAACATGCCTTTTATGTCCATCATATAAAATGAGAACTGGGTTGTTAGCGTCACGTCTTGGTAATACTGGTTCTACATGGTATTTGATGTAATTGAAAATATGTCGGTATTGGACCAGCCAGACTCAGACACTGTCCCTGATGTTCCTGGAGTTGATCCTTTTACAAGGGTAGCTGGCATTCTGGCGCCAGGAAATATAAAATATGGTGGAATTTGTTGCCCTAAAGCGTTACCTCCACCAATGAGTGTTACTGTTTGAGACCTACCAGCTGTTACAGCCTGCGCTTTGTATAATGTACCAGTTACAATTTTAGGGGGTTTGTGATTTATGCTAAGGCCCTTTTCATCAATGTTGTAATTTCTACCAGGCTTGTCTGTCAAATGATACTTGGTTAATAGTGTGTGCAGTTCTATAAAGTAACTGTCAATGGTTGTTCTAGTAGCACTTTTGGCTCTTGCTATTTCTAGTGACTGTGGCTTTTTTACTTTTAAATCGGGCCATCTTCCTAAAAATCCATACAGCCACTTCAAACTAAATTTTTCCCCTTGTTGTTCAAGTCCCAAATGAATGGCATAATCTGTGGCCAAGTTAATTGTCTCTGGTCGAGAATATCCAAAACCTATTTCAACCATAGTTTTAATATGGTTACATAGGCTAGCTTCCTGTTCAATAGTAAAGCATGGTGAAGGGCCAGATTTGACAGTGTCAATATCAATTTTGCCTCGAACTCTGTCTTTTAGAGTGTTTATGGGAATGCCAAACTTTTTGGCAACCCTCTCTACCGGAAGCCCCTGTTCAATACACATTTTGTGAGCGTCCGATAAATCATCATGTGAATAACTGGCTCTGTAACTGCCTCTTGCCAAAGTAGGAGCCTGAAAATAGACTTCTAAAACGTTAGAAATGAATAATAGACACATGGTATATTTTTAAATTTTTAATCGGCGTTCTCTCAAACTGACATAAATTTGACAGACAGCGGGAATGTGACTATCACACTGTGTCTGCTGCACATTATACATGTAAAACAATGAGCAATGTCATAATATTTAATAATTAAAATAGTTAGAAAAAGAGTAGAAAAAAATGGCTTATGTTTTTTACGCATTTTTTGCAGTTCAATTTTCATCAGTCTATTTCATACCTTTCGAATTTCCATTTTCAAAACAAACGCAGCGTACTACATCGTTTACTACATTGTTTACTCTCGGCGCAGGTCAACTGTGAAATCTCGCGATACGATACATAGGTTACATTGCACCAAATGTTATCGGCGAAAAGAGAACGGCGAAAATAGGTGACGTGACGATATTATATGATATTTTCGTGGCAGTGGTTGCATATGTTACAAAAGTAAATTTATTGTACAGCCTGGACACGACATTAAAAATGTTAGTAAATATGACAGATGTAAAACACATGAAATTTTATTATTGTAAGTTGAATACACAAAACAATGTCCAACCGGTTAACAATACGGCCAACGGGTGTCGTATCGAAGAACGACATTGGTCCACGAAGTTCATTCACTAGTAACTTGTGGTGTATAACTTTTGCAGCTTGTATTACTCGAAACGCTTGCACGAGAGAATATGCTAAGACAGCGATGGCTAAGAAAGCAAAAAACAACAAAATATGTAATAAGGTAATAGTTAACAACGTGAAATTCACACGATTGAAAATTAACATCATTTGTTTAAACAAATGAAATACAGCGATTAATGATTGTAAAATCATATTTTTACACTAATGTTACAGACAACAAGAGCTGTCTCAGGACAGCGCGCTCTACTATTCAACCGCTTTGTCAAAGTTATTGGCCTTTATCACTACAAAAAGGGGCATAACTCTGCTACAATGCTGTCACAGTTATGTGCCTTGGCCAGTGACTTTATATAATGATCTTGGAGATATGTGTGAAGTTTTAAATGAATATCTGTAGCAGATATAGAGATATTAAGTTGTTGCACGCAAACGTAAACCTGAAATTTTTAAGAACTAAAAGGGGCCATAATTCTGCTAAATTGCAAGTCAGAGTAATGGGCCTTAGAAAGTGACCTTATGTAATGACCCTGGAGACTTGTGTGAAGTTTCAATTGAATATATATAATTGTTATAGAAATATGGAGTTGTAGCAAGCAAACTTTAAACTAAATTTCTAAGTACAATAAGGACATAATTCTGCAAAAAGTTTAGGTCAGAGTTATGGGCCTTGGTTAGTGACTCAATCTAATGACCCTGAAGACATGATTGAAGTTTTAATGGATAATCTGTAGTAGTTGTAGTGATATGGAGTTATTGAACACAAGCTTTGACCTGAATTTCTAAGTACAAAAGAGAAATAATTCTGCTAAAATGCTGGTCACAGTTATGAGTCTTGGCCAGTGACCTTATACAATGACCCAGAAGGCATATGTGAAGCTTCAGTTGAATATCGGTAGTAGATATGGATATATGGAGTTGATGTACGAAAACTTTAACCTGATTTTTTAAGTATAAAAATGTGCATAATTCTGCTAAATTGCTGGTCAGATTTATGGGCCTTGGTCAGTGACCTCAAATAATGACCTTGAACACATGTGTGAAGTTTCAATTGAATATCTGTAGTAGTTACAGAGATATGTACTTGTTGCACGCAAACCTTAACCTGAATTTTCTCTTGCACGCAAATCTTAATATGACTTTTTTTAAGTACAAAAAGGGGCATAATTCTGCTTAAATGCTGGTCACAGTTATAGGTCTTAGCCAATGACTTTATATAATGACCCTGAAGGCATGTGTGAAGTTTCAATTGAATATCTGTAATAGATATAGAGATATGGAGTTTTTTAAGTATAAAAGGGGCATAATTCTGCTAAATTGCAGGTCAGAGTTATGGGCCTTGGTCCGTGACCTCATATAATGATCCCGAACACATGTCTGAAGTTTCAATTGAATATCTGTAGCAGTTACAGGAGATAAGGACTTGTTGCACGCAAACCTTAACCAGAGCATTACGCCGACGCCGACGAACGAGTGAGAAGTATAGCTCGAACTATTCGGTGAATATCCGAGCTAAAAATTGATTTGCAAACCATTGACGCAAAGTATGTATCAGATGAATACGTGTTTCATTAAATTTAACAACGTACGAGAAACACAGTTACACAACTCACATATAAAATATGAAATATTTACATTCAGTCACAGCCCTCGAAAGTAAATATCTACTACAAGTTGCAAAATAGATTTAAAACAAAAACCATTAGTTCCTCACCCTGGGCAATTCCAAATTCGCCATAAATCGACAAATGCTGGACCAGATGTACAAGGACTGATAGATACCGTACACTTTTGACCGCCACTCAGGTTGATACCCTAATTAAAAGCGAAGACAATATGTTAACTGTATGCTTTCACGAATTCAACAACACAGGCCTCTTTCTAGCGTTTTGGTGAAAAAGTAGTTTTTTGCAATAGGAAATTTTTAAACGTAAACCTTATTAAAATATTGAAAATAATGTACAGATAAATATTGGGTTGCCAGTATACATTTCCACTGAAATGTTGATAAACTGGAGTGTGTGCCGAAGTGTCGTTGAATTGTTTACAGTAAAAATATAATATTTTGGTTGAAAATTTCTTCTAGAATGTTATAAATTGTATCATCTAAAGTAAGTCAAGGAGGGAAATTTATTTTGGAATTGAGTAAAAACAGACATATTTTGCTGTGAGACTTATTGAAAAAGGCCTGCAACGTATACAAATAGCCAAAGATTGATGCAATGTTCACAATAAATGTTATGTTTAAATAGTAAATGAGTCTGGAAGAAAAGATAAAAACGGCAAGATAAATATTTTAACGTTTTAAACGTTCCGAGACGCAAACAGAAGGTGATGTTAATCAGTCATTCTAAAAGTTTCGTAGCAGCACACCTTTTCGCCAATTTCTGTCAAATCTCCAGCTTGTAGCATGTCAATATCAGCATTCTGTGACCATGCGTCAACCACCTTGTTGTATTTGGACTCGTGGAAATCATTCCCGAACAGGATGTTATTTTTCACAGAGGCATTTTGAATCCACGCCTGTTGTGCGACATAAGCTGTAGAACCCTTCAACGAAACTTGATAAAATTAATAATATTTGAAAACATTTTTTATTTTCCTGATGTAAATTATGTCCATGATTTCGACAGAAACTGTCATTCCAATATAAGACTTAACTACAATACTGCAACATATATATTTTGACTGTGTGTGGTAACAGTAGCCATTTATGTAACTGTTTCTGGCAAGATAAAATCAAAATCTGTTTGAAAAGCTTAGGTTTATTTCTGGCGCTGTTTAAACAAACAGAAACACGTACAAAATATAACAAAATATTATAATGTTTCTTGTTTTGATAATTAATGTAAATAAAGGAATAAACGTACGTCAACATTGACTATCCCACTAACTTTCTCCAGTTCTTCTTCAGAGAAGATTTTCCTGACCCCACACTGCCAACTATGGCGACCAGTCTCCCTTTAGGGATGTGTAGATTAAACCTTCAAACACGTACCAGTACATATGAACTTATTGAAAAAGGCCTGCATATGAACCTATGTATGAAACAGTCAAATATAGCAATAGGTACAAAGGACGATAAGTCATCTTGTCATATACATATAATATGCAAACATTCAAATGTTAAAGTTAAAGCGAACTATTTATACCCTTTTAGCGCAGGACCTAGATCTGTATCCCAAAGAAACGTCCCATCAGTGATCGATATTGCGTTCTCTGCAAAACAGCCAAATTGAGGCCATGAACATGACTGACGGTCGCCAAAGTAGACTATGCAATGTATATCATTTGTATGTAACTACCCCATGGAAGAGGAATCACCTATTACAAATCGCATGTAAGAAAACGAACGTAACTATGCAGTTTAATAATTGAAACATAACAATTAGTACTTACTATCAGAGACATGTGTAACATTTGAAGCATCGATGTCATCTTTATTCAAGTATGTCTGCAATCTATTTACAGAAACAGTGTATTTTATCAGCTCCATTAACACGAGCGGTGCTATATTCATGGAGAATCTGAGAATATTGAAGAGAACGATGGCGGCAAAAGCACACTCAGGATCGAACCGATGATCGTCCTTGGTGAATATGTATGTAGCAAACGTTGCCAGACCGACCTTAAAGACATAAAAGTCTCAAACATTTTTTATCAAAAACGTAAGGAGTTTCCATCGACATCGTGCACAGCTGACGCCGGATGTCACAGAAAATATTTATATATTAAGAAACACTATTAAGATGTAAAGATTATATAAAATATGAGCACTGTTTTGCCAGAATAAGACATCTTATATACCAATAGTTTACTGAGCACTTCGTGCTTTGTTAAAATAAAATCACAATAACATTTTTTCACAGTGAACCTGTCTCTAGCATACGTGTTTTTTAATACATGTCTGTGGATAAAGTTTAATCTTAACCTTTATAAGATGTTTAATGCGTCTTCAGCATTGAGTGTCCAACAGAAAGCAAGACTGCTCCCTAGCGAGTATAAACACATCTATACTTACAGTAAACGGCGCTACTGTCCATGAGAGAGTTGATATGCTGTACATCATTTGTTCCTTGAACAACATGGCTAACTCCTTCGCTCGTATTGCTGAAACCTTCTCACCGAATGCCATCTCCCAAGAATACAACTTCAAAATCTGAAAATACGCAATGTATTATGTATACTACGTTAAGTCAACATAAGAAGATAACACTAGTCATTAGAATCTATATGAGTGCGTATGAAATGCGCTAGGAATACAGGTAAACATCAAAATCGGAAGGCTTCATGACTTATTATTCCTTTGTACTCAACATTTTGAATGCAAATTAAATTAAAAGATAGCATACGTTATTTTGCACTAGTTAGCGTATTTGAAAAACATAGAATATCGTCATTCGAAGATTATACGAGTTATAATGATTGTGGACATGGAATACTCCAGGAAAATACCTACAAATTCGGCATTTGAAGATAAGTTATTATATGTGTGTATGAAATTTGCAAGGCACTTAACTTCAATATTTGAAACATAAGCAATGACGCAGGTACAAAATCTTGTCTTATGTTTATGTATAAAATGTGCATGGTATATACCCTAAACATATGTCAAATAAGCAATGATGCAGGTACACAATTTCGTCTTATGTCTGGTTGTGAACTGAACTAATTATTATTCACATTCACAATTGCCACCTAAAGCATTTTCGTTTTCATCATCAAAATAGCTCTTATCACGACCGACATTATCATCATTATCGTAGTGATCACTAGCATTGGTGCTTTCTTCTCCAACTTCTTTTTTATTCAAAGTCATCAATTTCCTCATCCTTACAAACATCTTCAACAGCACACATGTAAGTATCATAATTATCATCATCGCTAATAATATTTTACATTTTACCTTGATTCCATTTAATATAACCGTCATCAGCTTGATTCTGGAGTCTTTGTACTGCATGATAGACTTCTGGTACTTCTGTATTTTCGAAGTAGTGATAAGAATGACTGGCGTTAGCATTATCATGACTTGGAGGCCAGCAAACATGGCATAGCTGTGGATTAGAATCAAACAATGAGATGTAAGGCGAATTAGAATTGGTTTGACTTTGATATTCTAAAAGTATGAGTATGCAAAATCATTTTTAGAATTAATGTTTAAAGTTGTCTTAACTAGTTGAAACTCCAAATAATATAAGGGTACAATATTGCTTTCAGACAAAAATGGTATTGTATTTACTGTAGATATTAAATGTACCGTTTTGTTACCTGTTAACTACATGTAGTTAAAAACAATGGCAACATGATAAGAGTCTCGTTCACTTCTAAGGCCATTTTGTGTATATGGCGAAGGTATCAATGACATACAACATGTGATAGGACAAATAAATGGACATCGTCAATATACATACTTCATTCTACTGTGGTCACACCACGTTTAATTTGTAAATACAAAATGCCATTCTTTATAATCCTTATCCAAAGTAGGTCTTGAATTCATGTTCCATGTCTATAATTACAATTACCGGTATTCCATTATTTATTGTTCTCCTTCCTTTAGATATACATGTAGCAATATATCAACCATAAATCACAAGTTATATTAAACCGCAAGCTTATGGGGACATAACCCCACAGTACAACGGTCTATGTACCTACCCGACGGTGTAGTACAGAAGAATCAGAGACAATGATCTGTAAAGGACTTGACCACAAGCACCACATATAGCCGCCAAATCCGCTATGTTCTTGGCAAATACCGACATGAGGTTGACGATTTCACCAACCGTGGACTCGGTACGTGCCTGATTGTTCATTCGCAGCGACTAAAACAGGGCACTAATGTGCATACCGTAAAACACACTGCACAACGCGCATTTTTTACCATAAAATTTGGCTAAAAATTGTCAGAGCTTGTGTTAGCGCTACCAGTAGCCAAAAGAGCCATTGGCTGCTTAAAGTTTTAATTGGCTTGTACATTGTTTGAACATAGTTGAAAATGAAGCATTGTTTTTACGCTTCACACTACAGGCAAAAGTGTTTGGCTACTATTCATATTTCTTAGCGCCAACCTAGAAACTGTGCTAGTTATACAATTCAGCAATTGAGGCGCGTCGTGGAAAAAACGGGCTTAATGCATGTGCGTAAAGTGTGCAGTCTGCACAGGCTAATCCGTGACGGCACTTTCCGCCTACAGTGGGTTTTATGTTTAGAAGCGACTTCCTTGAAACAGAAAATACCATAAACTTAAGCGGAAAGCGCCGTCCTGGATTAGCCTGTGCGGACTGCACAGGCTAATCCGGGACTACACTTTACGCACATGTATTAAGCCCGGTTTTCCCACGGCATGCCTCAATTATTTTAATATTTTGTTGCAATGTATGATAACAGTTAATGCAATACACACATGTCAAGCAACTGTATTAATGATTGGTGATTTGTGTAAAATAGCCATGGTACCACAGAAGGCATTAACCATAAAGGTACGTATTACAACTTGAAAATGAGCTCTTTGGCCAAACATATGGGGAAAACTGATTCTGGTTTTCAATTACAAATGCTCACTCTGTTAACAATGTAAAATGAACACTTCTCTTTCGTTTTACTTTTTACCTTTTTAAAGATCGCCGATATAAATGTGGATCTCATCTTAATTCCCAGCGTAAGTGTCAGGTGCATCATATTGTTTATGAACAAGCTCTGGAGAACTATGACTACAAAGAACGCCACGCTGTACACATAACCCTTCCACGCAGGCTGGTCGGCATCCTCCGCAAAGTTTATTAATAGTCTGTGAGGGAAAACATTTGCTATGTTGACAATAATTGTAAAAAAGATATTTAAGGTCTAAAATATTTAAGGTCAAAGACAGACAGAGACAAAAGACCGATATTTTTCAAAAACCGAAAAAGGGTACTTGTGTCAGTAATGTTTATACGAAAGTTACATCCCGGACAAGTGCACCAATATGCCTCAATGTGATATCGGAAATATCTTTGTAACATTCACCTACAGTGTTAACTCATGTGGATGTTCATAGCTACACTCGGATCGTCAACCAGTCATGTTGTGCAGTGATATTTAAGTTGAATCATAAAACGCTAAAGTTATCATCAGGACATGCTATGTCCCTATTTAAATGGGTTGGCCCAAGACTGTCGACACTGACTTTTGCAGTAAAGAAATGCGGTTAGTGCGCGAAACCCCGTCATGTTAAAGTGAAAATTGATAGTTTAAAGATATATTGACATACAGGTATCAATATATCGCAGAATGTTAAATACTAGTATTAAACAGAATGTCTATGATTTGCAGTCAAGTACACAAACTAATGTTGTGGTTGCATTTACAATTTAGTTCGCAAACATTGAACTTTTCCATAAGCAATGGCTTGAACAGTCATGGAACAGAGAACATAGCATAAAATTAATGTGCTCAAGAGTGTCTGCTAGTTGAATACATTTTAACAGTTTAAATACATTTTTTCAGCTTTCCTTTTAATATTTTCAGTTTAACATACGTGTATTTTGAAATACACCATCGTCAAATGACAGTTGCAAATCGATTTTGAAACGTTAAATCGGCTACATCGAATTCAATAACCAAGAGTAATATCCAAATATGTTTGTTTTCTACAACTATGCATGTAGGGTGCCGAATCGCTATGAAACTTTGCCCAATCGTTATGAAACAGTGCCAAATCATTACAAAACTGTGTCGAATCGTTATTAAACTGTGCCGAATTGTTATTTACCGGTGTTAAACTGTGTCGGTTCGTTATTTAATTGTGCCGATTCGTTATTAAACTTTGGTGAATTGTCATTTTTTTAAGTTATGCCAAATCGTTGACGAATCGTTGTCAAACAGTGCCACATTGTTAAGAAACTGCGACGAATCATTATAAAACTGTGTTGGATCATTATGAAGCTGTGCCGAATCCTTGTTAAACTGTGGCAAATCATCATGTGGTTACTCGTTACTTATTCAAACATTTACCCCCATATTTTATATTTTACAAATTTTCAGCGTGCAATTAGTATAAAGTAATAACGTACCTAAACAGAAATGGATTGACAAACACGAAGATATCGTAGAACAACTTCCAAATATTCCTCGTAAAGAACTCAAACCCAAAAGTCTTCAACATCACTTTATATAAAGACTCGCCTTGTTCCTTTTTCTTCTTTCTCTCCGAAACATCCGACGAATGGCCGGTTTTAGACTGGTTTTCCAAAAGTGGTGTTCTTTAGGAAAATTCTTAGTAGGATTCACTAGTAGTCGGTTCGAACTGGACGGAGTATGTTGGGTCATGTGTTCTTCTAGAACAAACACGTTTAATTAAACAAATCACTAGAGAAATAGATCTATACACATTTATATAAAAAGGATTTAAGACAGGAGCACAAACATGAAAACATGTGCAGTAGGTTATAATAACTGCTGAAGTATAAATCATTATTTTGTAAGAAAATTAGTATATGCCTGTAATGTCTCATTCATAAATTCATAGCCATTTCATATTATATGAAAATGCGTAATATCTATATTATGTATTTATGAAAAGTAAATTAACCACAACCTGTTATTTGACTCATTTACTGGAAAATGTAAATATTATGAAAATGAAACGAACGACCCATGCCCGACGCCGTTTGGTGTACAGAAGTTTCACTGCACAGGAACATACCTACTTACTCCTTTCTGTATTTGCAGTTGTATTTCTTCCTTCAGCCAGTTTCGTTCAAAGGGAACAATCAGTGTTTTAGACTGGTCTTCCAGTTTTAATGCAAACATGTCATCCTCAACGAGTGTTTTACGGTAACCAGTCACTATAAAGCTGTAATAATAATAATAATAATAATAATAACAATAATAAGTAGAAGAAGGGAAGACGAAAAAGTAGATGAAGATTTATGTACGCATGAACAACTGCATAATAAAAATAATTTTTTAAATTTATGTTTACCTTTGTATCAATTGAAAGAACAATCTTGAAAAGAACGAGGCTCTAGACACTGGACAGCGATTCTAAATCGAAAAATATATGAGGCGCGTCGTGGGAAAACCGGGCTTAATGCAACTGCACAGACTAATCCGGGACGACACGTAAGCACATGCATTAAGTCCGGTTTTCCCACGACTCGCCTCATATTGATTCCATCATTCATATATTCGTAAATATCTTCACAACTATGGTTAACTTGTTAAAACATAACTGTACTCCTATATATTTGATTACATACTTCTGTCAGGTAATTGCTGAATAAAAAAAAACAGTACATGCAACTACTTTATGATTTGTCATCCCACAAACTTTCCACAAACTTCCATATTCACTTATAACAAGAGTTCATTTTTTTTGGCATTATCGCATACATGAAATATACGTTTTTATCAACTCATAAAAATAGCCTTGGCTTCAGAATATATTAAATGCTGGTCATTGAATTGGCTGTACCTTCTGTGAAATGACGGGTGCCTCCTATGCAAAGCAATTCAGCACCAGCTGACACAGACTCATGAGGTAGTACATGTTGAACATGACAAAACCCAGCGGAAATGATTTATACTTCTGAAATGTAAATGTCAAAGAAACTTGTTCACATACATTTGTGTATGTTTCGTGTTTCAAATAATAAATTTGCCTGTATAAATCTTGATTGACAGTTGCGTGTATAAAGCCTTACTTGCATTTGCATGTATATTGCGAATAATTATGGGCCAAGGTTGAGGTTTGGGCGCCCATAAACCAGATTAAACCCCGAATGCTTTGCATTGACTGTACCAAGGCGCTGACCCCAGTTTTATTTTATATTTGTGTCTTGTGTCTGTTACGTGTTTGTGCTGTGTGATATTGGCAATAACCCACTTGCCTTAACTAAAGTACCTTGTTCTTCTAATAAGCGTTCTCTGCTGTGTCTGTTACGTGTTTGTGCTGTGTGATATTGGCAATAACCCACTTGCCTTAACTAAAGTACCTTGTTCTTCTAATAAGCGTTCTCTGCTGTGTCTGTTACGTGTTTGTGCTGTGTGATATTGGCAATTACCCACTTGCCTTAACTAAAGTACCTTGTTCTTCTAATAAGCGTTCTCTGCTGTGTCTGTTACGTGTTTGTGCTGTGTGATATTGGCAATTACCCACTTGCCTTAACTAAAGTACCTTGTTCTTCTAATAAGCGTTCTCTGCTGTGTCTGTTACGTGTTTGTGCTGTGTGATATTGGCAATTACCCACTTGCCTTAACTAAAGTACCTTGTTCTTCTAATAAGCGTTCTCTGCTGCTGATGCTGCTGGAATGTCACATTTTTTATATTCGTAAATTTTGTATTTTAAAGAAACGTCTCACATACATTTGTATTTTGATAAAAGACCCAAAACTGCAAACACTAAAGTATCTGGACTACAGTAAATCAAGTCAAATATTTATTTTAGAAAAGCATAGACAAGAAATACATGTCTTGCCTCTTATGAATTATTATATTATTACAATTATCATTTGTTTCATTATTGAATATGTGATTTAAATTTTGGAAATAGTCAATTTGCCAATCTGAAAGTAGGTCCATTTAAAGACTTGCTTTTGTTTGTTTGTTCGTTTTTTTATATGTTGTATTTTTTGTTGCCATCACTAAATATATCATAGTAATGACTCAAATCAAAACATTTTTAAAACAAAAGACACATTATTGTCCCAATTTTTGTTTACAATATTTAACATTTGTTAATCTTCATAATTACGTTGTATGAAATTTTTTTTTATTTTTTTTATTATTTTTTTTTTCGTGCAAAATTTTATTTTCACCATATAATATTACATACATGCATGTTATTGACAGAGTAGTTCATGTATGTACATGTACCGTATGGTTGTATATAAATACAATTGTAAACATACTACATACAAAACATACATTCATATACAATATATACAATACTTGCAGTTTTGTATTTCAAAACATTTTGCAAAAATACTAACTTGTACATGCATACTATATACAGTTTTATATGTAATCATGTATGTCTTCTATCTATACAATATTGCACGTAAGAAAAATAACCTAAGTGCTGAGTTGCATTGGGTATAATACACTGATAATGCAGATTTTACAAAATACTGGTGTGGTAAACAATATTTATTATGTGTTATAAAGTATTATGTCGTTATAAGAGATGTCTGTAAATGTTTTGACAAGGGACCAGTTTCTCAGTTCTTCATCTGTTTTTATTGTAGTTTTATATATTTCAAACGTTTGCTTCATACTATTTACAAGTCCATATTTAGATGGACTTCTGTTTTTCCTCTGGCAATGAAAGATATACCGTTTAATTTCAAGGCATACAATGTTTAAATCATTCATTTTTGAATTTGTAATTCCAAGTATTAATTCCTGACATGTCAACTGAACATGTAAGCTTGGTCGACTTGTACTGAGCTTTGCGAAGGTGGATGATTTCAAAGACTGTGCCAATAACAAAATACTAGAACTCGTATCGGATGTGTTGCCTGATCGGGCGTAACTCAAGTACGATAAGAGAAATTACGCCTAAAACCGAACTTTACCTTCCTTTTATGCCTACTAACACTTCCCTTAAGTTTCATAATGATTGCACAAAAACTTCTCAGGTTATAGTCTGCACAAACTAAATGGGACGCCGCCACCGCCACCGCAGCCGCCACCGCTGCCGCCAAAGTAGCCCCTATATGTAGTTTTATTCTGGCGACAAAAAAATCAGGTCAAATGACTACGAATATTCTTAAGTGAAAGATTATTGTAATACACTTAGGTGTTAGCACAAAATCCTAACACATCGTTCTACACTCAAAATACTGAAGGTCCAACTTTTTATCGTTGTTACACCCTCAAAAACAATGCCACATCCGTTCAAGAATGTTATACTCTCAGTAATAACATTCTTACAAATATTTATAAATACACTCAAACAATGTCAGGTCACAGTTCTACATAGTTATAAATACACAGAAAATAAGGTCAGGTCACAGTTCCTACCATTGTTATGCTGTCAAAAATAATGCCAAAATCCTCATCCTTGTTAGAGTCTCAAATAAAATGAATAATGTGAATATCCTTACCAATGGGATACCCTCAGTAATAAGTAAACAATACTTACCAAAATGTTATACCCTCAGTAATAAGGACAAATAGTTATCATTGTTATATACTCTAAAAACAAAAGTCAAAATTCTTATCATTGCTGTTTTAATCTCCAAAAATGTTGATATCCTTTTTAATGCTATACCTTCAATGACAAGAACAATTCTAAAGTGGTAACTTCAATGATAAGAACAACTCCTCACCAATGTAATATCTTCATCAATATGAACAAAATTATTTTCATCGTTATACACCTATAAATAATGTAAACCCTAACATATGTTATACCTTGAATGCTATCAACATAATCTCAAAAGGTCAAAATTATCATCATTAATCATTGCTAAACTCTCAAAAATAATGTCAAAACCTAACGGTATACCTTTAATCCTCGAGTTACCGTATTGTGAACGGTAGGATAGGTGATACTTGTAAATACACATATTTCTCACGTAACGGATTATCTACAATCGACTATTTGCTTTGCCAAGAACGATATTTTTCCTTGATTAAGGATTTTACTGTGAACGATTTTAACGAGTTCAGTGATCATGCTATGTTGTCATTTTCGATCTATTGTAACAATTATTCAAGCGATGTACCTTCTTATGAGGAACATAAATTTAAATGGGACGAATCGTTACGAAATGAGTTTCGCTCAGGTATTATTGCCAAACTACCAGTTTTTAACAGAATTGTGAATGATATTGATTGTGGCAGTTATGACTCAATTAATATCGCGCTAAATAATTTCACCCATCTCTTTCGCAGTGTAGCGGACCCGTTATTTTCAAAAACGATTTTTATTTCAAATAAATCGGAATTTGAGGAAAGCGAAAGCATTAAGCATAAAGATTGGTTCGATATCGACTGTAAAATTGCCCATTCAAACTATATAAGAATGTTGAATATATTTAATGCTGACAAAAACGAAAACAACAGATTTCAAGTTTTAGAATACAAACAAATTTATAAAACATTAATTAACAAAAAGAAGAAATGCTATTATCGAACAAAGGTAAATGAGTTAGAGAATTTAAAAAAACGAACGCCTAGGGACTTTTGGAAATTTTTTAAAGCTAAAAAGAAACATAAAAATGAAATTTTATCTTTAGGTGATTTTCGCACATTTTTCTCATATATAAGCAGTGGCATTTTTGACTGTGAAAACGAAGAGGCTGAAACATTTTGCTCTAGTAATGATTTTGACTTGCCAAATACGCGTTTTCCGGAACTTGATCGGCCGTTTACTGTACACGAAATCATTAATGGTATTAAATCATTGAAACGTGGTAAAGCTTATGGTAGTGATTGTGTATTAAATGAATATTTATTAGAATGTAAAGATATTATTTCTGCGCATATTTGTGACTTATTCAATTCTATTTTAAGTTCAGGATTTTATCCAGAAAAGTGGACAGAGGGTATTATAATTCCTATACATAAAAAAGGAAGTGCTTCGGATGTAAATAACTATAGGGGTATTACACTTCTTAGCTGCTTATCTAAGCTTTTTACAACAGTTGTTAATACTCGTATCGAAACATTCTGTAATAACTTTAACATTATTTCGGACGCACAATTTGGTTTTAGGAAAGGGCGGTCCACTGTTGATGCAATATTTATATTAATGTCTTTAGTACAAAAATATATTAATGAAAATAAAAGATTATATGTTATATATGTTGATATGATGAAATGTTTTGATACTATCTATAGAAATGCACTATGGTTGAAATTACATAAATGTGGCATAGAAGGTAAATTACTGAGAATTATAAAAAATATGTACGAAAATGTTAAATCTTGTGTTAAACATTGCTCAAATTTTTCTGAATATTTTAGCTATGCAGTTGGACTACGTCAAGGGGAAGTATTGTCACCTTTATTATTTTCATTGTTTGTAGAGGATTTAGAACTGTTTTTGCAAGAAAACAATTCATCTGGTTTGAATATTGACGATATAACATTGATTTTGTTGCTTTTTGCCGATGAGATGGCAATTGTAGGTAAAACACCTGAAGAAGTTCAAAACCATTTAGATCGCTTGCTTGAATATTGCAAAACTTGGGGGCTTAAAGTTAATATCAATAAGACAAAAATCATGGTATTTCGAAAACGTGGTCGATTGTTACCTTCCGAAAATTGGACGTATGATGGACAACCAATAGAAGTTGTAAATGATTTCAATTATCTAGGAACAGTTTTTAATTATACCGGCAACTTTAATTTGAACCAAGAATATCTATCTGGTAAAGCACTTAAAGCCGCGAATATTTTATTCAACAAATGTAAGGAATTTGATTTAAAACCTGAAACCATTTGTCAGTTGTTTGACGCTTTCGTGGGATCAATGTTAAACTATGCATGTGAAGTGTGGGGAAACACAAAGTCTAAAGAAATAGAACGAATCCACCTAAAATTTTGCAAAAGATTACTGAACGTTAAACAAAACACGTGCAATGCAGCGGTTTATGGCGATTTAGGTAGATATCCTCTTTTTATAAATCGTTATATTAGAATTGTAAAATACTGGTTTAAGTTATCAAATACTGACAACATTATATTAAAAACGGTATACTTACAGGCCCTTCAAGATAGTCAGAATGGCCATACCAATTGGGTTTCAAATGTTAAGAAACTTTTTGACATTTACGGGTTTTCTTATGTATTTGATAATGTCAATGCTGTCGATGTAAATGTGTTTTTATGCCAATTTAAAAGTAGAATTATTGATATGTATACCCAGGATTGGTATAGAACAGTAGATAATAGCCCTGTGTTAGACATGTATCGTTTATTTAAACCTGTGTATGGCTATGAATGTTATTTAGATATTGTTCCCAAATCTTTAAGATCATATATTGCTAAATTAAGATTATCAGTTTTACCGCTTAGAATTCAAATTGGTCGATATGCCACTCAAAATATTCCTAGAAACGAACGATATTGTCTTTGTTGTAACGAAATTGATATTGAAGACGAATTTCATTTTATTTGTAAATGCTTAAATTTTGTAGATATTAAAAAAAAATATATAAAACAATTTTACTACAATAGACCGTCTGTTCACAAATTTCACCAATTATTAAAAAGTAATAATAAAAATGAACTTTTAATGTTAGCAAAGTATATTAAAGAAGCGTTAAAAATAAGAAATACTTTCCTGAACACTACTGTGTAATATACACAGAGTTGTCCTCCTTTACACTAAAAAACATTAGTTAAAAAAAGTTTATATTTCGATGTCAATTTATTGAAATATCATGACCGTTGTTTTCCTGTTATTCATAAAACTATCTCTGTATTTTATGTGTTTATGTGTATCCGTGTTTACAAATATTTTATTATTATAATTAAATGTTAAAATGATATAACGTGACAAAATGCATGAAAGATTATGCTGTGTTTAGATGATGTACTACGTACAAATCTTAATAAACTGTCTTGTCTTGTCTTGTCTTGTCTATAAGACAAAATCCTTATTATGGTTAAACACTCAAAATGAAGTCAAAATCCTGACCATTGTTACACCCTCGATAAAAATAACACATTCATTATTGTAGACGTGCACTCACAAAAGGTAAAAAATAACACCTTCCTTATTGTAGACATACACTCACAAAAGGTCAAAATTCCTACCATCGGTATACCTGAATCCGTCAATAAACAAAACACAAGCCTTAGTGTGGTTATACATTTTGTACACCTACCAATCAGGTCAAAATACATGTAAGTGTTTGTACCCTTTATAATATGAAAAAGCTCCATACAAATAGTATATAATTGATCACAAGAACACAATTTAATCACAGTTTCATCATACAATTAAAGTGAAAATCCTTACAATTGTGATGCCTTCGACAATATGAACAAATCCTAAGTTACCATTGTGATTCCCTCGATAATATGAACACATCCTAAGTTGCCATGACATAGTCCCTTTAAGTACACCACTTGTCAAGTACATAGAGCTTTGTGACATGCGTCTTTAACGCGTGAAAAGCAGAGAAATTTTAATGGGATTCAGTTAATCATACAATTTAAATAACGCATCGGTGGTTCAGTGGAAGAAAGCTCGCCTGCTACGCGGGCGGCCCGGGTTCGATTCCCGGCCGTTGCACATTTTTTTTTTTTAATAATATCAAGAAATCAGCTTATCTATTATGCATACAATACCTATAGAAAAGGATTATTACCGTGTTTGTTTTCCAACACTGAGTTAACAGTTTCGGTGTTTGATCACTCGCATTTTACTGCCCATTTAATATTTAATGCCATCCCACAACATATGCATTTTTGTTTAGATTGTAATACCTTAATACAATGTATACCTAGCTTCGGTAAAATACACGTAACTTCGCTGCTACAATGCCATAGAATTTAATTCCTCAATACCGGAAAAATCCGGATTAGTTTTTCTATAAAAAAAATTAGCATATAATTTCTGAAATCATTTGCATCTAAGACACAGTGTGAATCTTGTGGTAACATTTTAGGAGTTAACAAACGGAGAGAATGCAGATTGGCGATTCAAAGGAACGAAATTAAACAATAAACTTATTCCGTTGAAAAAAAAAGAGGCGCGTCGTAGGAAAACCGGGCTTAGTGCAAGTGCGTAAAGTGTCGTCCCGGATTAGGCTAATTCGGGACGGCACTTTCCGCCAAAAGTGAATTCATGTTTAGAACAGACTTCCTTGAAACAGAAAATGCCATAAAAGCGGAAAGTGCCTCTCTGAATTAGCCTGTGCGGACTGCACAGGCTAATCCGGGACGACACTTAACGCACATGCATTAAGCCCGGTTTTCCCACGACACGCCTCATAGAAAATTTAACTATGTTGTGATCGTAACCGGACCGCCCGCGTGGCAGACTACTACTGAACCACCGATGCCGGTTAAATTTGTTTGACGTATTGAAGTTTAACGTGAATTCATCTAAGGGGTACTTTCGCACTTTTTGTGAAATCAGAATGATCCTCACCGAATAGGCGAGGGACGATTTATTGCCACTTTACTCGTCAAATCAAATGTAAATGTTATATTGTAAACCATTTGAATACTTAACATTAAAGCAAAAGGTTCGAAAAATTGGTTTTAAACTTGTTTTTACATTTGCTGTATGACAAAGATCACTCTGTTATGCGTGTACTTAACGCGAAAAACACTGACCATAAATTATAAAATTCTTTAACCATATCAGTAATTACAAACTCTATAAAAAAAATACATGTGTATTAATTAAGTTATAAAGAGATTGTATTTAAAGGATTATTGTTTTGGCATCTCCAAATATTGTTAGCTTCAAGTCTATTATAGTGTTAGCTTCAAGTCTAGGAATAGTGTTAGCTTCAAGTCTAGGAATAGTGTTAGCTTCAAGTCTAGGAATTTCCTTTACGCTAAGACCGATTTGTCTGTTGAATTTTGTTTTCGTAATAAATTTCCGTTATTTTTTAAAAGACCCAACAGGAGTTTAAAAAAATAAAACGTAAGTTTAAAAAAATAAAACGGAATCTACTGATATATACACTCTACCTGAATCTACATTGTTATATCGTGATCAAGGGAATACACTTTTCTTTAATGCAATAATATAATACTACTACACAATGAAATCAACGGGTTAATATAATAAACGTTAGCAAATTACTACTGCAGTCATTATTAACTGGAGAAATAATAAGACTATATGACTAAATAACCTAATTCAGAAAATGATAAAATAGTATACATGTACATGTAGTATGTTTATTAACTTTAAGGTTAATACTGGCTGATTCCTGATAAAATACAATGACGTATTGTTCTAAAGCAAGTTCCGCAATTGACGTAAACATGTTACTGTATAATATATATCAGGTAAAATGATAAAAACATACATTATTAAAAAAATTGGGCTCGTCCGGGATTTGAACCCGGGACCTCTCGCACCCGAAGCGAGAATCATACCCCTAGACCAACGAGCCATATCTGTATATCTACAACTGAAGTATCTACTAGCAATAATATTAAATCGTAAATACATATAATAAATACTGAAAATATTTATACAATATTTGCGTTAGCAAATTAAATATGTCCGGCGCTCTTGATGTGTTGCTATAACGCAACTGAGAATTATGCTGAATTTTGTGCATTCTGGTTTCACAACTCGAGTAATATAAAGTACATTAATCGAAAATAAAACGGTAGGGCTCGTCCGGGATTTGAACCCGGGACCTCTCGCACCCTAAGCGAGAATCATACCCCTAGACCAACGAGCCATATTTACAAATGCTTCGTTTCATGCCATATAAAATGTTATAATAATTTAATTATCGTTTAATATCAGTAATGTTTAAGATCATGATATAGTCCGTATGCACGACGGCAATTGTTCCCATTGCAATAATATTATGTTAGTATATACATTGTATGCAGAGCGTATAGACTAAATTAACTAAACAAACTGTTTACAGACGGATGTGTACGCGTGGCAGATAAAATGTATAGAAGAATTTTGTGGTTTTGGAATAAAATAATGATGACGGTGAAAATTTGTTGTATAACGTGGCTCGTTTGTCTAGGGGTATGATTCTCGCTTAGGATGCGAGAGGTCCCGGGTTCAAATCCAGGACGAGCCCAAATATTTTTATCATCGTCGTTTTCTTTGTTCTATCAACCTGTTTTCAAATGTCTGACTGTTCAGATCAGCGAGTTTATTATAACTTATCATTTAGGAGATGTAATGCTCTTCAATGAACTAATCAGGGTATCAGCTAAAAGAAGTAGCCTGTTACCACTACTTCTTGAGATCATTTTTGACACTACATTGCTTTTTTTTTTAATAGCATATCTAAATTCATCAAGTTTTGTTTGACAAACGCGTGTATTGATTAAAATTGCCATTAAAATGTAAACCTGTTTAATCTGTAATTTCATTGTTTGTGAAAATGTTCAATTTGTCAATCAGTGAATTGGTCATTTTGTGAAAATGGAAGACAACAATAATAACAAGTTATTTAAAGATTAAAATAACAAAAAGGAATAAAAGAAAGTCGGCTGGTCTGGGAATCGAACGCGGTACCCCTCTCCCACCGGTATCGAACATCACGTCCGTAGTTTAGCGATTCTTTCCTGTTTGTGTTTAAAATAGCTTTTAAAAATGAAATATCATTAAAACATTTTTTTTTTAATAGCTGTTTTACTTCTTGGCAAACCAAGAAGTAAAACGGCGATTTAAAACAAAATGTTTCTATGACATTTCAGTTATTTTTAGGGGTTCGATGTATTGAACGTGGACGTAAATTCAGTCAAGCAAGTACCTGTTGCTGTATGTCAATGTGTCATGTGTCAAACTCCTCACAGTTGCTAATGCCTAATTCACTGATTGACAAATGGACCATTTTCACAAACAATGTCACTACAGATTAAACAAATTTCCTTTTTAATGACTATGCCAAGCAATAGAATTTTTTGTCAAACAAAACATAATAAATCAGATATGCTATTAAATGAACGGAATGCAATTAGTGTCAATAATGATCTAAAGAATAGGCGATAACATGTTTCTTCTTTTATCTGATACCCTCAGGCCTGATTTGAAGGTCTTTACGTGTATATTGTTTATTCACTATTACACTGGGTATATTTCCGCTTTCTTTTCATTTCAAATACACCAAATAATGTTGTAGTTCCCTGATATACATTATATTTTTATAACCAATTACAGTAGAACCTGTCTAAACCGAACGGCGTCGGGACCGGGCCGAGCGTTCGGTTTTCAGAGGTGTTCGGTTTACTCAGGTTTTTTATTAAATGCCATTTCCTTCAAAAATATATTATCTATTTTATATGTTAATTAGAGTGTATCATAAGAAAACAACAGGTTAATGCTTACACTTTTATTATTGTTTATTGTTTTCATTATTTGCAAATAAAATGTATAATTGCACATAAAACGACATTCCAATTATCAATCAAAGAAATTCCTGTATTCAACGCACTACTTATTTACATCTGTTGAAATAAATTATCAATTGTTAACTGTTTTGATTAGTTTTTTAACATATTTATTTTAGTTTGATTGTACCTCTAGCCTTGGGCTGATAAAGATCACTTCAATCGAAATATTACCAGAATTTACTAAAATTATGTATACATTAAGTACATTCTGAAACATATAACATTTTACACTGTACGTAAATTTCAACACAAAACACGACCGACTAATCTGCTTTTCACAAGTTGGTTATTGTCGTATGCACTGATCACTAATTGCGCCACTGTCCCGTTATCACCATGGCGATTATGCCTTTTGTGTGTCATTGTGTCACCATTTATCGGGGTCACGCCATTTTTTCAGTTTGGATTTTTTTTATCAATGTTTAAAGTATATAGGAGAGCTTTTTTTCAAACAAGGTTATGTTTCTTTCAGCTGATGTTTTACATGTCTTGTTTGGCAATACAAAAGTGTATTTTGGTAATAAAAAACGCGTTATCTACAATTATTGTTAAAATAGTGAATTTGACTGGACATTGACTGGACATCAAATGGGTACTAATAATACCTACTGAAACGTCATTTATTATGCATCAATATATTTTGTTCCAAACGACAGATTTTCTTAAATTTTCACACATACATGCACCACTGTATACTTGCACCAAAACATTAATAAAAAGAATGGGTCACCGATATTGTTCGGGAAATATTGGACTTTAAGTAGGGTACCTGTGTAGCCTTTTTCATGTTTCGTGTTTACGTAAACAACGTATCAATTGCCAAAATAGAATATAGATATTGTCATGGATCTTTTTTTAACTAATTTGTTTGGCAATACATTGTATACGTGTGTTTTTGATTATTTTAATGCTTTGTTAACTTTTAACCATTGACTGGAATTTAATGACTTACACAGATTTATATTTATTGATTGAAATTAGTGTATTGTAACCTATATACAGTAAAGAAATAATGAAGCAAAAGGAGAAATTAACCCAATTATTTTCTTTTTTTTGCGAACGTCCTTAATAGCGCAAAAAAACGACGATGATAAAAATAACTGGGCTCGTCCGGGATTTGAACCCGGGACCTCTCGCACCCTAAGCGAGAATCATACCCCTAGACCAACGAGCCACGAAAATCAAGAAGTTTTCACCGTCACCATTATTTATTCCCAAACCACAACATTCGTATCTACATTTTATCTGCCACACGTACACATCCGTTTGAAAACAGTTTGTTTAGTTAATTTAGTATATACGCTCTGCATACGATGCATGTACCAACATAACATTATAACATAATTGCAGTCGTGCAATCGGAATCATTATCTTAAACATTACTGATATTAAATGATGATTAAATTATTATTACGTTTATATGGCATGAAACGCAGCAATTATGTATATGGCTCGTTGGTCTAGGGGTATGATTCTCGCTTAGGGTGCGAGAGGTCCCGGGTTCAAATCCCGGACGAGCCCTACCGTTTTATTTTGTATATTTTGTATGCTCGATTTGTGAAGTTAGAAGTTATAACAACAACAACAGCATAATATTCAGTTGCATTAACACATCAAGATAGAGCGCCGGACATATTTAATTAGCTAACAAAAATACATGTATTGTATAAATATTGAAGTTCGGCATTAATTATATGTATTTACGATTTTATATAATTACTACAAGTGGATCTACTTATAATGCTAATAAATAAAATATTACAAAAGTAAATATAGTTAATCTTCAGTTGACGACATACAGATATGGCTCGTTGGTCTAGGGGTATGATTCCCGCTTCGGGTGCGGGAGGTCCCGGGTTCAAATCCCGGACGAGCCCAATTTTATTAATATTGATTTTGTTTTATCATTTTAGTTGATAATAGTATACAGTAAGATTTTTACGCCAATTTCGGAATTAACCAAAATGTTGGTCCTGTTCTTAAGGTATAGTTTCAGCACTGTGTTGATCAAACCTCGTGTTGTTATCCTTTGCATATAATTTCGATAAAACATTTAAAAGGTCTTAAACAAGTAAATGTGTTTGCATGCATAAAATGCATTTGCATAGGCCAGGAATCGAATCTGAGCCAACCGCGTGGCAGGTGAGCAATCTACCACTGAACCACCAATGAGATATTAAACATTTATTAGAAGTTGCAACACAACATGTGCATGTTGATTCTTACACTTTATGGATATCGCTTGTCAAAAAACTGAATGTGTTTGACAAGCGGGGTACAAGCATCACTGTGTCAGTTGTTCTGCATATGTTCTGTCTAGGCGGGGTACAAGCATCACTGTGCCAGTTGTTCTGCATATGTTCTGTCTAGGCGGGGTACAAACACCAATGTGTCAGTTGTTCTGCATATGTTCTGTCTAGGCGGGGTACAAGCATCACTGTGTCAGTTGTTCTGCATATGTTCTGTCTAGGCGGGGTACAAACATCACTGTGCCAGTTGTTCTGCATATGTTCTGTCTAGGCGGGGTACAAGCATCACTGTGTCAGTTGTTCTGCATATGTTCTGTCTAGGCGGGGTACAAGCATCACTGTGTCAGTTGTTCTGCATATGTTCTGTCTAGGCGGGGTACAAACATCACCGTGTCAGTTGTTCTGCATATGTTCTGTCTAGGCGGGGTACAAGCATCACTGTGTCAGTTGTTCTGCATATGTTCTGTCTAGGCGGGGTACAAGCATCACTGTGTCAGTTGTTCTGCATATGTTCTGTCTAGGCGGGGTACAAACATCACTGTGTCATTTGTTCTGCATATGTTCTGTCTAGGTGGGGTACAAACATCACTGTGTCATTTGTTCTGCATATGTTCTGTCTAGGCGGGGTACAAGCATTACTGTGTCAGTTGTTCTGCATATGTTCTGTCTAGGCGGGGTACAAGCATCACTGTGTCAGTTGTTCTGCATATGTTCTGTCTAGGCGGGGTACAAACATCACTGTGTCAGTTGTTCTGCATATGTTCTGTCTAGGTGGGGTACAAACATCACTGTGTCAGTTGTTCTGCATATGTTCTGTCAAGGCGGGATACAAGCATCACCGTGTCAGTTGTTCTGCATATGTTCTGTCTAGGCGGGGTACAAACATCACCGTGTCATTTGTTCTGCATATGTTCTGTCTAGGCGGGGTACAAACATCACCGTGTCACACAGTTGTTCTGCAAATGTTCTGTCTAGGCGGGGTACAAACATCACCGTGTCAGTTGTTCTGCATATGTTCTGTCTAGGCGGGGTACAAACATCACTGTGTCAGTTGTTCTGCATAGGTTCTGTC
Organism: Congeria kusceri; assembly: GCA_027627225.1. Lineage (NCBI taxonomy): Eukaryota > Metazoa > Mollusca > Bivalvia > Myida > Dreissenidae > Congeria > Congeria kusceri. The sequence continues at coordinate 37,898,297 of CM051040.1, read as the reverse complement.
TAGGCGGGGTACAAACATCACCGTGTCATTTGTTCTGCATATGTTCTGTCTAGGTGGGGTACAAACATCACTGTGTCATTTGTTCTGCATATGTTCTGTCTAGGCGGGGTACAAGCATTACTGTGTCAGTTGTTCTGCATATGTTCTGTCTAGGCGGGGTACAAGCATCACTGTGTCAGTTGTTCTGCATATGTTCTGTCAAGGCGGGATACAAGCATCACCGTGTCAGTTGTTCTGCATATGTTCTGTATAGGCGGGGTACAAACATCACCGTGTCAGTTGTTCTGCATATGTTCTGTCTAGGCGGGGTACAAACATCACCGTGTCAGTTGTTCTGCAAATGTTCTGTCCAGGCGGGGTACAAACATCACTGTGTCAGTTGTTCTGCATATGTTCTGTCTAGGCGGGGTACAAGCATCACTGTGTCAGTTGTTCTGCATATGTTCTGTCTAGGCGGGGTACAAACATCACTGTGTCAGTTGTTCTGCATGTGTTCTGTCTAGGCGGGGTACAAACATCACCGTGTCAGTTGTTCTGCATATGTTCTGTCTAGGCGGGGTACAAACATCACCGTGTCAGCTGTTCTGCATATGTTCTGTCTAGGCGGAGTACAAACATCACCGTGTCAGTTGTTCTGCATATGTTCTGTCTAGGCGGGGTACAAGCATCACCGTGTCAGTTGTTCTGCATATGTTCTGTCTAGGCGGGGTACAAACATCACCGTGTCAGTTGTTCTGCATATGTTCTCTCCAGGTGGGGTACAAACATCACTGTGTCAGTTGTTCAGCATATGTTCTGTCTAGGTGGGGTACAAACATCACCGTGTCAGTTGTTCTGCATATGTTCTGTCTAGGCGGGGTACAAGCATCACTGTGTCAGTTGTTCTGCATATGTTCTGTCTAGGCGGGGTACAAACATCACTGTGTCAGTTGTTCTGCATATGTTCTGTCTAGGTGGGGTACAAACATCACTGTGTCAGTTGTTCTGCATATGTTCTGTCAAGGCGGGTACAAGCATCACCGTGTCAGTTGTTCTGCATATGTTCTGTCTAGGCGGGGTACAAACATCACCGTGTCATTTGTTCTGCATATGTTCTGTCTAGGCGGGGTACAAACATCACCGTGTCAGTTGTTCTGCATATGTTCTGTCTAGGCGGGGTACAAACATCACCGTGTCAGTTTTTCTGCAAATGTTCTGTCTAGGCGGGGTACAAACATCACCGTGTCAGTTGTTCTGCATATGTTCTATCTAGGCGGGGTACAAACATCACTGTGTCAGTTGTTCTGCATATGTTCTGTCTAGGCGGGGTACAAACATCACTCTGTCAGTTGTTCTGCATATGTTCTGTCTAGGCGGGGTACAAGCATCACTGTGTCATTTGTTCTGCATATGTTCTGTCTAGGCGGGGTACAAACATCACTGTGTCAGTTGTTCTGCATATGTTCTGTCTAGGCGGGGTACAAAACATCACCGTGTCAGTTGTTCTGCATATGTTCTGTCTAGGCGGAGTACAAACATCACCGTGTCAGTTGTTCTGCATATGTTCTGTCTAGGCGGGGTACAAGCATCACTGTGTCATTTGTTCTGCATATGTTCTGTCTAGGCGGGGTACAAACATCACTGTGTCAGTTGTTCTGCATATGTTCTGTCTAGGCGGGGTACAAACATCACTGTGTCAGTTGTACTGCATATGTTCTGTCTAGGCGGGGTACAAACATCACTGTGTCAGTTGTTCTGCATATGTTCTGTCTAGGCGGGGTACAAACATCACCGTGTCAGTTGTTCTGCATATGTTCTGTCTAAGCGGGGTACAAGCATCACTGTGTCAGTTGTTCTGCATATGTTCTGTCTAGGCGGGGTACAAACATCACCGTGTCAGTTGTTCTGCATATGTTCTGTCTAGGCGGGGTACAAGCATCACCGTGTCAGTTGTTCTGCATATGTTCTGTCTAGGCGGGGTACAAACAACTCCGTGTCAGTTGTTCTGCATATGTCCTGTCTAGGTGGGGTACAAACATCACTGTGCCAGTTGTTCTGCATATGTTCTGTCTAGGCGGGAACAAACATCACCGTGTCAGTTTTTCTGCATATGTTCTGTCTAGGCGGGGTACAAACATCACTGTGTCAGTTGTTCTGCATATGTTCTGTCTAGGCGGGGTACAAACATCACTGTGTCAGCTGTTCTGCAGATGTTCTGTCTAGGCGGGGTACAAACATCACTGTGTCAGTTGTTCTGCATATGTTCTGTCTAGGTGCGGTACAAACATCACTGTGTCAGCTGTTCTGCAGATGTTCTGTCTAGGTGGGGTACAAGCATCACTGTGTCAGTTGTTCTGCATATGTTCTGTCTAGGCGGGGTACAAACATCACTGTGTCAGTTGTTCTGCATATGTTCTGTCTAGGTGGGGTACAAACATCACTGTGTCAGTTGTTCTGCATATATTCTGTCTAGTCGGGGTACAAACATCACTGTGTCAGTTGTTATGCATATGTTCTGTCTAGGCGGGGTACAAACATCACTGTGTCAGTTGTTCTGCATATGTTCTGTCTAGGCGGGGTACAAACATCACTGTGTCAGCTGTTCTGCAGATGTTCTGTCTAGGCGGGGTACAAACATCACTGTGTCAGTTGTTCTGCATATGTTCTGTCTAGGTGCGGTACAAACATCACTGTGTCAGCTGTTCTGCAGATGTTCTGTCTAGGTGGGGTACAAGCATCACTGTGTCAGTTGTTCTGCATATGTTCTGTCTAGGCGGGGTACAAACATCACTGTGTCAGTTGTTCTGCATATGTTCTGTCTAGGTGGGGTACAAACATCACTGTGTCAGTTGTTCTGCATATATTCTGTCTAGTCGGGGTACAAACATCACTGTGTCAGTTGTTATGCATATGTTCTGTCTAGGCGGGGTACAAACATCACTGTGTCAGTTGTTCTGCATATATTCTGTCTAGGCGGGGTACAAGCATTACTGTGTCACTTGTTCTGCATATGTTCTGTCTAGTCGGGGTACAAACATCACTGTGTCAGTTGTTCTGCATATGTTCTGTCTAGGCGGGGTACAAACATCACTGTGTCAGTTGTTCTGCATATGTTCTTTCTAGGCGGGGTACAAACATCACTGTGTCAGTTGTTCTTCATATGTTCTTTCTAGGCGGGGTACAAACATCACTGTGTCAGTTGTTGTGCATATGTTCTTTCTAGGCGGGGTACAAGCATCACTGTGTCAGTTGTTCTGCATATGTTCTGTCTAGGTGGGGTACAAACATCACTGTGTCAGTTGTTCTGCGTATGTTCTGTCTAGGTGGGGTACAAACATCACTGTGTCAGTTGTTTTGCATATGTTCTGTCTAGGTGGGGTACAAACATCACTGTGTCAGTTGTTCTGCATATGTTCTGTCTAGGCAAATGCTGACTATGCATTCACACATGCTTACAAGGAGAAAGAGTGATTTATGCATTAGCAACAATCTCATAGTTATATTCGTCATAATAATGAATCAACATTCCATCAGAGTTAAAATACTATTGGCATAAGCCGTTTGTCGTTTATATAAATCAATTTGTCGAAAAATCTCTTTTTGTCTAACAAATTTGTCAATTAAAGAATTTACTGAAGAACATATGTGTGCTCGAATACGATAAAAATATCGTAACAAAATGCATAACAATTGTGGCTCGTTGGTCTAGGGGTATGATTCTCGCTTTGGGTGCGAGATGTCCCGGGTTCAAATCCCCGGCAAGCCCTTTACATATCACAGGATGTGGGACAGGCAACTATATTCATGCAAGCGTTCACCACTAGACTAAAGGACTGTGCGCTGCAACGTCTCTCTGCTGACATTGAATCGTGTCCAAAAGCCGAACACTACAGGCATTTTAATACGCTTCTAGACCCAGAACGATACCTCTCCTTAGATTTGCCGTATCCATGGAAACGATGCCTAGCACATTTTAGATGCTCTGGTCACACGCTAATGATAGAAAGAGGCAGACACTTAAATATTGCACGCGAATTACGTTATGGCCCCTTATGTTTGCCAATAAATGTTCCAGTTGTTGAGGATGAGTATCACCTAGTGTTTTCCACATTAGATAAAGAAATATCCACGTCATATAAAGAAGAATCCACAGCATATAAAGAAATGTTCACATCATATAAAGAAATATCCACATCAGTTAAAAAAAACTCCACAGCACATAAAGCAATGTCAACGGCATATAAAGAAATGTCCACATCATATAAAGAAAACTCCACAGCATATAAAGAAATGTCCACAGCATATAAAGAAATATCCACATCATATGAAGAAATATCCACAGCGTATAAAAAAAATCACAGCATATAAAGAAGTATCCACATCATATAAAGAAAAATCCACGTCATATAAAGATGTATCCACATCATATAAAGAAAAAACCACAGCATATAAAGAAATGTCCACATAATATAAAGAGATTTTTACATCATATAAAGAAATGTCAACAGCATATAAAGAAATGTCCACATCATATAAACGAATATCCACAACAAATAAACACATAGATCTATCCACATCATATAAAGAAATATCCACATCATATAAAAAGGTATCCACATTATATAATGAAATATCCACAGCATAGAAAGGAATGTCCACGTCATATAAAGAAATATCCAAATCATATAAACACATAACCACATCATATAAAGAAATATCCACATCATATAAAGAAGTATCCACATTATATAAACAAAATATCCACAGCATATAAAGAAATGTCCACATCATAAGTTGTATGCACATAACATAATAAAGAAAGAACATAATATAATAAAAATGTAAGACATAAAACAGTGCCGTCGTTCCATAATAAACTATATGTTATGTTATGTTATGTTATGTTATGTTATGTTATGTTATGTTATGTTATGTTATGTTATGTTATGTTATGCTATGCTATGCTATGCTATGCTATGCTATGCTATGCTATGCTATGCTATGCTATGTTATGCTATGCTATGTTATGCTATGCTATGCTATTGTGTTGTGTTGTGTTGTGTTGTGTTGTGTTGTGTTGTGCCGTGCCGTGCCGTGCCGTGCCGTGTCGTGTCGTGTCGTGTCGTGTCGTGTCGTGTCGTGTCATGTCATGTCATGTCATGTCATGTCATGCGTTATGCTATGTTATGTCATATCACGTCACGTAACGTCACGTCACGTCACGTCATGTCATGTTATGAAGTATTAAACTTGAACAATTCTATTACGTTGGAAAAATGTAGTTCTCGTAAAGTGTGACTCCTTGAAAGCCCTGTTTGATCTTTTAAATTATGATAATAACAAAAATAAAAATCAAAGCAAACAGGTGTGTCTGACCAGAAAGGAAATTCCCAGACTTCAAGCGAACATAATCTTGAGGTCCAAAGACAAGAATCCTTTATCTCTTTATACCTAAATTAATATTTTAATGGAGTTTGTACTTGCTTATATATCGCTAGAGGAAACGTGTAGCTTATTACTTTAGCCAAATCGATCGGATAACAATTCTTCCTATAAACTTAACTTTATTCTATTGCTATTTTAGGAGACGTTTATTCGATCGTTATATTTACAATTCTATGTATTTCAATTGGACGTCATACCAACTGATGACGTTTTTAGTAAAAAAAACAACAGTGTTACAAATTGGAAACCAAAGCTATGTTTTTTATTGTTGACATATTTTCACTCCTTGTACATGATTTATGAGCACAGCATAATCTGATAAATATACTATTATGTGAGTGTTAGATAAAGTTCAAGTGTATCATGCTCGGCTCGAAAAGGGAAGTGGGAGGCAAGCATCGCGCTACCGTGTTTCTAAGGCTAAGCTGTTTATTTATTCCGTGCATCACCAGTCCTCCACTCCTTGTTTTGTTTTTTGTTCTTTTTTTTCTTTTCTTTTTGTTTGTTTGTTTGTTTTTTTGTTTTTGTTTTTTTTCTCGCCTCACTCGTTTGTCTGTCTAAAACTTAGAATACCTATAACATATACATCTTTATCTGGCTTCAATGCTTTTTGTTTGTTCGATAAAACCTTGCCATCTATATGTGTAAAAACTATTTCAAGGAGAGAAACCATATAAGAATTTAATTCTTTCGTTTCAATCCTTTTCTTATTCTTATTGCATTGTGCATCTATTTGTATATTTGCTAGTTGTACAAGAGAAATAAATATGTTTAAACTAAGGCTGGCAGGATAAACTTGATCTTTATCCAACACTCACGTGATATTCGCTATAACCGGCATCGGTGGTTCAGCGGTAGTCTGCCACTCGGGCGGTCCGGTTACGATTACAAACAAGTTAACTTGTATATTTTTTCTACGAAATAAGTTGTTTAATTTCAATCTTTTGAATCGCCCATATGTATTCTCTCCGTTAGTTTTTTCCCGAAAATGATCTCGCATGATACACAGTATGTGTCTTAGTTGCAATTGGTTTCAGAAATTACACCCCTAGACCAACGAGCCATATGCTCCTACTTTTTAACAATACAATTTAATGACAGTTCAATTGCATTAATCGAAGGTAGAGTTCTGCCAATAAAATTGTGTATCGATATAAATAATCGTCACAGAAATTATAGCACAATTGCAAAAGGTTAAAGATGTGACCTTCATATTAAGCAGACTTTCATTTGTGTAGCAATATTTTTGAAGGACTGTATTCCAAAATACATTTTGTGTACCTTGCGAACTTTTTTTAGAAGGCTGCGTACATGCTGTAGATAAACATAGATAAGACTAAACAGTGATGTCGGTAGTTAGGCCAAAAAAAAAATTAGTTCCGTTTCTGGTCTCCTGCCCGAAAAAATAAGGGTCGATAGGTAGGGATTTTATTATTATTATTATTTTTTGTTATGGGAGAATGGTGTGTGTGTTTCATATATGTTTCTATTCAGATGAGTACCGTGTATTATGGTACTCAGTGTATTACGCGCAAATTCGGCTATGAAAATTCGGTGCGCGTTGTACATGGTAACAGTCTTATTCAGTCAGGTTTTTGTGTGTGAAAATTTTAGTGATATTTTATTTTATATTTAATTCATAATTTTTTGTATTAACGAAACATTGCATCCTAATTACTTTGCAATCATATTTCTAATTTGAACAAACAATAAAATGCGTTAAAAACACAGTCATTGATAATAACACCTGTTACAACTGAGAAGAGTGAAAGCACAACGTCATCAATTAGCCAGGTCTTTAAAATCTGCAAGCCGTTAGCAACAACCATAGCAACGGTGTCGGTTTGACTTCAGAAAGTCTATGATGTAACTGCTGAGTTGGGGCCATTGTCTAGCAGTTTGTAGCACTAGGCGTGTAACACGATTAACACATGGTCAGTGAAAAAAGAATCAATCAATACTATTGTACCTGAACAATGCAAGCAGTGTCAATAGAGTTTTAATGAATAAGCTTTCAAGAGGAAATGTGTGTGAAAAAAATTAAGACAGTTGTTTTGTTCCATCGGATAAATTGTAGATTTAAATGGGAGTGACGCAATATACATGGATTGGAATTAACATGGTCCTTTGGAGAGTGTTTTACGGCATAAAACTTATTTAATAGTAACATGAATATTTGCATTCAATTTGGATTAATATGTGTTTTGCGCACAAGGTACAATGTATGCGCATCTGAATATACATTGATTACGTTTTTTTAATGAAAGTAAATTTAGTTCAATATTCCACAAAATAACAATAAAAATTTGGTAAAATATGTGCCATGTGCAACAGGGAATCATTATCAGGTTTATGAAACGCGATAACCAATTAAAATCTTGTTTGGTAAAATGAATAAGAATATTTATCGGCGGAAATAAAAAAAAAAATTGGAAGAAAAATATGTCGGGTCAGCAGCAAAAGTAAAGGGTCGGTCGGGAGACCAGAAACGGGACTATTTTTTTTTGGGGGGGGGGACCTTAATGTAACACGTGTATTTTGGGGGGTTCACGGTATATCTTGTTGGTTTAGGTCATGGTTCTCTCTTTGAGTTTGTGAAGTCCCGCTTTCAAATTCTGGCTGAGCCCTTAATGTTTTTTAATTGTGTTTGTTGTATTTTCATTTAGTATTATAACACTGGACTTAATTGAAATGCCATTTAATCACAGGTCTAATTATTACCCGCACACCATAAAAACGTGTTAAGGCAACAATGTACGTTAGAAAAAAAGCGAAACGCAGTTCGCAAATAAGACATTTTAACTGCCAAAGAACATCATGTAACAGTATCAGTTATATATTTTTTAAACTCAACAGACAAAGCATCGCTCTTCTAAGCTTCATGTCTCGATCCTATAAAGTATATACATGTTGTATGCCAATATGTGAATATGTATAAAAGTGCTATGTCATGAAGACAAACTAAGTTGCCTGTATTGGGGATCTATGGCATTGTAGCAGCGAACTTATGTAAATTTCACCGAAGTTAGGTAAGCATACTATTAAGGTATTACATTTGCGTTGGAATCTAAACAAATATGCATATATTATAATAGTGTGGTATGGCAATTAACATTAAATGGGCAGCAAGGGTACGCCGTGTTAGTGACTCAGTGTTCAAATAACCGTAAACTCAGTTTTGGAAAAACAAACACGATAATGGTTGATTTGCTATTGGTATTGTAACCATATTACACACATTTAAAGCAAGCAGATGTCTTTATATTATAAAGATATATAAAAAATATTTCATTGAACTACTCTGGTTATTAACAATAATCAATCACATCTTCAAATTACAGTAATTTACAATGTATTGGTTTATATTTAAGTTGATTTATATTTTTTAAATCGCATGTTTAGCTATCTAGAATGCATGTTTATAAGCATTATCAGTGACTCTTATCAGGTATCTTATCATATCAGGTATTTGGGAACATTATACTTAAACATGTATACAGGATTTAAAAAAGTGTGCATCGGCCGGGAATCGAACTAAGGACTAAGAATGATGTGATCTGAATTAATAATATTTAGATCTATACCCACAACGAATAAGAGCAGAGATGTTACATTCATCGATCTAACCTTATTTTTGTACATCACATACATTTTATGATGTGTTTGACATTACTAAACTTACTTAACCAACTGCAATCAGACGGATGTGTGTACACGTGGCAGATCAAATGGAGATAAGACTTTGAAATAATAATGGCGAACACTTAATGCCGTGGCTCGTTGGTCTAGGGGTATGATTCTCGCTTTGGGTGCGAGAGGTCCCGGGTTCAAATCCCGGACGAGCCCAATCATTTTTTTCTTAGTATTTTTTTCACTTTTATATCAGAAACTCAAAGAATTTATTTGGTGTATTTGAAATGATAAAACATGTGATATATACCAAGAGTAAAAGTGAACAATCAATATACATGTAATGCTATTCAGTGGACAAATCAGGGTATCAGATAAAAATGAATCATGTTAACGCTTATTTATTTGATCATTTTTGACACTACATTACATATTGTTCATTTAATAGTATATCTGAATTCATCATGTTTTGTTTCGAAACACTTTGAGGCCAATGTTCGATTATCGTACCAGAAGCATTAAAGGTATATCTGTTTATTCTGCAGTGACATTGTTTTTGAAAGTAATCCATTGTTTGTTGTTGTTTGGTTAATGATTGAAAAAAATTATGTGCATCGGCCGGGAATCGGACCCGGGCCGCCCGCGTGGCAGGCGAGCATTCTACCACTGAACCACCGATGTTGGACGGATTGTAAATGGACGTTAACTCATTAACGACACATGTAAGTGCCTGTTGCTAGATGTTGTCGTGTTTCCTGTTAATGCACTTGTCACAAATTATTATTATTGTTATTATTATTATTATTACTATTATTGTTGTTGTTATTATTAAAGAACACAATTATCGTTGTTTAACTACCCGATAAATAAAGCAAAAAGTAGTCCCGATTCTGAGCGGAGCACAGTAAAATGTAGATCTCATTACAACTGCAAAAATATTTGTCAAATCATGTTAGCATCGAAATAATTTTCGCATTATCGTTGTTTAACGGCCAATAAACAACTCTTTGTCGTTCTGATGCATGGCTATTAAACGACTCAGATTAACGCCCTCGTGTTTAAATTCCTACGCATCAGAACTCCAAATCGTTGTTTATTGTCCACTAAACAACAATAAATCGAAAATTGTTTCTTAATTAACACACAGTACGAAGTATAAAGAGCCGAACCAGTGCTCATGTCAAGTACATATAGCTTTGTGATAAGCGATATCTTTAAAGGGACTATGTCAAGGAACAATTGACGTTTTTTTGCCCTATAAATGATATTATATAATAGAAATTAGCTATACTAAGACATTTGCATTAAATAAATAATAAATATCATGATACACAATTAGAAATTTAAAAAAAAAGAAAACACGTTTGAAAAAATTAAAACCGACTTAGGATCCATATGAAGAAATAAGAAAAGACAGCACTTTAACCAACTGCGCTATTCTGCTTGGTAATGGATCGTGTGTAAACTATGCTTATACAACAACAACAACAACATTTATTCAGCAATAAAGCTTATACAAGCTCATAGCCTACATAATATGAATAAATATAAATTTTTACAAGTAATGGCAGAAGTGGAACGTATAAATGTCTAATAAACTGGTTAAACACATTTTTAATTAAATTTGGATAAACTAAATTTATCTAATAACGATTTGTAGAAACTAAGTTCATCTAATAACGGCAAAAACTAACGTTAATAATAAAATGTTTATACATAATACTCACGATTCTGACGTCAAAATGTAAACACAAAAAGGGCCAAACAAACCTTTCCCTTATTAAACAATGATTTTTATTTCAGAATGTGTAGTCCCTTTAACACGTAAACATCAGCGTGTAAACTTATGTTAAGTTGCGGTTTTAAATACAAGTGCTAATAGCGCATCGGTGGTTCAGTGGTAGAATGCTCGCCTGCCACGCGGGCGGCCCGGGTTCGATTCCCGGCCGATGCACAAAACTTTTATAAATTTGATGATATTGTTTGTCCATTAATTTGTGTAATATCGTTAAAATACCTATAAAATAGGAAACAATGCCATTTTTTGTTTACAAAACCTGAGTGTACAATTCCGTTATTTAATCCATGAGTCACTGGCACGTACCTGGCTGCCCATTCAATATTGAATGCCATAGCACACTATAATGCATGTATTTGCAATTTTGTTTAGATTTCAACGCTGTATCAAAGAGCCATATGCACCCTATCTGGATTTGATGATACATTGTGCATTTTAACTTCACTACACGATGGACAAATGTGAGTAAGGCGTAAAAAAAAAAGTTTGTTTCAGGGAACCCGACCTACCCTAAAAAAATGCCCCGACCCTAAAACATTTTCAGACTGATTTTTGGTTTATTTACCTTTTTCAATAATTAACTGTGTTTTGGATAAATAAGTGTTTTGTTTTGATACTATCCACTTATAAACAATGTTTAAGGCTGTTACTGATATGTTTTGAATATTTATTCAGTTTTAGAATCTTCAAGTTGACCATTTATAAAAAAAGAAAAAATCCCGACCTACCTACCCTAATTTTTTGGGCATGTTACCTGAAACAAACATATTTACTTACGCCTAATTATTTCACAATACAATATCATACAAAAAGTAGGGCTCGTCCGGGATTTGAACCCGGGACCTCTCGCACCCTAAGCGAGAATCATACCCCTAGACCAACGAGCCATAATGAACAAATAAGCGTTCCATACCCTATAAAATGTTCATATATCGACTATAATACGTTAAGGATAATAATATATTCGATTGCATGAAAGCAATAACTCCCATTGCAATAGTGCAATAGTGCAAGTATGTTATTTTAATAGATACATTTTATACAGTGTACTCGTACATGGACTTAACTAAATTAACTAAACAAACGGTATTCAGACAGATGTGTACACGTGTCAGATACAATAGATAAGAGTTTACAGTGGCGGTTTGGAAATAACAGCTACGAATTAGATCTCTAATTACGTGGCTCGATGGTCTAGGGGTATGATTCTGCGAGATGTCCCGGGTTGAAATCCAGGACGAGCCCATTCTTTTTTGTATAACGTCTTGTTTCACTAATGGTTTTTACCGTGCATTAAATTATCAATCATTATGATGTTTGCATTTTCAGTTACGAAGCGAGTGTATCCAGACTATTCATTTCAGATAGCATCGAAATATTAAGAATTGTATAACGAAGACCCAATACTCAATACAGTGTATTTGAAATGATGAAAATACATTTTATCGAATACTACTACTACTACTACTAATAATAATAATAACTGTATTACTGTAAACAAGAAATGTCTTTAAAAAAGACAATCGGCGTAGAAATTCATATTGAGATGTCATTGTTTTGCCCTAAATATAATACAAGAGGACCAAGCTATGACTTCACGGACCCCATATTTTTCGTTCCCTACTAAGGAGACTCTGGGGCCCCAGATTTTTCGGTCCCTACTAAGGAGACTTCTCGGACTCTCGATTTTTCGGACACTATAAGAAAACGTATCGGCCCCAAAATTAATTTGAGATTAACTCAATAATTATTAATATCTGTACCGTGAATAAACCGATAATATACCGCCCCATGTTTTCACCAGTGATACATGAATAAGCTAAATACTAGTAATTTAAGTAAACATAATTGATACATGAATTTGTCAGGCAAATTTAACAAATTAACATTGTCAGCAAATAATACCGGGAATGAATGAGCAGTAAGTTTATGAAATCCCCATTTATTGCAATTCTCGGGTTTAGGATTCTCCAGACGCTAATTGATGTGTGTGTTAACACAGCTTTACCGCGCGCTATTTTTAGAATGATTCTCCTGCTGGAGTTGTACTCGCTAGAATTAATTCACGGGGACGACAGTCGGTTACAGCATACAATAATATTTTTACACAATGATAAAATAATATGAAATGTAAGCTCAATCAATGAAGCTAATATTTGTTTTGCTTATTTATCAGAAAAATACCAGAAATTTACTACTTATATTTTGTGCTTGCGAGCTCAACAGGCAACATTGTACGTTGTGACCGACTGTCGTCCCCGTGAATTGTAGCATTGTAATTGTTATTTATAGAGCGCGACGATTATGTAGGCTTAACAATATGGTTATTTCATTATGTGAATGAATATAACATTCTGATCGTGACATACAATGAGTAAAAATGTTCATAATTATGTTTATTTCTAAAGTGTTTGTCGAAGATATGTTTATAACTTTAATTTAACCGCTTATGTAAACAATTATGTAAATTTTTGATCCCCAAAAGTATGCAACAGTTATTGGTATACGTTAAACCAATGTTTGAAGTTTGCATTCCCTTAAATTAGAAAATTTGCCCAATTCTATTGGCACTCAATTTTCCCGCTGCATAATTATCGCAAATAAATCTAGGTCAAAAGTGATCGTAGATATGCCGAAAAAAATGATAACTTTTTACCCAAACATAAAGTTAATAAACTTATTTTAAGAAATTTCCTTCCTTCTGTAAAATGGGCAATAACACATAGTATCAAGTTGTAAGTGCTTATGGATGCAGTACATCTGAAACTGCTTTAGTACTCCGCCTGTCAAGTACGCAGATCTTTGTGATTCGTGATATCTTTAACACGTTAAACAGAGTGTTTCATTTTGCCCTAAACATCTTCTAGCATGTAAATTTTCTTTATGTATTTTCGCAAAAATAATGAATCTGTGACAATACAAGTTTAATTTCGTGACAGATGAAACATCTGCTCTATGAGTTAAATTTTAATTCAATACATCAGTATATGCTCAACTAGTAATAGAAATGAAATTATCAGGGCTCGATCGGGATTTGAACCCGGGACCTCTCGTGCCCTATGCGAGAATCATACAACTAGACCAACGAGACATCAGGCATGCGACCATATGTATCCCTACATTCTACTGTTAACATATACATGCTTATCTACAAGGTGTACAATTAATGGTCTGGTAGTAGTTAATATAGCAAATACGCAAAGTTTAAACCTATAGCACAAGAGTATACTTTATAAATAGATGTTTGGGAATGAGAGGTACAGAATAAACATATGCAACATATTGTAAATCGCAGTTATACAGATCAATTAAACAGTTGCATTTGACTAGCTGATTTCACTGTTATTGTTATTATGTGGCTAAGTACTGTATGGCTCGTTGGTCTAGGGGTATGATTCTCGCTTCGGGTGCGAGAGGTCCCGGGTTCAAATCCCGGACGAGCCCAATATTTTTTTCATGCACCGATTTGAAAATATCTGTTCATTTCCTAGAATATTAAGTCAGGCCCATTTATAAAGTCCATTTTTAATTATCACGAATAATTTTAGTTGACACGCAAATCTCGAAAGAGACAGATAAAATGTTCAAAACTCTGGAGACCGCATTGGAAAGTTTAGCCCATCTTTTTAGCTCATATCATTAAAAGTATTATTATTAGTTACTACAACTACTAATAATAATATAATTATTATTAGTATTAGTATTTCTATTATTATTGTTATTATTATTATTTGTATTATTATTATTATTATTATTGGTATTATTATTTGTATTATTATTACCATAAAATGTAAAATCCCATATTCCAAACAGAAAGTTATTTAAATAAATTTATATTTGTTAAATGTTAAGTAACACATAAAGTATCAAGTGCCTGAAAACAACTGACACAGATTAAGCACTCCATCAAGTACATTGAGGTTTGTGAAAAGCGATATCTTTAACACGTAAACATCAGCATGTAAACTTATGTTTGGTTGCGGTTTAGAACACAATAGTAAATAGCGCATCGGTGGTTCAGTGGTAGAATGCTCGCCGGGTTCGTTTCCCGGCCGATGCACATTTCTTTATTTTTATTTTATTTTTATGCACTGATTTTTTTATATCTTTTTATTCGATGTATGTATTATGGTTAATATACATATAATGGTAACCATTGCCAGTTAATTTTTTCACAAACTGAGTGTATAATGCCATTATTTGATGTACATAACTACCAATTAAATATTGAATTCCATACCACACCATATATAATACATGTATTTGCACTCTTGTTTAGCTTTGAAAGCTCTACCAAAGAGCTATATGCACCCTAACTGGATTTGGTGGTACATTGTTTAAGGCAACTGGGCATTAAACTGATGTGTTTGCATTCTACTTCACTACACAATGCACAAGAGTGAGTAATTATTTTACCTCTCATACCCTAAGGGAGAATCATACCCTAGACCAACGAGCCATATTGAAAGATAAGCGTTTCATACCCCATACAATGTTCATTTATCGACTATAAAACGTTAACGATAACAATATAATCCGATTGCATGATAGCAGTAACCCTTATTGCATAAGTGCAATAGTGCTAGTATGTGATACATTTTATGCAGTGTACTCATACATGGACATTACTAAATTAACTAAGCAAACGGTATTCAGACAGATTTGTACACGTGGCAGATTATTAAATGTCTGTGCATTTCCTAGAATAAAGCGTCAGTGCCCATTTGTAAAGTCCATTTTTAATGACCACGAACAATTTTCTGTCACGGAAATCTCCAAAGAGAAAGATAAAATCGTAAAAACTCTTGAGACCGCAATGGAAAATTTCAACCATCTTATTGAGTGTTTAAACCGATTTAACTTGAAGCTAGGCACAGAATGATCATTTAATTAGGTGGATGGACATAGCTATACTCGTAAAAGCGTCGAATAAGTGAAATACATGTATGTGGAAAGAACTGCGTTTATATGTATAATTACAAATTCAGTAGTTATATTACTGTTTAAATATAGATCCTCCTACACAATAATTTACGCAGGCAATATTTCATTCAACGTTCGAAACGAATATAATGTTATGAAAACTTAATGCAGCCTATGGTCTTTTCACAAAACTCAACACCATCAGCCTTTTGGGCTACATTTACTAAGTTCTGTTTATAATGTTATAATGTCTTTCACTACTCTCTGCAACCTTAGGTGTAAAGTTAAATTGCCTAGCATTATATAAGTGTGCGTTATTTATATACAGAGTAAAATAATACTCCGATAATTGTTAAAAATAATGTTGTAGCCATTTTCAAATGACCGCAAAAACATGTGACATTATTATGTTTCACATGTTAACTATTAAACTTTTGCAAATAAATAGAAAACAACACATTGCATATTATTCCTCTTTAAAATAAAACCAATAAAACATATATTTACCAGAATAGAAAGACCAGACCATGAAAATAAAAATGATTGTCGGAACGATCCAGATTGTTTCCCGCTAAAGTGTCAAGTGACTCAAACCAAGCTCTCAAAAAGCAATAGAATAAAAAAAAAGGTTACAAAATATAATGGTCGTTAAAATATCAACTGGGCCACATTAAGAAGACTAACAAGGTTTTAAAAGTTGGACTCGTCCTGGATTTAAACTCACGACCTCTCGCACTCGAAGCGAGAATGTGACAGGTGAGGAATAAGTAAGGTACCGAAGCTATCGCCATTTCAATATTGCAAGACAATAACATGATGGCTTGTTGATCTAAGGGTTTGATGATCGCTTAGGGAGCCGTAAATTGCTTAGTACGTTAAGAAGGAATGTTTCTTTAAAGAAATTTCCAATTGTATTTGTGAAATTATAAGTGAAGGTTGTAGCTTGTGTCAAGAGCCTAACAGAATCAAAGCGCTGACAGCGTATAAAGAATGTTGGTGACAAAAGAAACTAAAAGCATGTGAATTATTAGTGCATGTTTGCTAAAAATGAGACATTTGCTTAAATGAAGTTTAATTTCCCACCTTTAAACTTTATAAATAATGTGGCTTCTTATTCAATAGTCAACGACATCATAATAAAAACTAATTTGTACATTACGAACAAATATCTCTCGATTTTCCATACTACAGTTTAAAATTAATAAATTGCAGTACTCTGTTGTCAAAATAATCAGAATGCAAATCGAGAACAAGAAAAAACACTTTCGCAACGAGTAGAAAAATAACCGATGTAGCGCATCCATTTTGTGGTCTTATTCCAGGACACTCTGGTGAATATTTCGTTTGCATAAAAGTAAATAACGGAAGTAGGGATGTCATTAAATTAAAGTTACATTTTGAATAAATTGACTTTTTGGAAAGTGTGATTGCAATAAATCACATGATATACACATTATAATGCAAATAATCAATAAATAAAATGTAAGAGAACAGGTGTGACATTTTGCTGCTTTGAGAAAGGACCTTTTCCGGCTTCGATTTACTGACTATTAGCCTGCAAAGAAAAGAAGTAGTTTTCCACGATACCTATTTTGGAAATTACCCTCTCAAAAGACCGTTGGCTTCTGCCAACAGTCTAAAAACCAACTTAAACAGTACTCCGCTTGTCAAGTACATAGAGCTATATGACAACTGACATGTGATATCTTTATCACGTAAACATCAGAGTGTTCGGATGGCTTTCCGGCTAGCGCAGTGGTTGTTACACTTGCTTCTCACCTAGGCTGCCCGGGCTCGATTCCTACCCGGCGCAAGTGAGTTTGATTGGTGGTCACCATACCGGACAGGTGGGGTTTCCTCCGGGTACTCCGGCTTCCTCCAACAGCACAAGAGCACACCAAAATTAAAAAATATTTCAGTAAAAGATAAATTGCTGGAAATTGCAGCTATGATTCGAAATTCTTTCGATGAGTCTAAAAGTAAATTAGGCAGGGGTGCCAAGGCAAACCCCAGGTCCTCACATAATGCAGCTTCGGCGCGGAAGGACCTCATAAACTTCGAAAATACAAACTTTATTGTTTGGTTTCGGTTTATAAATAATGTTTCCGTAATGCATCGGTGGTTCAGTGGTAGAATGCTCTCCTGCCACGCGGGCGGCCCGTGTTCGATTCCCATTCGATGTTAGATGCACATTTTTTTTTTTACTTTTTTAATAAATTGTTTTATAATCTTGCTTTATTTTATTGCAATGCTTGTTCATTAAGTTGTATACTTTAGGTAAAATACTCACAACATCGGAAATATTATTGTTGTTTTTAAATACAGAGCGGACAGGTCCGTTATCTGATTACAGAGTCACTCGCATTTACCTTTGCTGCCCATTCAATATATAGTAAAATGCATAACACACTGTAATATATGCGCCTTTGTTTAGACTTCAATGCTATAGCTGTCATACCTTAATACACGCACTTTCGGTGCAATACGCGACATTTAGCTGACATACACTTATTTATCTATATATTGTTGGATCAAAATAAATACGTCTCTTTGGGAAAACCGGATGCCTTTACTCTGTGCGGCAAAATACTAAGGCTTTAATTAAATGACACGTCAATTAAGTTTGAAGTGTTATGAAATAAATGAATACAACAATTTCAGAAAAAAGTATTGAAAGATACGCTATATTTGTTATCTTCAGTACAATACATTCAGTTAAATTATATTGTTCGTCCTGCCATTTATTGTTAAAATGACGGACAGACATGTGGCTCGTTGGTCTAGGGATATGATTCTCGCTTAGGGTGAGAGAGGTCCCGGGTTCAAATCCCGGACGAGCCTATCTTTTTATTATTTTTCACGTGAATATTAGTTTCTAATAATTGCATGTAATTACTGATTTACATGCAAGACACAATGTGCGAATAAAGGCGTAAACATTTTTTCAATATAACAAAAATAATTCAAATGGATTATTCCATGAATGAAATTAAAATTGTATTCTCAAAAATAAATTTTTATACAAGCTACCTTTGTCATTCAAACGCAAGACATCAGAATCAAACACGTGAATGCAAATTGCAAATTGCAGACATTTATGTACGCAATATCACACCGTATTCCTTGTGCAAGGTATAAACGTTGTGATCTGTGCGTTTTTGCTTACTTTGTATGTGTCGATGCAGTATGAAATTAAAACCGCGTCTTATTTTCATAGGACAACAAAAAGAACAATATTACCACCGTCACGTCTTTAAATTTTGTAAATGTGCATTATTTGAAAGTATCCTCTACGTCACGATGGATTGGTTATATTATCATAACTGTAATTAAATCAATACTATACAACATAATCGCGTTTAATACATTATGTTTACTTCAATGTTATTCTATTGCCAACAGGAAGTAATTTTAAAATGTGAAAGAAGATTACTAGCACAATCGCTTGTTGTTCTAAGGCTTTCGTTCTTGCTTAGGGTCAGGTGCATAACATTGTTTTTGTGCAATAAAAATACACAGGTTTATTTGAAGAAAATCCATTTGTAAATGTATAAATAACACATAGTTTAAAGTGTGAAAGGCCTAACTAATTTCTATGGAGAACAGCTGACATAGTTTAAAGTGTGAAAGGCCTAACTAATTCTTATGGAGAACAGCTGACATAGTTTAAAGTGTGAAAGGCCTAACTAATTCTTATGGAGAACAGCTGACATAGTTTAAAGTGTGAAAGGCCTAACTAATTCTTATGGAGAACAGCTGACATAGTTTAAGTACTCCGGTCGTCAAGTACATAGAACTTTGTGTCAAGCGATATTGATAACATCTTAAAATCAGTGTTTCTGTTTGAGAGATTTCTTAAATGCCATAGAGGTCAATTCCTCAATACAATGAACTTGATTACTCCATAAGATAAAGCACTTATGCATATTCACACGGCATAACACATGAGGCATACAATTAGAAGCGCGGTAATTCTTGTGGTAAATTAAAATGATATTGTTAAATGGTGTAATGTGTCAAATGATTTTTAAAATGTCGTAATTGCGATTTGCATATCGCAGTTTTCGACGTTTTTTTGCCATTATTTTCTTGCCACAAAATTAACACGTCTATTTATTTACATTTTATTTCAATGCAACTACAAATATCAATATTATTGACAGGTGGAGAATATTATTTCATTTAGTGAAGAAATAAAAATATCAGGGCTCGTCCGGGATTTGAACCCGGGACCTCTCGCACCCAAAGCGAGAATCATACCCCTAGACCAACGAGCCACATATGACATTGGCCATATTTAGTCCCTATCTAGCAGTTTTAACTCTTACATGTGCTTATCTATAACGTGTACATGTCATTGGGGCAATAGTTTATATAGCAAATATGTGAAAGTTTAAACACATAGCACAATGTTATAATTCATAAATATAAGTTGGGCAATGGAATGTACATCTCAACACATGTGCAATATACTGTAATCTCAGTTGTACAGTTCGATAAAGCAGTTGTGCTTGACTATATTGAATTAACATTAGTACCTTGATATGTGAGGCCAACATATAAGTGTATGGCTCGTTGGTCTAGGGGTATGATTCTCGCTTCGGGTGCGAGAGGTCCCGGGTTCAAATCCCGGACGAGCCCAAGATTTTGTATGTGCCGATTTTAAAATATTTGGGCTTTTTGTAGAAAGGTCAAACTGTTGTGTAATGTCAATTCGGGATAACCACGAAAGATCAAAATTTGCTGTCACGGAATTTTTGAAAAAAAAAATGGCCAAAACTCAGGAAATCGCATTGCCAAGTTTGGCCCATCTTAGTATGTGTTTAAACCGATTTAATCTGAAATAATGCATAGAAGTATCATTTAATTACGTGGAATTAAACCCGGGATGTCTCGCACTCAAAGCAAGGAATTGACAGGTGGAGAATATGGAAAGAACCGAAGGTACAAACTCCTCACCTTGGTTACTTCCCCATTGGTACTCTTCTCAGTTACCACTGCAACCACGAGTTAAAAACTTGCAGCAAGCTGCTCACAGCGGTTACTTCCCAAGTGATACTCTTCACAGTAACCGCTGCCACCACGAGTTAAAAACGTTACAGATTTGGAAGTTTTTAGGAGAGACGATTATGAGGAGATTGAAGATTTATTTTTTACAAAATTTATATTTTGTCATTATTATTTTATAATAATTGCACAAAACATGTTGCATTATTGGTCCAGGTATATAAATAACGAGTTAAAATGAAAAACAAAAATGAATACATAAAAATGAAACATAACAACGCAAGGATTTTTCGTTGTCCACGTTTTTTTTTTAAGTGTTTGTCCACGATTTCATTTCGCGCCAAGTGATATGACCATGGTCACGTGGAAAGTCTGGTCTTATGTAATAGATAGAAGCCGAAAACTGTCCATTATGTAAAATATTGGACGGTCTAGCGCCGAAGACTGTCCGGTATTTTACATAATGGACAGTTTGAGGCTTATATGTTACTTAAAAACATTGCCAAACCAATTTTAATAATGTTAGCAATATTAATAGGTATGACTTGCTCAAACAAATATATTTTATAATAATACAAAACACTGTTATGTTAATGATTTACAATTCCCCTCTTAAATATTAAATATAATATTAAAATTATGGTACACCGAGAACAATGGGATGACGTCAGAGCAATGTTTTAATTATAGATCTAATGGAAAGTCATGCCGGCAGGTATTAATCCCAGCTATGCTGGGACACAGTTTAATTTATACGCGGAGGTTGAACTTACAGATTTGGAAGTTTTCAGGGAAGACGATTATGAGGAGATTGAAGATTTATTTTGTACCACTTTTTAAACAACAGTATTTTTTTACAACAATGACACAGACATGTTGCATTATTGGTCCAGGTATATATATTATGAGTTAAAATGAAAAACAAAACATAAATACATAAGTAAATAAATAAATAAATAAATATAACAACGCAAGGATTTTACGTTGTGCAAGTTTTTATCATGTGCTAGTCCACGATTTAATTTCGCGCCAAGTGTTTGACTATAGACCGTTTTCACGACGAGGTATAATTTTACCGTAACACCGGTTGGCGACCATATGGAGGTATTCCCCATACTATCTAAATATAGGTTACGCATGCGCAAATAAATTCCTTCATTGTTACATATAAACTATTCAATGTTTGATCTCAATTTTCACCATGACCAAGCGACTTCCCAATATATCACCATACATTGTAGGAAAGATAAGGCCATAACCTTTTGAAAAAACAGCATTTCAAAAATTTCTATACGTTGTAACTCAAAATATTTACCTTAGAATAAACACACCGGTTTTGACAGGCATGTGGGGCTGCCATTTTCTGGATGAATACGTGGGCCAAAAGTTATGAAGCTGGGAACCATTTAAGATAAAGTAGTGCCTAAAACTCTTTTTTTTTCTTATTTCTTACATATATACCTTTAAATTGATACCAAAATATATCATTTAAACTGTATTTTAAAAATCATATGCATTATACACTGAACCCTATGTGTTTATTATCTAACTGACAGCATGTAACCCAGAGGATGTGACTTCCGATTTGGTGTAATTTGACCTATAGTCATATGACTCAACAAGAAAAATGCTCATGATTTCTGAAGCGTAAAATGACTAAAAATAACCGATAGATACACTACAATTGTGTTCATATTCTGACTTTGTATACACACGGCGATCAGAAAAACTAGACAAGATTTGATGCTGTGAATAAGGTTGAAATTGAATGTGGAATTTGGCGTTTATTTGTGATTGACAAGAAACATATGATCAGCCTCATGTAATAGGGAAACAGTAAGTGTGTGCATATGAATTAATCATATCTGTTTTGTAATTGATTGGTAGTTGGTACTAAAATTTCAAACCAGTGTTTTTTGACAATTATATGTTAGTTAATCTAGCTATTGTGAATTGCATGTACCTGCTGGCAGTCAGTGAGTCACTCCTTTCATGCTTGATTGAATACATTAAGGGACATGGTCAATGAGGTCTATACATTATAATACAAAATGTTAAAACTATATATTTAAAATGTACATGTAATATTGTTGTTATTTTATTTAAGGTGATCCACTCCCAGCCTGACAAAGCCCTGAACTGATCGCAGAGAAGATGGGTACACTCTAAACCAGCCACTGCGACTGCAAGGTTGTGGCGAAACGTTGACACATGTAGCAGCTTTGATGTTTTCGTTGTTGGCCACCATCAAACTTTAACGATTATGTCTAGCTGTAATTAAAAGCATTTTGGAATATTTCAATTTTGTTTTACTTTAGATCTCCAGTGTTGTTATGTACAGTTTCTTTAAATTAAAGAGTTCTCTAAATATATATTTTGCATTAATATTTTTTGTTATTAGTCTGTGTTTTTCTTTAAATATGTAGGGTTTCTCAATAAAATAGTTGATCACTATGGACTGTATGTCATTGTGGTTTTATTTTATTTTCTTGAATAGCGATAAAAAGTAGACACTTTTATTATGTGTAATTAATTTTATTTACCCTATTCCTCATCAATCAGTGAGAAAATAGTTAACTGGTCTTTGTTTAGTAATAATATCATTACAATTACCAAATTATAACTTAAGATCATGCTCAAATCAATACCATATTAAGATGTATCAAAAACATTTCAAGAACATCACACAAACACCTGAAATTTGTTATTAAATATTGAACAAAGTGGCGGTAAGTGCTGTTCATCAGGAAGAGGGGTTAAATCTGCATCATTTGCCGCCTGTTTTCTGCAAACTTCACCGGTATATTGGCTGCATCCAATTTTTTTGCATGCCTTTCGTACATTAAAACATACTCGGTTTGTCCATCCGTCGGTCTATTCGCCTATTTATCAAAAGCGTGCGTCTGAATGGTCCCTGGCGAGTAATTTTGACTTGTTTTCTGGAAAAATAAAATGACACAATAGATTCATAATTAAGCAAACTGCATAAATAACAAGATTTAATTAACACCATTTAAACTGCTATATGTTATGCTAGTGGAAATTATCAAAATAATCTGTGATTGTGAAGAATGTAGTTAAATATTTTATATTATTAATATTTTATATTAAGGCTAATTTTTTAAATAGAGACATAATGTCCTGAAATTATCATCCACAATCACAGATTGACAATGACACTTCGATTAATAACTACATATTATTTATCATAACTGTCAACATACTTCAGCTATTTAAAAAGGTCAGAGTATATTCCAATGTTCTTTAAACGTTGCCACTCAGGAGATGGAGATGGCACTACAGCAATGCAAGCCTTTTTCTTCCAACAATTCACGAGTTTTTTCCACACTGGTAGCTATTATATCTGGTATTCTATATGATTGACCCGTATTTCTCTCTATTTGAACGATTGCTGTGGCCAATTATAGGACGATAATGAGCTATTTTGTTGAATTTATATGAAATCGGTAACTGTCGTTATTGTACACAGAGGAAGGAATACCTCCAATATGGCCGCCGCGCACGCTCGCTAAGCGTGAAAACGGTTTATGGTCACGGGGAACTTCGTGCCAGCAGGGATTTAAATCAGCTATGCTGGGACTCAGTTAAATCTCTGCGCGGAGGTTGCCGAAGCTATTGACTAAACCAAATGAGCGCAAGGCCAATGTTGCTAGACAATAACATAATGGCTTGTTGATCTAAGGGTTTGATTATCGCTTACGGGGATTAAAATGTTTAGTTCGTTAAACAGACATGTTTCTTTGACTAAATTTCCAATTTTTTTAATATGAGCAACACTAAGTATCTCCTATCAAGTGCTAATTATAGCAGCTGTCAAGTACATAGAGCTGTTAGACAAGCGGTATCTTTAACAGCTAAACATCGGCGTGTTCGGGTTCGGTTTTGCATATCGCATCGGTGGTTCAGTGGTAGAATGCTCGCCTGCCACGCGGGCGGCCCGGGTTCGATTCCCGGCCGATGCACATTTTTTCTTATTTTTATAAATTGTTTTATTATAACACGTTACTTGATGATAATGCTTGTCAATTAAGTTGTACACTTGTGTAAAATACTTACATCATAGGAAACATTGTCATGTATGTTTTCAAATACTGAGTCTACAGGTTAGTTACCAGATCCCGGAGTCAATCGCATTTACCTTTGCTGCCCATTTAATATATAGTAAATGCCATAACACACTGTAATATATGCACCTTTGGTTAGATTGGTTATATTATCCTAACTGTAATTAAATCAGAACGATATAATATAATCCTGTTTAATACATTATGTTTACTTAAATGTTATACTATTGACAGCAGGAAGTTATTTTAAAATGTTAAAGTAGATTACTAGCATAATCGCCTGTTGTTCAAGGGGTTTGATTCTTGATTAGGGTCAGGTGCATAACATTGTTTTCGTGCGTTAAAAATACACAGGTTTATTTGAAGAAAATCCATTTGTAAACGTATAAATAACACAAATTTTAAAGTTGAAAGGCCTAACTAATTCTTATGGAGAACAGCTGTCATAGTTTAAAGGTGAACGGCCATGTTTTGACATACTTTTGATATTTTGTAGATATAAGTCAGTAGATTACAATGTTGCTTATGTAAATTTTGAAAATTATTAGTTTGATGCTTAAAAACGATGATTTTGTTCATCGGCAATTTGCGTACGCCGCTCGGTAATTTCCGCCGCCATTTTCTTGATGACGTAGTTAAATCCCAACGCTCCATTACTAAGATAGGTCGCCATTATTACTCACTAAATTTCTTTAACAAAAATTGGCATTTGAACAATTCTTTTATGACAATATTTTGTTTTTAGGTATTGTAAGTCGTTGTGCTTGCTTTTAACATGTCACAACAGCTATTTAAAATGAATTTTATCGTATTTAAACAACGTCTTGCGGGACGAGTAAATGACAATTAGCACATGTATAAGTAGATTATGCCAATTTTTATTACTTACCTTTTCGTTGATCGTCAATCTAGCTTATCCATAATTAGTTGATTCTTTTATATTTCCATACAAGTATGATAATAAAAGAAGTACGATTTAAAATAGAAAACTCCCATCACTTTTCAGACAGATCACAATCGTATGTTTGGTAGTTAATCCTCTTAATTGTTTATGTTGCTCATTTATATTAATTTTTTTATAACCGATTGTTATTTAACCGTTGCATTTTTCACTATATTCAAGATCTCAGTTTTCACAGTCGATGTGTCATCATGCCTTGAATGAATGGCAGTTTGTATACGACCCCTTATTATGCCATGTGACAGACAGGATGTCGTTTTGATAATTGGATACCTCTCTTACAAATGTGCGAGAACGCTTTTACAGTTTGCTAAGTGTAATTACTATAATTATTAGCAAAAGAAATATATTCATGCAGTGAAAGATTATGAATGTGAAGTATTTATGTGTCTTTTTCAATTTGTCATGCACTTTAACTAAAAAACATATCCATTTCATGATGTTTCGCATAGAAAAAGCGAAAAATATGTTCAGTATATCTATAATCGGGATAGTGAAACATTTTTTGGATATACTATTTTCTCATATTTGATAAAGTCAATGTTTCAGCAACAGGCTGTATATTATTATATTAACATCGTCCTTTACAATCTTGTGCAATTTTATTAGACGGGCTTCTTATATAGCCATAAATCTGAATTATCTACAACATTTGTATTGAAATAATTCAGTAACAGGGCTTGGAAAAACATTAAAACACTACATGACCAATGCTGTTGTTTTTTATTTTCTTTTGACTACGTATACAACAAAACGCAGCATTTTTTTTATATTTCTTACTGTTTGATTATAAAGATAGTTGATTTAAAATTACCATTGCATAAGGCTGAACTACTGCAACAAATCAGATTACGTCAAAGTCAAGTATAATTATGATTCGTAAACCTATCAACCAATCAGCAATCAGGATTTGCCATGCCCACAACTTGTCAAACTTTCATATTATATTTGACACGTTATTGTGTAGGAATACACAGGATATTGTCATCGTTGTTTGTCGGGGCCATAAAGTTTATGATCTCGGTCGTGGTGACAGCAGGAAGCCCAGCTACTTTCCATTGATCTCAAAGATAAAATATTTTTATCATTTGTCTGGTACTGATAAGTTGATAACACAAAGTGGTACTAAGTAAACGATCCCTATAGCAGATGTTTAAGACGAAGAAAGTAAGGACCAAGTGTAGTCTATTTTTATCAAATGTTGCCAAATACTTACATTAGAATATGTTTTATAACCTACATTTATCTGACACACCCTACTTAATATAAATTATGTCTTAGGTTATTGTAACTTAATGAAATAACGCGAGTTTTTAAGTAATTTGTACAGTCTATATATAATAAAACAATTAACGCGTTGGGAAGAACATACGTCACTTCCGGTTTGAAACAAAATGGCGCATCGATAGAAATATGCGCAAAATCATGTTGGTTTTTATGCTGTACTCGCTAATAAAAGCGTTATTTATGAAACCTAGTACGAGAAGTTGATTTGTTATGGCTAAAACTATGTTTCTAAAGAATAAATAACATTTGTTAGAAGCTTGGCCTTTCACCTTTAAGTACTCCGGTCGTCAAGTACATAGAATTTTGTGATAAGCGATATTGAAAACATCTTAAAATCAGTGTGTTTCTTTTTGAGATTTCTTAAATGCCATAGAAGTCAATTCCTCAATACAAGGAACTTGATTGCTCCATAAGACAAAGCACTTATGCATGTTCACACGGCAATGTGATGGCATAACACATGAGGCATACACTTAGACGAGCGGTAATTTTTGTGGTAAATAAAAATGATATTTTTAAATGGTGTAATGCGTCAAATGATTTTTAAAATGTCGTAATTGCGATTTGCGTTTTTTGCCGTTATTTTGTTGCCTCAAAATAAACACTGTTCAATATCATAGCGTCCGATGGATCTTATCGACTCGTCCCAAAAAATTAGTACAATAGGCACTTAAGACCCGTTATTGTAAATTTTGTAGAATGTTTTGTAAATATATCGAAAATAAAATAATATTGAAATTGTATATTACAACCAGTAAATAGAATCAAATTGCATGAAGCCACCTTAATGACAATATAATAACTTAAAATGAAAACCCCGACGCGTTGCCATGGACAATCTTGGCAATTAGAGAGGTATGCCATGTCATATTTCACCTACAGTGGTTATAAATTTATAAACGTTTTCTTGGTAAAATATGATAGTTGCGCTAATAGCTTGTTCGGTGTTCTTATGTGAAAGTCAAACATCAAACGAAAATATGTGTAAAATTTCGTTTACTAGTTAAATCCTACATTCCGTGTTTTACTGTAATATTTGTTATAAAGGTAACTTGAACAGAGACATTGCTTGGCGATTTACAATCTTCAAAATGCGACGTTAAAATATAAATTGCGACGTTAAAATCGATATTGCCACGTCATAAAATCAGATTTTTAAATATATATCGCCATTGTGTAGTTAGGTTAGTTTTTGTCTCTCTATAATGCCGATTTGAATTGTATCTGTTTTTAAATGTGCAGCTGATGAATCGAGGTCCATTGTAAAATGTACGCCACTAATTAAAACGTTAACAGGTGTGAAAACTAGACAGCCGCTTACAACTGCTACCAATACTATGCACGAACTTGTATATATAAGGCCTGTCAAAACAAATTTTAATTGAAAATGAAAAATATTGTCGGACAAAAAAACGTAATGAGCCATATTCTTTGTCCGGTGTACAATATCATGGTCTTTCTTTGGGCTACAAACATAATTATCTTACTTTTAATGGCATTCTGTCATTTCATTTTCATAACACATTCTCCGAATGTATCTACCGGGTATATAGTGAAAAATGATGGCTATCAGTTTTATTACCGGGCAATCTCCGTGGAAGACCGTAGATTAATTTGCTGAAGAGAAATAACCATGGCGTAAAGCAAAACTCAATTTAAACCTTAAAAAAAAAACACTATGCTATATATTAAACATATTTAACATTATTATGAATGGAACGACAGTGTTAAGCTTTTCAACCGTATTAGCAAAGTGGTTGCGCAATAATGTTTGTTTTCTTAAAATGCTTAAAGCAAGTTACTCACAGAATATTATATTTTAGAAATGTCTTCTTTTTTTCCATTCATAAAGCATCTGGAGTAGCAAACGCAATAAAAATGAGAAAAAAATCCCGCCTCTCATGGGGATCGAGCCCCGGCCGCCGGCATGTGAGTTTAACGCGTTACCACTCGGCCACAAAGTCTGTTCCCATATGCATCGTAATTTTCTGATAAGCTTAATAGAGTGTAACCGACCGCTATTGCTAGTTACTGTTAATTACCGATAAACTGTGAATTCCATTTCGTTCTTTATTATTATTATAATTATAATTACCGATAAACTGTGAATTCCATTTCGTTCTTTATTATTATTATTACGACAAAGTGAAGAATACAATAAGTAATAAAATAAATCAGGCTCAAATGAAAAGTTATACATTTTTTTAACACCACATATAAACACACTAACTTGCATCGACAATAAGCGTGATGAATATGTTAGGGTAAAACCATTTATCAATGAGTTCGAACGCTTCATAGTCGACTACTTTCTTCCGCGATATTTATTCTCAATATTTGATCCTACACTGAAAGCTGTGAATTACCCGACGGTTTTTAGTTCGTTTTAAACATATTTTGTTCTAATAACATTCTCCATCAAAAAGATGGATGCATTTGGGAAACGTTCGTGATATTCAAACGTCACTTCTTACTGTCGCGTAATAATAACCGAGTTAAAATCATAGTGAATTTCACCTTCGGATTTTAGAAGCGGTACATATGGTTATTCAGCGAACAAATAAAAATGGCCAAAACTCAGGAAACCGCACTGCAAAGCTTGGTCCAGGTTAGTGTGGGTTAAAACCGATTAAACTTGAAATTAGGCACTGGAGTACTATTTAATAAGGTGGAATTAAACCCAGGACCTTTCGCACTCGAAGCAAGAATGTGACAGGTGGAGATTAGGAAAAGAACCGAAGCTATTGAGTGAACTTGATTAGTGGCAGGTCATTTTGCGAGACAATACCATCATAACTTGTTAATTTAAGTGTTTGAATATCGCCTAGGAAACTTTACAGAAAAAACAACTTAAACTACTCCGCTTGTCAAGATTGTTAAAACAATATCGTTCTGTATTGTATACAGTATCCAATACACTCAACATTATTATATATATGTATTGGACACCGGGGTGGTGACGTTTCTGTCCAGCAGGTAGATGTTACTGTGCGCGCACCAGCGCTTCACGTTCGCCGGCAGGCTGGCGTCGTCGTGGTACACATTGATCTCCGTCAGGATGCCAATCCACTCCCGCATCATCCTCAGCTGCAAGCACAACAATAGCACATATGTGCCGGTGTTGCCATATTTCAAGTTCAGGGAGTGTGTCCAGGGTGCGTTAATTGGTGTAGAACGTACTTTCGTGATGTCAAGCTATAGCTGCATATGTTAATTAAATACTGTTTATAGTGATGGTGTCAGTGAGTGTGTTTGTTTGTTTGTTGTTGTTGTTGCTGTTGGTTTGGAGTTGTGAAAAAACATTTAGATACTAAGAAGTTAGACATAATACACAAAATCAAATGGTAATCAATTAGCACAAGGCAGATAAATGGACTGTGATCTATGATTAAAGTAACAAAACACCCACCGGAATCTGTACGTACACGTGCCAAATACCGACGATAAATGAACTATAAAACTACACGTGCTACCTCTAGATCCTCTATCCCCACCGTTGTGTGCACGTGATCAGATTCTTCGCGCGTGAGACGCACCATAAAACACGTGGACCTCGTGGCAGCAACTAACAGGTGCTGTAAAGACAAATATTTAAATCACCATGCACATTTGTATTCCGGGGTTCGAGCGGGAGTATTCTGCCCTTTTCGGGGAAAATACTGAGAAGGAAATCGGAAAACAGACTAATGTCAATATCATATCACTGCTCCATTAATCCAAAACAGTCGTATTTTAATACACACTTCTGAAAGAAAAAGAACTATTGAATTTACGAAAC
The DNA here is from genome assembly GCA_027627225.1 of Congeria kusceri. NCBI lineage: Eukaryota > Metazoa > Mollusca > Bivalvia > Myida > Dreissenidae > Congeria > Congeria kusceri. The sequence continues at coordinate 37,867,404 of CM051040.1, read as the reverse complement.
GAAGTGGAAATCAATAACGAATCATCCAGTTTAAAGCCAGTGGACTTTTCCATGATTTCTATAAGACAAAACCAAACTGCGTACCATGTGTGGGTCGTAGAAAAATTGTATGGAATCATTTTCTGTCTGCTCGGCGGCGAACACCACGGCTGACAATATTGCGCAAGAGACCTGAAACACGTGCAGACAGTGCTTCATATGAACTTGCCGTGGATTGTTTTTGTATCGGATTGTGTTTTAAGTGTGTATTACGATCTTTCATATCAATTATTTTAAAATAAGCAGATGAATGTGACAATAAAACTTAAAAGCAAACAGAAAAACAGAAAATGACGAAGGAAGCACTCCAATATAAATAAATCAACAAGTACTAGTGTCGACTTTGCATCGTTTATTAGTGTTGCGTAATGTACAGACAAAAACTATTAAGTGATTAAAAACTGGCTTATTGTGTGTTTCAAAGCAATGGTTGTTCTTTACTTTTATTCCATTTTAGAAAGAAATGTATGTTAATTATTCTAGTTTTTTAACATAATACGTATCCGTGTTGTATCATGTAAATATATTTATTTACGAGTAATTGAAAGTATGGTGTGAAAACCTGGAAATCCGCTGTGTGGTTTTTCAACAGAAAGTAGATAAATATTTGGACAACAATTAAAAGATGCGTTTGCGACATGATTCAATGTGCCGTATCGCAGTTTATTAATAAATAAATTATGAATTTCACAAAACGTGATATCACAGGACCGGGTTTTATATAAGTATATTGTCCACCAGAGCAAGGTAACCGTGTGAACAAATAACTAATAAAACGTTAGCTTACCCAAACGAAAGTAGTCATCCTATCTTGAAGAATAGTGGAATCTCAAATGAATGATATGAATCTTTATATGTCTAATAGAACGCGATGAACCAGGTGAGATAACGGTTTCAACACGACTGTTTGGCCTAGATTCAATGTCTAACTTTAACTCGCGAGCGTCTTATCAACACCATATTCATTATCTTCACCACACCACCACCATCTTCATCGTCGTCACCACCACCACCACCACCACCATCATCATCATCATCAGCCTGATCATCATCATTGACGTCGTCGTTGTCGTCGTTATTATTATTCACAATTTTACTTATTATATTATATCATTATCATAATTATGTTGTTGTTGTTATTATTATTATTATATTATTAGCTTTGGCACAAGCGACATCATTAACACGTTAAAGATCAGTGTGTTCGTGATGGGGTTCGGTTTATACATAATCTTTGCGTATCGCATCGGTGGTTCAGTGGTAGAATGCTCGCCTGCCACGCGGGCGGCCCGGGTTCGAAGCACAATAGTCCGTGATTGATGTGACACACGAATATAACAGTTTGTCGAACGATTGGAAGCCGAAATCCTTTAGGGAGTGTATTTTGTTGATAATGGCGCCTAATGCATGTCCGGCTCCCTTCCCCAATGCCTCCGAATTTGGTGTGAAATCGCCCTTTTCGTGGAAAATGGCACCTAGATACCTGTAGTGGTCAACCGTCTCTAATGTTTCAATGCCGATCTTGAATGAGTAATTGCTGCGTTGAGTACAATACATTCAGTGAAATAACATTGATCGTACTGCCATAATGATTGTTAAAATTTACAATAGTCGTGTGGCTCGTTTGTCTAGGGGTATAATTATCGCTTAGGGTGCGAGAGTCCCGGGTTCAATCCCGGACGAGCCCAACTTTTTATGCTTGTTCACGCGAATATTAGTTTCTAATAATTGCATGTAATTACTGATTTACATCCAAGACACAATGTGCGATTAATGCGATAAACATCTTTTCAATATAACAGAAATAATTCAAATGAACTTTCCAATGAACACGATTTAAAATGGATTCTCAATAATGAATTTTCATTCAAGCTGGCTTTGTCGTTCAAACGTACGATATCAGAATCGTACAAATCAGCGCAATTTTCAGACAATTATGTTCGCATGTACGAGCAAGGATGACATCGTATTCCTTTTTCTTTGGTAAACAAAATATTCATTTACTGAATCCTGAAGTATTTTCCTGGTTTTATCTTAACAAGCTTAACGTCTAAAAGCAATGAAATGGAATAATTTAAAATGTATAAATACGGTACAAACGGCACTGCTCACATGACAACTGTAATATTCGTTTGATACAAATGCATTATATTATTTTTTTCGGAATTAATCAGCATATATCGTTTATCCATATCTAATGTATGGATACATTTCTCTGCATTGACACGTTGGTCTAGCCGTATGATGCTATCTTAGGTCGGATGTGTCTAAAGTTCGAATCCTATACTAAAGCAAGGAATAAAAAGGGCTTGGTTCATCCGGGATTTGAACCCACGACCTCTCGCATCTAAAGCGAAAATCATATCCCTAGACCAACGAGCCGCTGCTCATAAAATTACATTTGTTTGTCAATATTTGATCCTCAATGATTTTCCTTCTTTCTGAGTATTTTTTACTAGTATTCAATTTGGTCCACAAGTCTACAAAATTGCATAAATGACTCAAAATAAATTAGAAACATTCCAGCCAATTAGAGTGATATCTAATATTATCTTCATTGCAATTAAAACAAATTGATGAAAGATAGTCAGAGTTGTAGCAGTAGTGGTAGTAGTAGAATTAGTAGTAGTATTAGTAGTAGTAGTAGTAGTAGTAGTAGTAGTAGTAGTAGTAGTAGTAGTAGTAGTAGTAGTAGTAGTAGTAGTAGTATAAGTAGTATAAGTAGTAGTAGTATTAGTAGTAGAAGTAGTAGTAGCAGCAGTAGTTTTTATAGTAGTTATTGACACTTGATCATTTTCAAATAAGAAAATGCAGTCTAAACACATTAATAAAATCCAACCCTCCAACCCTGCTTCGTAGTTGTAGTACCTAGCTCTTATCATCACCCTTAGATTCACACCAATGGAAGTATAACGTCGGCAAACTCAGACAGGTCTTCGCCATAGTATCTTCTGTGTCATGGAATCCAACGCGACAAAAATTAGAAACGTTTTCCTCGTTTTGTTAGCTTCCGCAATCCGTTGGTCATCAGAAAAGGCTCATGTTTATTTTACATTATGTCAGACTATATCCAAAAACGTTATAATGTAGGGTACCTTAAACGTATACTGCAATGTGTTTATTACTTTAAATATTGATATAAGAACTATAAATCTACCACCAGAATTAAAGTGTATTCCATGGGTTTTCATTTATAAGAAGACATTAGCACGCATTTGCGAAACATGATTGCGAAACACGATGGCATAAATAATTCCATGAATTGTGTACGAAAAGTTGAAAATGTGGATCACATTTAAGTTCAAATGATAAAAACAACAAATAAACTCAGCTTTCAATACAAACTGATATCTCTTAAACAGGTAACCATATGAAGTAAAACGTATTTATGTATTTTAGAAACAGAAGTGAATTGTTTTATATACATCTTTAACTATTCATACACATTTAAAATGATTTGTCCACATTTACCGCTACCACCAACTAGTTATGCTACATTATAATTATGGATCTATATGATGGATCTATATGATGGATCTATATGATGGATCTATATGATGGATCTATATGATGGATCTATATGATGGATCTATATGATGGATCTATATGATGGATCTATATGATGGATCTATATGATGGATCTATATGATGGATCCATATGATGGATCTATATGATGGATCTATATGATGGATCTATATGATGGATCTATATGATGCCAAAACTGTTGGGAACAACATTTACTATGTTGTGGAACGAGACAAATTATAATATAACATGTTTAATGCTGGTTATACATAGTATATGCACTCTATGTACATATGGTCCATGCACTCCCCTTATGCGTAAACAAATATGTTTGTTTCAGGTTACCCGACCTACCCTAAAAATGCCCCGACCCTAGAACATTAAATCGAGTTTGTCAGATATTTTTTGTTTTATTTACCTTTTCCCAATAATTAAACTTTCTTGGATAAGTTAGTTTTAATAGCATCCAAAACAATGTTTAAGGATATTACCGGTATGTTTGGAATATTCATTTAGTTTTAGAATCTTACATCTGACCATTTACCAAATAAAAAATGTAATAATAAAACAATAAATCCCTACCTACCTACCCTTATATGTTTGGGACATGTAACCTGAAACAAACATATTTGTTTACGCCTTATATCGATATTTAAACAATACTTGAATTGCAGTGTATTTGTGCTTTTCTAGCTGGCATTTATTTGGATGCTACAATGTTTAAAAGTAATCATGAACAAAGAGTGTAACCGTATGACGGATAGCGTTTGAATGCGGAAGTTCACGAACAATGGGGATTTTTCTAATTTTTGTCGTGTTGATTTCTACGAAACTACCGTTGTACGTGTAACTTTACATTGTTAGCTGACGCAAATTAGAAGACCTAACCCACGTGTATCGATGAGTCATGGAACGCAATATTAGATTTAACTTCAGCTGCCACGGACAATTGTACCGATGTTTAGTTTTAAAATGATACACAATAAATCCGCGTCACAATGTGGTATGTTTGCATAATACCGGAATAAAAGTTAAAGGTACATTCCTTACAATAAATACTTGTATTTGCAATTCAGCTGCAATTGACGATACGCTATGTGATTTACATCACCTACTTAGGTCAAACTCCGACACACACTATTGACTGTATACGAATGTTTTTACTAGACATCTCGGTCAAACAATTTCGTCCTAGCTTTCTGAATAGCTGCACACATTGTCGTAAGGTCAAACGATACGGTTCCTGATTTGTTTCATTCATTAATCTTCTGTTTAGGCCATGTCACACTCCCCACAACTCGCCTCATGTCATTTATATCTTGTACACATGTCGTCTTCTTATGTCTTCTTTTGTCGCCAGAACTTGCCAAGTAGCCGTTCAAAATTCTCTCCGCTTCTCGGCGACTTTTTCTCGCACACGTGCCGAACATACGTTGAAAGAATGTCGCGCATTCTAGAACACATTCCGTAGACATGTTTTCCCTTGTCGTAGCGTTTCGCCGTACATTATCGTTCTACGACACATCACGCGTTTGCTGCGAATTTGGGAGACTTGCTTGTGCACATGTCGTCACAAGTCGTACGGACTCGTCCACACTCGTACATTCTCGAAGACAAGTTTTCGATTGTCGAAAGATATCGTACGCATATCGTACTAATATGTTGCAAATAACTCGAACAAATGTCGTCTTGAAACATTTCCACGACCAACTCGTCCACTTTCCGGCGAGTTATAACTCGCCGGAACTCGAACAAAACTCGAACCGCAAATTCGTCACATTGTGACAGGGCCTTTATGCATTCCGTTTTTATTATTCGTTTATACTGTATATTCAAACAACATATAAATGTAATGCAACTTGTGACATTCAAAACAAAACAACTCATGAGTTGTCGTTTAAAATCAAACAGTTGAAACATGCAATTTAAACTACAGGTATATGCATATGCAGATTAAGAGGAAGTAGCGAAAGAGGTTACGCCCACACGGACTGTTCTGTTTCAACATTTATTGGTTTGGACTATAACCATCGCAACACTTTCTTTCTGCATGAGACTACGGGCCTTCAAGTACAACGCTATTATCACTATTATTGCGTTGTGCATTGCTCGGAAATGAAAACATCAGCAGCATAATTTATTATGTTACGTTAAAACGTGTGCTTACGATATAACAACAGATGTATTGGCATGAATACATATATTAATAACCTTTATTTATATTTTAACTGGAATACAAGTTTCGAAAAAACCTTGCTGTTAAACGCATAAATAGCTAGTTATTTAGTAACAAAATTGTTTTCGGCTGTTCGCAAACTTCGATACATGTATATATCTTGACTCGACAGTTGTTTTGTGTTACACAACACTAATAAACACTGCAAAAGTCGACACTCGAATATCTTGATTTATTCGATATTGTAATGTTTCCATCGTCATTGTTATGTGCTTTTCTGTTTGTTTTCAAGTTATTTTGTCACTTGCATCTGCTTATTTTGAAAATAATTTAAATATACAAAATCGTACACACACACTTAAAAACATAGATCTCCGAGTGCATGCAAGTGTTCCATATATTGCTTTAAAGGACTTACTGACTTACTGCTGACTGTTCGAGCATCCGCGAACACAATTTGTCTTTTATGCTTTTCCTGACTGAGAATTGTTGTGTTTGTTAGAAGAAATGCTTTGGTTTTTGTAAAGCTAAGGTATTTGATGGCATTTAAAAGAAAATACGGAAATGTGTTAGCCCCTTTATTTATGATGTATATACTTCTTACATTGTAACGAAATACTGGTATGTATACAACACATACTAATCCATATCCGATGTTTTTATCTGTCTATCAATATCGCATCTTTCGTAGAAACGGTACGACACAAATAAACACGAATGTTTTGTTGCTAATAACTTCCCCTTTCGAAATCAGTTACTTTAAAGTAAAAGCTTTGCTGTGTTTTGACCGATTTTAGAAAACATCAACAAAAAAAGCATACGCACAACGGATTAGAGCCATCGGATAATAGATCTACATGTAAATATCATTAATAATTTCGACAAAATGTACACTGTCGGTTAGTATATCTATGACGATGCAACTGCGCAAAACTAGTAATTTTCATTTAATTTTGTGACAGTGTATATACATATTACAATATATTGATTTGGGGATATTTGTTGGCTTCAGTGTAAGATCGTATTTTATTTCATGAGTGGTCATATAAAACATATTTTCACAAGTGGCGGAGCCACGAGTAAAAAAAAATCAGTTTTATATGACCACACATGAAATAAAATACGATCTTACAATGAAAGCAACATATTTTATTTTTATTTCATGCTTTATGACGATAAATAAATACATGTGCGAGATATGCTGAAGCGTCACACGTTTGTGAATTCTTCATAAATATCACGTCATACATGGTTCCAATCGCTTACTGTTGTGGTGGGAAAATAGTGCCATAATTTCTGCGTAGTTGACGCTTAATTAAATTGTATTGGATATTATTATGTGTTTTCTGTTGCTTAAAAAGGCCGATGTTAACACGGCCGATAAGGTTATTCACATTCTTTCTGAAAGAAAGTTTGAGTCCATTGTAATCTTTTAGAGTGTACTTTCGATATTGTGATATCTGTACACATGTAGATCTACGCAATATACAATTTCCTGTCTAAGTTTTACTGTATTATCTTAAAATCTTAGATAGCATCTTTCGTAGAAAAGTAGAACACCTGTACGCATTAATACGCGTTAACATTTTATCGTTGATAACGCCCCCATTTCAAAATCAGTCACTAAGAAATATTCATGTATTTATCATTTGTGTCCAACTGACATTTTGGAGAAACCAACAAACGGAATAAAAAACATCAGGTATACAATTTTAGTAATTTTGACATTCTGAATGAGTCACACGTACTCACATTCTATTTTTGCGATACTGTATATATGATTTTATCAGAACAATTAAAGTGCTGTTATTTCCAGGATGCCTTCCTTGGGAGACTGGGTAGCACTGACACATTTTAGATGCCCTGTTAAAGGATGTCCCTCTACGTAAGGATTTTCACACTTTGCTGAATTATTTATATACAAATCGACAAAAAAATTATGATCACATAATAAATACGTTGTTTGAGGCTCATATCAATTACTCGCGCAACGAGATTTCATTGACAATGTATTTGTTTAGCCATACAGAAAGCTAGAACTTAATGGCTTAATAGAGATGTCAACGGTGTTTGTTTGTAGCTTTTCTTAGGTGGGCGTGGTTATATACTAAATCCCATAGCTTACCCTCTAGTTACGTTCTGCAATAGCGTGGTTATATAATGAATCCCATAGCTTACCCTCTAGTTTCGTTCTGCAATAGCGTGGTTATATAATAAATCCCATAGCTTACCCTCTAGTTACGTTCTGCAATAGCGTGGTTATATAATGAATCCCATAGCTTACCCTCTAGTTACGTTCTGCAATAGCGTGGTTATATAATGAATCCCATAGCTTACCCTTCAGTTACGTTCTGCAATAGCGTGGTTATATAATAAATCCCATAGCTTACCCTCTAGTTTCGTTCTGCAATAGCGTGGTTATATAATGAATCCCATAGCTTACCCTTCAGTTACGTTCTGCAATAGCGTGGTTATATAATAAATCCCATAGCTTACCCTCTAGTTTCGTTCTGCAATAGCGTGGTTATATAATAAATCCCATAGCTCACCCTTCAGTTACGTTCTGCAATAGTGAATGGTTAGTTTCTGGACCTGATGTTCTTTTGAAAGCTAATTAAACAGATGATAAGACTGACAATGTGTGAACTGGCAGAATCAAGAGAATCGGTTTTGCGAAAGTAGTTTCATCATATGTTAGGAAGTTTATAATTTTATTTTATTTTTTTCCCCCTTAGACTTGGTTTGGTGTTTTGATAGTATTTTACAGCTTGATTGGTATAAGTCCTAAAAAAATAAAACATGTAAGGTACTCATATTTGCCAGTTTCCGTTTTCGAAACAATATTGGCACTCTTAGTTCCATGAATATAAAATACCTTTTTCATACACATGGCTGACAGTTGTTTTTAAGTAATAGTTACCTGTATGGCAATAGACAGGACTTGTTGCCGCAAATACAGTATGTTTATTTTCTCTTACTAGATTTTGAATGCTATACCCACATTCATCTTTAATGGCAACATACTTATACAGTTTGTTGACCCTTGTTGATAGGAGAGAGGTAAACTGGGTGTGCGCGAAGGATGGAGATCAGGTTTATATCAACGCTCTCGGCAAGATGGAATGTCAGCACGGGACACATAGTGGTATGACAAAGGAATAAATAAGTTACAAACAATATCATCGTCATCGTCATCCTCAATATCATCACCATCATCATCATCATCATCATCATCATCATCATCGTCGTCGTCGTCGTCGTCGTCATCATCATCGTCATCACCATCACCATCATCATCATCATAATCATCATCATCATCATAATTAGCATCATCATTATCATCATCATCATCATCATCATCATCACCATTTTCATCATCATCATCATTGCCAAGATTGTCATCATCGTCATCATCAATAAACACGAAGGTTGTTCTTACGTTGAAGCAAATGACTAATATTTTGTAATTGTTTACATAAATGTTTTAACATAAGGTATATTTTCTTCTTGTCTCGAGACACCTGACTGAATCATAATAATACTATTATGCATAGGGATTTATCAGTTACCGTGAAAATAATTGTTTATCTCTTTCTGCGGCTGACTTGTAGTCATGGGAGTTAAAATGACATACCAAAATACGGTTAACATTCATGTCTTAAAGGAAACATTTGCACATGGGGTTGGAACTGTGGCTACGGTAGCCATCGAGGCGAGTACGGAAGGGCAGACCTGGAAGGCATTGCATTCTCGTTGTCACAGTCTTTACAGCTGATGAGTCAGATGGGATCCCAGTGGGTAGCAGCTCTGATGATTGAATTGGGGAAACAATATCAGCGATAATGGTATGCACAAGTATATCTCAGAATTGAAAAGAAAACTCTCATGACAACATTCCTCTCAAATGTTACAATGACAATATTACGAGTGTATTGTAGTCAGTATGTACGTTTGAACAGTTAATTTGATGCAAACTCACGTAATAAGATATCTGTTAAAATTGCTTGTCATCATTCGCAACTTATCCAGTTTGTTTCCAAACACCCTAAAAAATAAATAGTCTAAATACAATTAACTTTATTTTTCTAACGGTGCATTTGTTTTCTGTTTCAGACCTAAGTACTGCAATTCAGTCAACGACATCAATTGTGATTGAATAGCAATGAAGCTTCGTTACCAGCGATATACTTTAATTTTGGGAATTTTGTCGTGTTTCAGATGTTTGTTGTGTACCAAAGTGCACTATCGCATCGGTGATTCAGTTATAAAATGATCAATTGCCACGCAAGCGGCCCGGTTTCTTTTCCCGGACGATGCGATATTTGTAAAACATGTTAAAGTTGCATTGTTTCATCTCCAGTCCCAGAATATCGGATGTGAAATACAAACTATCACTGTACATATTATCTTTATGTCATTGTATTATATTTAATAAATATTAACACACTCAAGCACAAACGGTATATTGTCATTTGACATCAATATAATCTTAATAATTAAGCATTGTAATAAACAACGGCTCGTTGCGCTATGGGTGTGATTCTCGCTTTGGATGCGAGAGATCCGGGGTTACAATTCACGACAAGCATTCTGCAAATTGTTGTTATAAATTGATAGTAGCAGTTTGACGCAATTTGACCATTTCGTAGGATAATAGTATGGATGATATCAATTACACGTTCTGTTCTCTAACATAATATTTTCGAAATGTGTACTTTTGCAGAAAGCAGGCGCCGCTACCGAAGTTTGAGTTACAGGTGTAGAAAATATTCTGTAGTTACAGGTGTCGACAATATTCTGTAGTTACAGGTGTCGACAATATTCTGTAGTTACAGGTGTCGACAATATTCTGTATTTACAGGTGTCGACAATATTCTGTAGTTACAGGTGTCGACAATATTCTGTAGCTGCCAAAAAACCGCGGTTAATCTCTCTGACATGCTAGAATATATATCGGGACGGAGCTATATCGTAAAAAAAATAATTTAACGAACATACCATATCACGGGGTTGATATTTGCAATAAAAATATTGAATAGCATGTCTATGACAACAACATGCACACATTAAGCTTACTGTGAAGTTTAAAAAATCGAATGCTGAGGGTGCGTACGCCGTTTCCGCCCCCCTCTAAAACCGCCTATGAAAAGTGTTTTAGTGTGTGCATTTGTAGTGGAAACTACTATACAACCTACAATCTACTATTTAAACGCAAGTAATTTATTTAAAGCAATTACACAAATATGCTTATACAACCCCGTGAACCGCCAGAGGGCACTTGGAGAGCGCGGACCTCCGCCAGGGCAGCACATTTCCCCTGGGTTGGTCAATAAATGTGTTTTATCTCTAAGTATTTCAATGTGACGTCATACTAAATGATGACGTTTGTAGAAAACAAAAAACCAGTGATTAAACTGGAAAACCAAAGTTATTTTTTTGTTTTGACATTTCATGTCGTTTACATGATGTATGAGCATAGCATACTAGGACAAATATAATATTCTCTATATACATCTTATTTTAGAAATCTCCCAATAATAAAGAATCCTATAACAATGCACTGGTCCAGACCGTGATCAGTATCATCGCCATAATACAAACATCTACTCACTGGTCCAGACCGTGATCAGTATCACCGCCATAATACAAACATCTGCTCACTGGTCCAGACCGTGATCAGTATCACCGCCATAATACAAACATCTACTCATTGGCCAACATTCATGGACATGGTCATGCAAATCCGGGTATAACTGTTTGCGTACAAATGCTAACAAACAGACAAACATATGCCACCAAAACATACTCTCGTTATCGGTTATATGAAGGAAAAACTGAAAATACATAAAACAGAAGACCTAACTTAAGTAAGGTTGTAAGTCGTAGTAGTAGTAGAAATAGTAGTAGTAGAGTAGTAGTAGTAGCAGTAGTCGAAATAGTAGTAGTAGTAGCAGTAGTAGTAGTAGCAGAAGTAGTATTAGTAGTAGAAGTAGTGGTAGTAGAAGTAGTAGTAGTAGTAGTAGTAGTAGTAGTAGTAGTAGTAGTAGTAGTAGTAGTAGTAGTAGTAGTAGAAGTAATGGTTGTAGAAGTAGTAGCAGTAGTAGTAGTAGTAGAAGTAGTAGTAGTAGTAGAAGTAGTAGTCGTAGTAGTAGTAGTAGTAGTAGTAGAAATAGTAGTAGTAGTAGTAGTAATAGTAGTAGTAGTAGTAGTAGTAGTAGTAGTAGTAGTAGTAGTAGTAGTAGTAGTAGTAGTAGAAGCAGTAGTAGAAATAATAGTAGTAGTAGCAGGAGTAGTAGTAGTAGAAGTAGTAGTAGTAGAAGTAGTAATAGTAGTAGTAGTAGTAGTAGTAGTAGTAGTAGCAGTAGTAGTAGAAGTAGTAGTAGTAGTAGTAGTAGTAGTAGTAGAAGTAGTAGTCGTAGTAGTAGTAGTAGTAGAAGTAGTGGTAGTAGTAGTAGCAGTAGTAGTAGTAGTAGTAGTAGTAGTAATAATAGTCGTAGTAGTAGTAGTAGTAGTAGTAGTAGTAGTAGTAGTAGTAGTAGTAGTAGTAGAAGTAGTGGTAGTAGTTGCAGCAGTAGTAGTAGTAGTAGTAGTAGTAATAATAGTAGTAGTAGTAGTAGTAGTAGTAGTGGTAACAGTAGTAGTAGTAGTAGAAGTAGTAGTAGTAGTTGTAGTAGTAGTAGAAGTAGTAGTTGTAGTAGTAGTAGTAGTAGTAGTAGTAGTAGTAGTAGTAGTAGTAGTAGTACTAGTAGAAGTAGTAGTAGTAGTAGTAGTAGTACTAGTAGAAGTAGTAGTAGTAGTAGTAGTAGTACTAGTAGTAGTAGTACTAGTAGAAGTAGTAGTAGTAGTAGTAGTAGTAGTAGTACTAGTAGAAGTAGTAGTAGTAGTAGTAGTAGTAGTAGTGGTAACAGTAGTAGTAGTAGAAGAAGTAGTAGTAGTAGTTGTAGTAGTAGTAGAAGTAGTAGTAGTAGAAGAAGTAGTAGTAGTAGAAGTAATAGTAGTAGTAGTAGTAGTAGTAGTAGTAGTAGTAGTACTAGTAGAAGTAGTAGTAGTAGTAGTAGTAGTAGTAGTAATAATAGTAGTAGTAGTAGTAGTAGTGGTAACAGTAGTAGTAGTAGTAGAAGTAGTAGTAGTAGTTGTAGTAGTAGTAGAAGTAGTAGTAGTAGAAGAAGTAGTAGTAGTAGTGTAGTAGTAGTAGTAGTTGTAGTAGTAGTAGAAGTAGTAGTAGTAGAAGAAGTAGTAGTAGTAGAAGTAGTAGTAGTAGTAGTAGTAGTAGTAGTAGTAGTAGTAGTAGTAGTAGTACTAGTAGAAGTTGTAGTAGTAGTAGTAGTAGTAGTTGTAGTAGTAGTAGAAGTAGTAGTTGTAGTAGTAGTAGTAGTAGTAGTAGTTGTAGTAGTAGTAGTAGTATTGGTAGTAGTAGAAGAAGAAGTAGTAGTAGTAGCAGTAGTAGAAGTAGTAGTAGAAGTAGTAGTAGTAGTAGGAGTAGTAGTAGTAGCAAAGATGGTGGTTGTGGTTGCCAACGTAAAATAATAGAACAATCTGAGTTTGTTATATGTATAGTTCTTTACAAGAACATTTCCGAACATATTAATAAAATGACCAACCAATCCTGCTTTTCAAGTACGCATCTCTACCCATAAATTCAGATCTATTTCAAGATTTCGGTCATCTAACATTAACAGCTCATATTCGACGAATCACACGCGACAAAAATCGAAAAGGTTTTCCTGTGTTCGTTAACTTTACAATGAATTAGTCACACTTACAATCCAATGCAATTTTTATTTTAACATTTATGGATGTAAATAGTTATTTATTTGTATTTACATTAATTAAATGTTTACTTTATCATCACTTTATTATAGTCACTTGTTTGTTCTATATCATTAATAACTTTAGTTATAATACTATCTTCAAACGAATTGTGGTGTTCACTAACACAGGAACTAGATTTCAAATTTAAGTCGCGTTAGAATTCTACGAATTTACGAGCTGTCTGCGGTATCTTAAAGCTTATCTGTAATGAAACATCAAGTTTTTTCATTGTTATTTAAACCGATAAGGACTATTTAAGACAAATAGACAGTCCGTGCACATTTTTCGTACAAAAAGGATTAGCCAAAAATACTTTATGACGTTAATAACTTCCTCTTTGGAAACCAGTTACTAGAATATCATGCTCACTACCGACTAATTAAACTGAGCATTTCTAACATAAGCAAAAGGGATTACAAAAAAAATCAGGTAGTAAACTTCATTTATAATTTCGACAGCAGTTACACTTTATTGATTAGAATATCACTGTGCCAATACAATTTTAAGCAGAACAAAGCACACGTACTGTTCATTTAATTGTGTGATTCTTGATATATGACTCTGATAAATTCTTGTGTACTCACTTCGTTGGGATTTTAGATGACGAAAGGGTAAACACATAATCCAGTGAACGCATGGTAGAAATCCGCCTTCTGTATGGGAAGTGACGTCACGGTGTTTATGCAGATGCTAAACAGGGGAGTTAACTCTCTGAAGCCTTTGGGAACAGTCATCGTATTGTCTTGTATAGAGTGCTGGTTTTATTTCCAGGATGGCTTCGTTCGGAACCTGGGTAGCACTGACAGACTTTAAATGCCCTGCTAAAGGATGCCCTTCTACGTAAGAATGTTTTAAGGGTATTTTGTATGCAAATTGAACTTTCCTTCAAAAACAAAAGCATTCGTGACAACATAATAAATAATTGGTTTAGGGCTATAACAATAACTTTTAATCTAACTTTAATATCGTATTTTAAATTTTTGGACCTGATATTCCTTTATAGCAATGACAGACAATACAGGAATTCAATGCGTATTTTAGCATATCTACAACATATATTCAATATAACTCTCAGAAAATGTATCATATTATTTTAGTTGTGACGTTTCTGACACGTTTCACAAATTACTGATATGTATAATACAGAGTCAAATTTACAAATGTAAGGTGCTATTAATTTTATTCTTGAAAGAAAAAACACACATTCATAAATTATTTATATAAAATGTACATATACATTACAAAACTCTTTGCCACAATAATTTGTGCAACTTAATAACCGCTGCAAAAATTAGCAGTATATGCCATACTGAGATTTGTATCTGGTATCCAATCTTTGCATTTATTACAATGTACTAAAACGTTTTCTTAATATTGAAAGTATACACATTATTTTACATCGTTGCTAGGGAAAAGGGAAAATGGGTGTGCAAAAAGGACGGAGATCAGGTGTATATCAACGCCCTTGGCAAAATGGAATGTTACCACGGCACACACAGTGGTATGTATAAGGAGTTAACAATTACAAACATCATTAAAAAACCATAGCCAAATTGCGCAAGAGATTGATATGTTAAAGTAATTTAGATAATTAAGAATAGTACTTTTTACTTTTTCATGCAAATATGTTTTTTTTTGTTCAGAAACGAGTAAAGCTGAAAGATTTAGGTTCATGAATGTGTTTCTTAAATTGAAATATATTTTAGAATAAACTGCAATTTTTAATTTCAAGTATTTTATTGACCGAAATATAACAACGTATGGAAACAACGCATCGTCTTGTGCAAGTGCATACCTGTACAACCATATCGTTACAATCGTTTCCATCCCCAATATTTAAACCTGGGCCCGTATTTGCAAGTGCATACCTGTACAACCATATCGTTGCAATCGTTTCCATCCCCAATATTTAAACATGGGCCCGTATTTGCAAGTGCATACCTGTACAACCATATCGTTACAATCGTTTCCATCCCCAATATTTAAACATGGGCCCGTATTTGCAAGTGCATACCTGTACAACCATATCGTTACAATCGTTTCCATCCCCAATATTTAAACATGGGCCCGTATTTGCAAGTGCATACCTGTACAACCATATCGTTGCAATCGTTTCCATCCCCAATATTTAAACATGGGCCCGTATTTGCAAGTGCATACCTGTACAACCATATCGTTACAATCGTTTCCATCCCCAATATTTAAACATGGGCCCGTATTTGCAAGTGCATACCTGTACAACCATATCGTTACAATCGTTTCCATCCCCAATATTTAAACATGGGCCCGTATTTGCAAGTGCATACCTGTACAACCATATCGTTACAATCGTTTCCATCCCCAATATTTAAACCTGGGCCCGTATTTGCAAGTGCATACCTGTACAACCATATCGTTGCAATCGTTTCCATCCCCAATATTTAAACCTGGGCCCGTATTTGCAAGTGCATACCTGTACAACCATATCGTTGCAATCGTTTCCATCCCCAATATTTAAACATGGGCCCGTATTTGCAAGTGCATACCTGTACAACCATATCGTTGCAATCGTTTCCATCCCCAATATTTAAACATGGGCCCGTATTTGCAAGTGCATACCTGTACAACCATATCGTTACAATCGTTTCCATCCCCAATATTTAAACATGGGCCCGTATTTGCAAGTGCATACCTGTACAACCATATCGTTGCAATCGTTTCCATCCCCAATATTTAAACATGGGCCCGTATTTGCAAGTGCATACCTGTACAACCATATCGTTGCAATCGTTTCCATCCCCAATATTTAAACATGGGCCCGTATTTGCAAGTGCATACCTGTACAACCATATCGTTACAATCGTTTCCATCCCCAATATTTAAACATGGGCCCGTATTTGCAAGTGCATACCTGTACAACCATATCGTTACAATCGTTTCCATCCCCAATATTTAAACATGGGCCCGTATTCACCAACTTATTCTTAAGTCTAAGAAGTAAGAATAAAGACTATTCTTAAAACTGTAATGTTCTACGAGTGCTGTTATGTTCTTCGAGTGCTGTAATGTTCTACGAGTGCTGTTATGTTCTACGAGTGCTGTTATGTTCTTCGAGTGCTGTTATGTTCTTCGAGTGCTGTAATGTTCTACGAGTGCTGTTATGTTCTACGAGTGCTGTTATGTTCTACGAGTGCTGTTATGTTCTACGAGTGCTGTAATGTCCTACGAGTGCTGTTATGTTCTACGAGTGCTGTTATGTTCTACGAGTGCTGTTATGTTCTACGAGTGCTGTTATGTTCTACGAGTGCTGTAATGTTCTACGAGTGCTGTTATGTTCTACGAGTGCTGTTATGTTCTACGAGTGCTGTTATGTTCTACGAGTGCTGTTATGTTCTTCGAGTGCTGTTAATTGGAATCTTACTTGTTATCCATCGACTATAATTACAACATTCTTTATTGAGAACAATTTGTAATGACATCAGCAACATTGGGGCCCAGTATATTTGCGAACAAAGAAGTATATTTTCTTGAGTCTAAATCAGTTCTTTATTCTTAAGTCTAAGAATGGGTTGGTGAAGACGGGCCCTGGTGAAAAAATAATAAATTATATGCAATATGTCTCTGCTTTACCTGGAAACACATTCAACCATAACTTAATTTAAAGCATGACGCGTGTTTTGTAAATAAAAGAGATACGGATTAAAAGCTCAGGTAGCAATGTCATTCACAATTTAATTGCAACTATGTGTTGTTTTTTTTGTGGTGTGTCGTGGGAAAACCTGGCTTACAATACCATACAAGCAAAAAGTGCCGTCCCGGATTAGCCTGTGTTGACTGCACCGGCTAATCCGGGACTACACTTGCATTAAGCCAGGTTTTCCCACGACACACCAATTTCATATTGTACAAAAATTCAATCATAAAATTGCCTATGACACAGATATGTTTTAGAGTGTCACAGGTATTCTTGACTGTTATGTATGTATTAAAGGAAGATGATATATACAATATTATGTATTTACAGGAAACATATGCACATGGGGTTGGAACTGTGGAAACAGTTTCCATCAAGGCCAATACTTCAAGGCAGACCTGGAGGGTTTTACGTTTGCCTTGTCACAGGCGGTACAACTGATGGGTAAAATGGGTTCCCAGTGGTGTGCAGCCCTGATACTGGAACTGGGGAAACAGTATAATCACTGATGGTATGTATACCTCAAATGCTAAACAGAAATAGTGTTATCATATAGTTTGAAACCACAATATCGCGCATTATAATGAATATGCATTTCAAATTGTCAAAAGTTCACTTGAGGCCAAAATAATTAAAATTTATATTGATTTTTTAATCACCACTTTGTTTTTCGCCACCAGCACGGATTGTCGCAAAATACCCGAAACGTGTTTACCGTTGCTTTTATTTTACTTTATTTCAGATACAAACGCTTCATCCCAAGCAATTATATTAGCTGTTATTGGAAGGGCAAGAAACAGAAACATTAACCGAGTGGATCCCAAATTATTTGCATTGACCGTTCCAAACAGATGACCACAATTGTAACCATAGTTGTGGGTTTAGTTTTATGTTTGTTTCGTATTGTTCGTATTATATTGCGTTATACTGGCGATTGGTTCTTTGCCCTAAATAAAGTACTATTAATACGAGTGATTTTTGACAATAAAATTAGTAATTTTACCAAATGACTAGAACATGTTCATCAAGAGAAATATTTCCAAAAAAACAGCAAATATTTTCGATGCACAACTCATTGAAACAGAATTAATACGTATTGTTTGTCATTGCTTTGGAAATCTTCAATTTTAAGATGATTTTGTTGTTATAATGCCATTGTTACTATCATTTCTGCAGTAAGTCCCATATGTGTACTCGTTCAAACACAAATTGAAAAAAATCAAATTCTACAAATAACTTGAAATTATTTTAACGGTCATTATAATGACAAGTTAATGTGTGTTTTGTTTAAATACATCATGAATAAGTGTAATTTAAATGTGTATACTATTGTCGATTTTTTTTTGCATTTTAATGTCTAAACGAACTTCTACACAAATGATAGATGAACAGTGTGTAATATCCCGGGTACACATTTTTTTTTTCATTTTGACATTTTAAATTGCGTCTTAAAGCTCGAGCGTATGATACAATGTTATAAATGTGATGATCGTGTAGTTATATAAACATGCAATGAAACATGCTTTGGCTATATTTTTGTCCTTCAATTTCAATTGTTACTATTTATTACATACTCGACATATTGATGGTGTATTGATAGTTAGCTTTTCAAACATAGGACACTACGAACATTTATGTAATAGCAAAATTATGAAGCGGATATTAAAATAGTCTCGTCCGAGATTTGAACCCTTGTCATCTTGCACCAAAAAAGCCTGAATTACAAGGTTACATCACCGAGCGGCACACCCAGTTGTATTAAGTTTCTTATTATGTTTCTTATTACATATTTTTACAGCTTTCAAATTAAAAACCAAAATATAATATGTATAGTTTTCTCTCCATATAAGTATGTTGTGCTTTAAAATGTGGTCGTTTTATTTTATTTTCACGTAAAAGTAATTATAAAAATAGAAGTATTAATGTATTTTGGTAATGTATTTGTGGTCTAAAATAAATAACTTCTTAAAATGTACAATTTTCTTTTAAACTTATATATATATAACTATTTTCATTTTGTTTAGTAATAACCAACATTAATATTTCTCGTAGAAAGCTATTGCACATAATTTTGTTTTATGTACATACCTGTGCGTCTTTTATCAGCTTAATACTAGTGTGCATGTTGTTGTAAATATTGTGTACTAATCGGCATAAAGTGGTCATGTAATGTATTCGAAATAAAAGTCTGGAACTCTATTGTCAATAATAGCTGTAGTCATAATTACAAAGTCAGAAATCCGATTGTCAAGTACGCTTTGTAAAAACCTATATTGACATTTTGACAACGTAGTAAGGTCATGACTTGAACCCGGGTCGCGTGTGTTGAAGATGAGTGTTCTACCACATAAGTAGACATTATGTCATTTTAATTTGTATATAATTGATATAAAATATATTTATTATTTCGAAGTTGTTGTTTTTTTGTAAGAAGAAATCAATCAAATAAGAGAATTTAAATGATTGACCTAATTAGAAAACGAAAGTAAAATGTCTATAAATTGATATCAACAATTAAATTATATCGATAGCATAAGCGGTAATGTTTAACGACGTTTTAGTGACCAGGGCCCGTATACACAAAGCTCCCTAGTGAAAACTTAAGCAAATTTCTTACAATTATATAATTCTTGAAGTCTGAGGCTGTTTATATAAAGTTTATTTTGTACTTAACGGTTTTATTATGATTCAGAATCAACAGATGCTTCTTATTTTACCATATTTTAAATATAACATACTGATTTTCACAAGGAAAAACAGTAAGGGTGTTGCAGTAAAAGTTTAAATGACCTGGGCCCGGTTGCTCAGCACTTTAACGGCAAATTAAGCTAATGACCTGTTAACTAAGATGTAAATAAAATTTAAAAAGCAAACATTTGAAAATTACTTGAGCATATCGTTTTATTTTGAATAAACACTCAATTGAACAAAAAACCATTTAATTTACATAAATAATTCATCCACAAGTTAACGGATGTTAGCTTAAGCTTAAGTTTTGAGTTATGAAGGAAGTGAACAGTACATGGAGTTCTTATCGATAACCACATCTTTCGACGAAACAGGAAGAATATTTCTGTTTTTGTCGTGTTCACTTCTACGAAACTATCGCGATGTGCTGTCCGTTTTATCCGACAATACTTGTAGATAGACAAATGATGTTGTGAATGTTGTTGTGTGAAGATGCGGAAGATTTACCTTGAATAAAGCAGATATTGACAATTGTACAGGTACATATGATTTAATCACTTTAATTAAAATCGTGTAACTATTTGTTATGTTTGCATTTGAACGGTAGTAAATGCCATAAGTCAGAACATACAATCGACTTTACAGGTTGTTAATAAAAACTCACTATGACATAAACTACCACCTGGTGTGATTCATTCAATTTTCTTCTTTGCTACAGTTCTTACTGAAATAGTTTCGTAATTTCTATACAAATCTTATTTAAATTATCTGTAATTATGTTAGATGGGACCCATACAGTAAACAATGTATGCATAATGACTTATTTTCTTTAAAAAAAAACGTTTAAACTCAGTCATACTATTTGCTAGTATATTTTCTCATTAGTATGCGTTTATTTCGTAATACAACTACTAAGTTATTTTAATGAATACACGTCAAATTTGTCGGCGTAGTTGTTTAGCCCAAGTTTTGACCTTCTCAATGTATAATCACATGTAGTGAAATAAATTCTTATGGCCCCAAAATATCGCACTACACTGGTCTTGAATTAAGGGGGGCGCCCCCTATTTATTCATACGCAGTAGGCACATTTGAAGAAAAGCAATTGTGTCCAAGACCCCCTCCCATCACATGAATGGCGTAGATTGCTTGGGCAGTTTTATGTACAATAACATAGAGTTATTATCTTTCAAAAAATGCTCGACACGAATAAACACGAAATTTCTCTTGATCATTACTTCCTGGTTACATCAGGTAATAACTATACTTACTTAAAAAAGAAACTGCACAATTTGTGCACAATTAAATGTCTGTGTTTGAAAATTTTAACCCTCTTCATTCCGAAAATAAGAAATGACAAACTGTAAGCAACAAAGTTCCTGCACAGATTAATTAATTACCTAAATTTTGGTACGAAACACGCGCAGGTTTAACTTGGCAAACACTCTAAATATTACTTTAGCAATAAAGTCTTCATTTTGTTTGTATGACTACAAATAGGATTTGTATACTTGCATACATGTGAGCATGTTCAGGATAAAAATAACCAGTATGCATTGGCATTACATACAATAAAATGCGGGAGAAACTGTATATTAAGAGCGCAAACTTCTCGCTACTCAAACCCTCCTTATTTGTCCCACGTGCTCGTAGGTCCTCAGTTTCAGAGCTATTTTAAAAAATACAAGTGAGTATTTGAAAAAATTGAAACATTGTATAAACAACATACAACGGCTGCTTAATATAGAAAATTAAATTAGAACAATAGTCAAATGTCGATTAAGCATGTCAGGGTTCCTGATCTACGATTTTCCCCAAGCAACTTAGAAATCACCGTGTGCTTTTTTTAACACTAGAAAATGAACCTTTAATAAACAAAATTGGGAGTTGTGTCAATAGAAGTCAAAAGTAGTTGCTTTGAAAGCATAATTCATGAAATAAATTATTTTCGAGCAGTTGGAACATTATAAAGATGGGTGGCGGATTTAGGCACTCCCACGCTCATTTTTGTTTACACTGTTTAGGCCTTCAATCTCAATAAATATTTTTCATGTGCAAAGTATTTGAAATGTAACCAAAACACGCCAGCAAATGCACATTACACCTAACTTGATTTATGTGAATGTGAATGTCAATCGGTAAACAACTTTTGAAAATATCGTAAAAATAAAGCAAAAGTTTATCTGACATGTAGAGTTTCCTTCTATAAAATCATTTAGTGGTAGGATAAATGTAAATTATATGTTCGGAATTTAAAATTATTGATGTTTCGGTACTATGAAATTTCAGTAGATATAAGATCGGTTTAAATAAAACTTGAATAAACAAATAACTGCCACACGCTCTTTCGTAACAGTTTACTATTATCAGCGAATGATTTCTCACTTCCAAATGCTAAAATAATTTATTTGCAGTTTGTCCGGTATGATTTTATAAATAATACATGACTGAGAGTGTGGTGGTGTTCAAATACCAAGCATTCTATTCCATGTGTTATTAAATAAATAATTTTAAATTTATCGTTGTTTATCGACAATAAACAACGATAAGGAGTTCTGATGCGTATGAAGTTAACCCGAGTTAGCCCAAGTAGTTTAATACACTGCATCAGAACGACAAATCAGGTTATAATTGTATGTCAATAATTTCAATAAGAGTTACAACGTGAATACGTGTGTGACTATGATTATAAACATACACATACACAAGGCAAGAGCTGTTTATTTCATTTTGAGAAATTGTACATGTATATGCATATTATAAACATGAAGTGTAATATTAAGATATACTTACATTAAGGACGAAAACAATATTCAAAATTAAATTTAATTTCATTCCAGAATGTCTGGCCTTGGACAATGGGTAGCACTGACAGATTTCAAATGTCCTGTTACAGGCTGCCCATCAAAGTAAGATTCATTCAGACTTACTAAATGCATTCAACTTAAAAGTTTCATGAACATGGCTACAATGTAAATATCAAATAAATACTATTTTAGGGTAAAACAAAAGATGCGTAATGATGGTTTCTCTAAAATCAATCAATACATTAAACAAATGAGATAGCAAAATCAATATGAGTGATATGTATATGTTTATTGATAATGTGCATGCTTTAGTTTAACAAAATCGTGGGCAATTTATCATTCCAGTCTGTTATTTTGAAATCGGAATTTCAAATTCTATTGGTTCAAACATATTATTTACCATCAATGAATATCGTATGTGAAAACATTAGTGTTCTTTTTTCAAGTAATCCGCCGACAAACGTCTAATTTATTTAATAATTTTATTATAAACTAATAGATAATAATTTATATTGTTGACAGGGATAGGGGACAGTGGGTATGCAAACAAGACGGAACCCAGGTTTATATCAATGCCCGCGGAAAGATGGAGTGTTACCCAGGCACGCACAGTGGTAGGCATAATGAGTTATCTATTACAAATGTACGATAAAACGGTTACGAAAAAACTGAGCATACGGTAATATAGCTTAGCAAACGATTAGTTTTCGTCCATTCTTTGATTATGTCTTTGCAGTACAGGATAAATCATCAATATGGTATACGTACTTATTTACAGTTTATATACACGTATTATATGGGGTTACATGTGCTGTAACAGTGTACACCAAGATAGCAAAATGTTTTCCTTTTTTACAGGTGACATATGCACATGGGGTTGGAACTGCGGTAACAGTTTCCACCAAGGCAAGTACGATAGGGCTGACCTCGAAGGTTTTTCGTTTGCCTTGACACAGGCGGTACAGCTGATGGGTAAAATGGGGTCAACGTGGGTAGCAGCCCTGATTACGGTATTGGGGAAACAATATGAAAAATAATGGTATGTACAAGTATACATGTACCACAAAACTGGTGGCAAGCACATTGGTTGGAATAACATAATTTTTTACAATGCTTACAATAAAATAAAAAGTGGCATAATCTTAATGCCTAACATATTTTTATAATGTCTTTGATAAATAAGAATTAAAAATGACATTTTCAGAATTGAGTGTGGTTATTCGCCATCAGCTCGAACATTTTCAATTTGACTCAAAAGACTTGTAAAGTAATTTTAATGTTTAAATGACGGAAACGTATTTCATTTCTAAATGATGTCAGATTGCTGATCCCGTCGTTTCTTTTACTGTGCTACTGTTTTCTGTTTCATACTTAGTTACTTTCGTTCCATCAATCAAAAAGCTGCAAATGGAATGGGAAGGAAAATACACACGAAGTTAACGTCACAGTGAAAATAAAATTGCAAACTTTGTGACATACCCTTCATGTGTATTACTTGTTATAATGTATTTTTGTGATTTATGAAGTGTATGTTACTGACTTAATTTGTTTGTGTGTTTTTTATTAATCCTATTTTAAATACTTCGCCTTGTTATTATAATTATATTAAAAATACTTGCATTGTTGTTGTATTCATTTTTATGCATATAAAATACATAAAAACGCGGTTTTAGAATATACATAAATCCCATGGGATTTTTTTTCCAGACTGTAAAAGTGGGGGAAAAAATCCCAATGTGACGAAAAACGAAAAATCCCATGTCAAATTGAAAAAATTCCACGGGAGAGCCAAATTTGCACATAAATTTTATAATAAAAGAAAAGCATTTTTATGTTAACATCATCAATTATTTTCACAATTAAACGTTTTAACGAACACTATGTAAAATAGTAATATCTCAATGAAAAAGGGTACTTGTTTGTAATTTTCCTATCATGCACATCACAGCACATTAAACCAATGTGTTTATTACAAGTCAACAATAACAGCTCATCGCGACAGTTGGAAAAAACCAACGAAAAGTATACAGTTTTTTTTTTCCATTTTGCGTGAACATCCGCATTCAAGGCATGTCACAATGAGTTTGAATAAATAGGTATATATATTAACACAAAATGAGTGTACATTTAATGCCAGTGTGTTTAATTTAATATATTGTTTGTTAAGGCTGTCGCGGGTGGACCAGTTTCAATTGTCGACCTTTGCACTTTCGGAAGTATAGCTAAACTGAATCGAACTATCGAATTTATCGAAAAGTAATAAACAAATGCTGTTGGTTGCGCGAAGAAAGAACATGTCTCCTATCTGTGTTATAATCGTAACGATTGCGATGTCTTTGTCTCGTTTTCTTGACAAACGTGGCAAATACATCTTAAGCTGACAGTAACACAGTGCGATAACTTAAGATCGGTTTGTCACGTTTACAAGCAGAGATATAGGGAATAGTGCGGTTTATGAAATGTCATGGAACGTATGGGAACGACCTTCGTACTTTGCGCTATTGATGTGTCCTATATTTCCAGATAATCCAAGAAAAACATAATTTATTCGAAGTATGCCAACTTTGAAATGCGTGCACATTGATAACCACCATTGTGTTTATTTAAATAGTTAAAATGAACTCACTAAACATTATCCAAATTGTTACACATTAAGATTATTAAAAGACATAATTAAGAAAATACAACAACATTCACGAGTATATATTCAATCGTGTTTATGAACAGTAAATCCACGCGAAACACACTTGTGTCCCAGTTGATTTATGTTTTTACAATCCATGCTAAGTCTTCAGGTATTCCAATGCATTTACAGTACGTAATAACACATACCATAGATTTTCTCTATATAGTACCTTTCACAGAATAATGCATGCCACAATTTACATGAAATTTATGTTGTTCTAATGTTCATGCTTTCTTACTTCCTTGAAGGTACTGAAACATTAGATCAGCAAGTATAAGGCATATTAAAATAGTCATTTGACCAGTTTCATATTTATTAAGATATAAAACGGATTACAAACAACAGGTAATATTGTTAAACGTGGCCGCTCTGTGTATTTTGATCATAGACTTAAGCGAAATGTTATATTTCTGCTGATCATGGTGCTACAAGTAGATCTTGTGTTCATATAATTCGAGATCAAAAATCTGCATCATCGCGACGCTTATAGAAAATAAGCACTTCATGTAAATAAAATGTAACCGTATAGAATTCTTTGCTGTCTCTGTACTTTTATTTTACTCATAAAATGTTTCGTTCGAGACAGTTTTCGACGCAGTATTTCTCAATCCTATAAAGCTAATTGAAGCGTGTCTACTTTGTTCGATATTATAAAAATATTACTGAGACGGTTTTAAAAATATCCAGCGCTCTTACACATGTGTTGAGTCGATAAATCAATTTAAGTAATAAATTCAACACGATTTTGAATATAAATATGCGTACGAGTTATTTATATTTTGTGTTATCGTACATGAAAACTGCGACGATATAATTGTGTTATTCAGAATTACTTCCCTCGGAACATGGGTTGCGCTGCAAATTTCAAATGCCCTGTAACAGGATGTTCATCAGCGTAAGATATTTTATTACCGTAAACGAGGAATGTTGTAGTTAGAAAGTATAGTTTTGTTCATATGTTTTTGTGATGCGCATTCTCGCAATTTGATACATATATATAGCGCGGGAAGTTGTCATGGGATAGCGCGATGTTGTAACCGTACTTTCGAATACTACTACCTTTTCATCAGTGTATTGTGATTTTCGTTTTCAAGGATGTTTTTATAGAATGGCAAATTATCAATTCCCTACAAAAACTACCTTATATATAAAGAAGCGAAATTATTACCACAGTACAGAAATATATTCGAAATAATGTGTCTGTTATGAATACACATACATTGAAATGGCAAGAATATAAAGTATCACACGTTTCTAACGCTTTTCGTCGATAGTTTGAAACGTGCATATCATTAAAAATTCACGCTTTTGAGTGCAAACGTTTTGGCCGAGTAGTTATCGTGACAGACTTTTGATCCTTGGTTCCGTCCCGACGGAGGGATTATTGCTAGGCAACATTAAGTCGTCTGAGTATTATCGTCACTGTAACTTTCTTTTGTTATTATCACGTAAATAGCCCAATAAATTATTTTTCTAGCAGCAGAAAACGTTCTAATGAGGTTATTATAATGTTAGAAGTCTACCAGTACATATGTGCTCATTTGGCTCCATAACTTCATACTACATATATTTAAAAAAAAAAACGTTCTATTCGAGCACCTGACTGTTTAAAGGCACAAAGAATCTCGCGTCCTGCCCGTGTTATTGTTGCAGGCGCAATGTGTCATGTGGTTGACGCACGGCACAGTGTGTCCCTAAAACAAGTATATATACTGCAGATTTTCTGTGTTAAAACGATAATATCCATTATATCAAGATTCCATGTATTTCCATTGAAAACCTCTGGTGCCAACTGCATATTATTTTATTGTAAGTAAAACAGCAATAGATCTACTGTTTTGTTTTTAAATACTACATACATTTAATCGTTGTCATTTAAAATACCCATAGAAGTACCTTACGACAAATTAAATGTTTTATCAGTATGAGATAAGGCGAATGTTTACCATATAATGTAAAATATACGAATAGAAGTCTAACCATTTGCCATTGTGGAATCGACAACATTTCTACAACGCTTGCATCAAACTTATTGCCAAAAACCATTAACGAATAGCTTATGCGAAAATCATTTAGTGTGTTGACGTGACGACAAACATAATTAAAGAAGACATGCTGATGTACATGTGCATATTGTTAATAGGGAAATTGGGTATGCAAACAAGACGGATCTCAAGTGTTTATCAACGCTGTAGGCAAGATGAGGTGCTACCCCGGCGTACATAGTGGTAAGCATAAAAAATCAGCAATTATAATTTTTACCATTTAAGTCTCCAAGTCTTCATTGAAGATACACAACTTTTCTTTGTTCACAGTAAACAGTTTGAAACAAAAACAAAGTAATTCATCGTAACTGTGTAAAATAATACAAAAAAATTAACATTTTCCTAATCTGAAAAAATATGTCCATCCAGTATTGTATTAACACAAAATCTGTTGAAATATCGCAAAAGTGTTTAACCATGCAGACGTGTCCGGTTCGGAGAACCCGTGCTGTATATGCTGTGTTATATAGCTTGTAAGATTTAATATACAATCAGTAATGCGTTCTGATGCTACACAATCAATATATTCCGTGCGAAACTTATTCCCTATATTATCAGACATACATTTTCAAAGAAAATACAGAAACTACATGCACGTATCAAATTTTGGTAAAGCATGACTTTCCTTTTGTCAATATACCTCCCTTCTTCATACATTTTTAATATCATTATTTTCGAAATATGGTAATTCTATGCGGACCCAGAGCCCTTTACGGTTACGGATAAACAGAACGGTTGATGATATGTTTAGCAAGATATTAGTGTTCGTCCGTTCTTCTATTATAACCTTTATTTTTGTTTATTTTACCCTTACACTAATAGTGGGATCAATTTGTGACATAATTTGGCCAAAATCTTCAGAACATGAGAAAAGCACCAAACTTAGTACACATGTTTATTGTGGCATTTAAAACATGTTTTTTCATGAGACCTAATCTATATTTGTAAAAATGGCGGACGGCGGCCATTTTTAAAATGGCCGCCATCTGTCTGTCGCCGGTCCTTTGGTTTCCTAAACATGTCAGGACTTTAACTTTCCAATGAATCGAAGGATTTTGAAATTGATTGGCACAAATGTTTATCTAAATGAGACGGTGTGTCGCGCGCAAGAACCAGATGGCTGGCTTTAAGGTCAAGGTCATACTTTGAGGTCAAAGATCAAAATACAGCACTTCATTGTCAAAATAAGGCTTGTCCGCACTCTATCTTCCCCATGCATTGAAGGATTTCGAAATTTTTTGGCACAAATGTTAACCTTAGTGAGAAGATGTGTTGCACGCAAGGACATGATGGCTACCTTTAAGGTCAAAGTCATATTTTGAGGTCAAAGGTCAAAATTGAGCACTTTATTGTCAAATTACTGTTTATCTGGGAGTTTTAACTTCCCAAAACATGGCAGGATTTTGAAATAATTTGGTAGAAATGTTAACCTAGATAAGAAGGTGTATCGCACACATGAACTGTATGGCCACCTTTAAGGTTAAGGTCATACTTGGAGGTCAAAGGTCAAAATAAAAGTGCTTTCTATTGTCAAAATATCGCTTGTCAGAGCTCTAACTTGCCCATGCATGTAATGATTTGAAAATAACTTGGTTAGAATGTTAACCATTGGTTAGAGATTAAATGTCGCGCACAAGAACCGTATGTTTACCGTAAAGGTTAAGGTCATACTTTGAGGTCAAAAGTCAAAACAGAACACTTTATTATCAAAATACTGCGTGTCCGTGCTTTAATCTCCCAATGCAGGGATTGATTTTGCAATAACTTGTCACAAATGTTAACAGAGAAAAGACGATGTATCGCTGTCGAGAATTGGATGGCTACCATAAAGGTAATACTTAATTGTTAAAATTGTGCTTGTCCAAACTATTACCTCCCGTAAATTAAAGGATTTCGATATAACTCATTATACAAATGAAAACTATACTATCATCATAACAATTCAACTATGATATATTTTCTTCTTTTCCAATGACAATGACAACCTATTGCCCCCCCCCCCCCCCCCGCCCCGCCACCTCCCAGGTATTTACCGGACTCGATTTTCTGCTTCAAATACCCCTAAATTGCGAGTCAGGACTCCTCCTATTTTTAAAATTGCATCCCATATGATGCGTGATTTTTCTGATATGTTGATACAATTCAGTGTTAACATTAATTATTTCATAGATATAATTTATAAAATTATTAACATTATTTTATAATGCCTTCATTCTATCTTATTGATACAAAACATTCAAAATGTTGATACAAATGCAGACAATACAAATGAATGGGACCCCCACTTTTATTGAGAGGACCCCTAAATATCAACCACCTGAGTCCTGTGAACCCCTAAAATTTAACGTTGATGTAAAACCCTGCCCCCCCCCCAAAAAAAAAAAAGAGTTATCTAGCAATGTTTTTGAAATAACATTTCTGTAAAAAATGATTACAGATAAATGCTGCTACAACATGTATCATTGTAAGTCAAAACGTCAACAATACATATAACATAAACACAAATATAATAACTATATAAAATCAGCAAATAAATTATCATTTAATGCCAAATCAATTAACCATTTTGATACCACGTCGTTTATTCTGAAATAATTGTGTTATAACCACCTCCGAAATAAATTAGATATTGTGAGTAAATAGGAAAAAATTACATAATTAAAATAGCAAATTGCACTTGATAAGGCTGTGCAGATCGATTCAGCCTTGCATCTTCCATGACAGCCCTTTTCTGGATTACAACCACACCTGAGGAGCTCTTTGCATGACACTGCAGCTTGAGGCAAAGTAGACCAAACAGGTTGCCATGCGTCAGCCTTTTCTCTGATCCAGCCCTAGGAGTCGGGGAAGAGTGATTTAGTGAGTTTGAAAAAGAGTGAACTGTAATGTATCTAAAGATTTTTGCCAGCCACAAAAGTTATCCACGTTTCAGAAATGAAATCTGATGACAAACTGCTACGGTAAGAACTAACTCATATGTATCCACATTTTTATCATAGCAGTCTGGTAGACCTGCATCGCCATATCAGCCACATGCAACCTGCGTTTTACACCCGCTTCTTCGTGACCGCAGGGTGCTAATCTATTGTTGTCAAATAAATCAAAACAATTAACAAAACCATCATTTTGAGTAGAAACACCACCACCATCTTTTGGGTCCAGGAGTACATCCTGCTCAGCTAAGAAATAGAACAACACCCTTTCCCCTTTGTTGCATATTTGAAGCTATCCTGCTTGTACACATACCGCTTGACTGAATACATCTGACGACCAAGCTATGGTGTAAAAATGGTGTTTGCATTATCTTCAATTGTCTGACAACCAGTAGGCTGACAACAACAGCACCATCTTCTGTTAGCGCAACAGTCTCTGGGACGTCGAGTTTGACTTGAAAATGTTCTTCAAGGTCATAAATTGTTCCCATACGTTAATAACCAAACAGTTGTGAGAGAGATGGTGGCAACACAGTGTTTCCATGACCAAAGAAATTAGCAAGGTTGCCGTTCCAGACTTGGCAAGAAACATACAACCTGGAAAAAAGAGAACAGTCTTGTTTCATATAGATAATTTATTTTATCCTTGAACAGTTGCTTATATGAAATGTAGACATTTCATGAATGTGCACATTCAGTCATCGAGCATAATTTGAATGGTTAATAGCAAAGAACTATGGTACAAGAGCCGTAAGTGCTTCTATATAGAATACAAAATTCCCCTCTCGCAAAGCTTTCATGAACACTACAATAGTGACTTCAAATCATGGTGTGACTGACCAGAATAAATATTAGATATATGTTTTCCTTGTGCGCTCGCCATACATCAAGAGCAGTTCCATGACCGTCTTCCGATGCACTGAATGCATTCTCCATCAATAAGTACTACAGTACAACAATGCTGCTGTCACTTGATATCTTGATGTCTTGGAGGCTCTCAGAAAGGTGGTCAGCTGTGCCAGGAGACACCACATTGGTCTGCTCAAGAGCACTTGTCCAACCACAGTTCTCAAGCCCATCACAAAGAGTCTTGAGAGTCTTGAGAGTTGCCATTTCTACATTATAACAAAGCAATTTTCGCATAAGTTGTCGGGCCATATTAATTATACATGTATGCATATGTTAAGCAATTGCAAACATAGACTTATCACATGCAATGAATAGAGTTTGGCTCTATAACTTTAAGATAATGTGTTATTTTGTTTACATTAGTCATTGAATGCTTAATCATGGCAACAGATTCAGCTTGTTGTAAAACAATGAAGCAATGTAGAATTTCAACTGGTTGTTCAGTGCAGAGTTCTACCAACTGCTTAGAGTGATAAGCGACCCAAGACAGGTCAAGGTCCCCAATGTATGTATATACACTCAATCACACTTTTAACTCAACACTTTTATTTTTAACAATTTCTCGACTATTTATCAAGGGATTGCGTCAAAATTTGGAATATAAATAAAATTGTAAAGGTTTCCTAGAATTGTTATTCTAATCGATTAAATGCAAGATGAAAATAAATTAAAATAATCAATAACACCTGCATCTGTCCCAGAAGTTACTGAGCGTCATGGATGTATGATTTCAGTGCACACGAGATAATAATGATTTTAAACAACATATTCGAGAAGCACAACTTCATAACTTCTAAAAAAGAATGATACGAGTTGCGTTATTTACAGTTACATATTGTATTTTCATTCACAAAGTGTGAGTGAGCTTAGCATAACTTATTCACATGAAAAAATGACAGAGCTAACAAATAAAATAATTGCTTTATTAAACTGATTTTGATACTTAGTTTGTATTTATTTACATTAAATATAATTATAAAGGAGTTAAATGTATATTGACATACCCATCGCCATGACTGATGTTGTTTTATTAACATATACAAGCTGTTGGCAATCTTCTGCTATTGATATACATGGCAACGATATAACAAAGGGAGACAACTAGTGTTTTCATAAGGTATGCTTTTTAAGGTGATTTTCCCATCCCCTATACCAAATTAAATGCTTAAATATGCTTTTAATAGTGTTTATTTAATAGTTTATGTTTTATTTATGGATATGATGATAATAATAATAACTTCGACTTTTTACTGTGTTTAATGATTAATTTACGCACAAAATGACATAAAAGATCAGCAGAATTTAAAAATAAATGATGTTTTATATGAATATTGATATAAATACGTTAAATATATTAAGATTAAACATGATAAATAATATTTTCATAATGTTTAGGTGTTTTATATAGATATCTTCGTGAACATTTCTTACTGCTAAAAACGATGTATGTATTTGGCGGCCATATTAAATTTGTCGGCCATCTTGGATTTTTGGGGTTGGGTTTGGGGTTGCTCGTTTTTTTTGTTTTGCCTTTATGTGCAACTGTGCCAAATATGGTGCTTTTCCCATTTTCTGAGGTAGTTTGTGAAGAATTGATCCCACTATAAGATGTAGTGCGATTAATTCTGGACCTAGGGCGAGGTTCGCCATGCCTTCAAACCGGTTTAAAGGCGTCAATGTTCCCAGCAGTTTCGCCATAGTTGTGTATGTGTTATGCTGTTTTGCGTTCATTTTATCGCGATGTGCAGTATTGACAATGTGTTACTTTCCTTAAAGCCGCAGTGCATAGAATATGATTTAATGCATATTAAACTGCTTTTATTTCTAATGAACGTTAATGATGTTTATTCGACTGAAAACTGTTTCTTATTGACGAAATGCGTTTTATAATGTCTATGTTCGAAACGCTTGGTACGAACGGAATATACACTAATGTACATGCTGATTTACTCCAGAGGCATCACCAGCTATCGCATTCAGATAATGGTACGATAAAAAGTTACCAAAATGTTATTATTTTACAGATTTCAATGCGTTTTTTTATTGTTATCGGTAAGATATTCACTAGTAGCGATTTCTGCAAAGTTTTATTTTTATTAACATATTTCTGGACTGCTGCTTTAAAATAAGGTCTGTTCATGTTAATAAAGGATTCGTTTCTCTCCTTCTGATGCCGCTGGTGTTTCACATATTGAAAACAATGTAGCATAAATACGGTAGACCTATTTATTTACAGGTGACATTTGCACAATGGGTTGGAACTGCGGTAACAGTTTCCATCAAGGCAAGTTCGATAGGGCAGTCCTTGAAGGTTTTACGTTTGCCTTGTCACAAGCGGTACAGCTGATGGGTAAAATGGGGTCAACGTGGGTAGCAGCTCTGATTACGCGATTGGGGAAACAGTACGGCAAATAAATCTATGATCCTGTTTTCCATAGACATTGTGATGACAAATGATCTGCAAGTTTTCGTAAACAAAAGTACGCTAGAACTCATATGTGATATAGCTTTATTCTGCTTTATCGACAAGCCATAATTATGAGTGTATATGTTATTTTAATAGTATAATTTTGGCTGATAAAAAGACGTTTTACATTTTCTAGAGTGTGTTTGTTTCTGGTCAATTGCCCCATACAAATGATAAAGGTTTAAATATGTACACTAACATCAAAAGTCACGATCAAGAAAATATGTTAGGAAATTGCATGAAATCCCGAGTTCATAATAATAATAATAATAATAATAATAATAATAATAATAATAATAATAATAATAATAATAAAGGTTAAATAGTTTGCATAACTGTATCATTATATGTTTATTAAATTGCCATAGTTTTAACTTAAAACTATTGCAAATTAAGCATATATAATTCCACATGTACACAACTTTAGGCATTGTGAAACCCTTTGTAACAAGAGCAACTTGTAAAACAGGTATGCCCCTCTAGGTGCAAAGGAGCCTTTAAAATATCCAATCGGGTGTAGATCGAGAAATTATTGGACATAGAGAGCGAAAACAAACAAAACGGCCAAGTTTAGAAAAGTCAAGGGACATAGCTCCGCTGTTCCCGGGGCGATTGGGTTTTTATCGATCCAAGCTGAGACATTGTGCACTTAAACATATTGATCAAGTTTGGTAAAGATCGGATGAAACCTTTTGGATGTAGAGAGCGGAAACTTCTAAAAACGCAAATGTTAGATAATGAAAGGGCCATAACTCCGCAGTTCCTGTGATAATTTGGTTGATTTTTAACGTTGATTTATAATTATACAAAGATATAAACAAACTTTAAAAAGTAGCTATTTGAACCCTGGACATCGTGCATCCAAAGCGAGAATCATACCCCTAGATCAAAGGGACACAAACCGTAATTATTTTATGTTGCGTTCAAAGAAGCTCACTTCAGAAACGTTTTTACAACTTCCAATAAAAGCCAGTCTCATTGGTCTAGGGGTATAATCCGGGTTCAAATCTTGAACAAGCTAAAACCTTTTGTTTATGAAAATGTAATCCAAACAAATCTTATAGGCATGCATTTTAAATTATAAATACAAATTTTTAATATTATGACCGAGAAAGTACACGGAGAGCGCAGATATCCGCCAAGATAGAAAGCCTATTGAACAACTGTTGTTTCCAGTGATAGTTTACATTGCTTTCCATATAATATGCGAATAATAACGATTCTTTTGAAAAATCCCTGAATCCAGACGATGCTTCTGATAGCCACCAAAAAGAGTTTATTTGCCCAGTTTGGACCACCCTTGAAACGCTGTCTGAACTTATGGAAAGTTCTAAACAAACTGACAACCAAATAAGCCCACTTAACAAGCACATAACCTCCGTGGTGGAAGAAATGATTCTACTTGATGACACATAGATTCTGTATCAGATATATTGTTGAGTTCCCAATTAAACGCCTTTTCATTAACACACGTTATTATAACACACGCGATAATCATACCCGTAGCCCAACGAACTCCAAATTTAATTTGCAACTAAAAGATATTTAATATGACAAGATAATTGTCCAAGAAGCATTCTAGAGACACCTTATCTAGATTTTAAGTTTAAACTGAATTTGACAATATTTAAGTATGGCTCGTTGGGTTAGGGGTATGATTCTAGTTTATGGGCGAGAAGTCCCGGGTTCAAATCACGGACAAGACCGACTTTTGTCATTATGATGACCAAAATACATATAATTTTATTGGTAAAGTAATAGAGTTGGAAAAATACACTTCGAATACCGGCAAATAAAAACATATTTTTCATAAAACATATTTTTAACATCTGTGAAAATTAAGATCTTCACACGTCACAGTCTTATTCTTCTCTTTTCCTTAGAAGTTTGTGATCAGTTTTTGATATCCAATGAAATCATATTCTTCTGTGATCCTCACGCACAACCCAGTTTAGGCCAATCACATTCTTCACACTTAAAAATGTGACATATGAGATCCTATTCTTCACAGGTGTGTGAAAAATATGATTTGTGAAAAATATGATCCTACATAGCTACATACTTAAGAAATCTGTCTCGTCAGTCTAGTAGTAGGATTGTGTAAGCGTACAGGCTCGCCATGCGTAAGGCTAGGTTCTAATATCTATATATACCGCTAGATATACATCTACAACAAGTATTTACCATGAGGACATCGTTTAACTCTTTTTTATTAGAACTCGCCCCTCCCCCCCCCCCCCTCCAAATCTGGGGCATTGTACCCCTGTGTATTGGCACCAGTGCTCCAGATAAGTTCGGTTGTAGAGGGTAAATGCACAATCATTCATGTAGGTTAATGTACCTTCAGTCCAAAATATATGGGGGTAATCGTATTTCAGTCCAAAAGTCATTTGTTTGCTTAAAAGTGCAAAAGAATCAATTGAGCAACCTTAAATAATGCCGCAGCAATTACAATAAAACAAATGTTTTAAATACGGAATTTCTATATATTGACACAGTCGGATGTCTTTCTTGGGTCTGCTTTTCATTTCAACGTGTAGGCAAAATGTGAAACGTTGTGCGTACACGTACACCCTAATTTTATTTTCTGTGCTTATATCACGCGTGTACAGTACGCGCCTGATCTGGTTGTGTGACTGGCACCCTGATGTGGTCACAGTGTGCTGACTCTTGTAATCTAATATTGTGTGACTGGCACCCTGATGTGGTCACAGTGTGCTGACTCTTGTCATCCGATATCAATACATCACTGCAGTCATGGGTTAATTGGCGTACCTCGTAAGGGTGACATACTGCATTTCAAGGATTTGATATTGCACTCTTGTTTGATACTGGGGAAATAACTAGGATCAGAAAGAAGTACAGGGTGCTGCTGAAAACGACTAGGGCGAAGGCCGGTTAGATCATTAACAATTTCTCATAATTTAAATACACGGTTTTATCTCTTTAAAGCTTTAAATTATGGTGTTTGAGCATGATTTGTTTATTTGTCATTGAATATTTGCAAAAATAATAAATTTTATTAGAGATAAAACAAGGGCTAAACAGGAGCAGTGTACAGCTTTCTGCTACTTCGCTCTGGATCTTTCTATAGATACATTGAATATGAAACTAAAAAACTATGTACATGTAGGTGGAATATGTATGCATACACAACTATGTTCAATACTACAATATGTAATAAAGATGAGGGTTTAAAATTGTAACAATAGATATAAAATAATTCGTGTTTGTTAAAATAATATTGTTGCACCATAAATAAACGATAACATATTTGTATACTTGCTTATTCGATTATAAGAGTCTACTTACAACCATTACTGAAAGGAACCATATATTTTGTTCCACTATCAAAACAATAATAAGGCTTTGATATACAAACCCTGGGTGAGAGTCACCATTATAGCCCATATGGTCCAATTTACATGAAAATGTTGCATGTCAAAATTAATAATTAACAGATAGATTAGTAACACTGATCCCATGTCATCCCATGTTAATGTTGTTTAAAGGCCTAATTTAATCCTTCTTAATTTGACCCCTCCTAAATCTGGGGTATTATACTGCTGTGTATTGGTGCCCTGCTGTGGTCACGTGTGGACACAGTGTGGCGACCCTTATCAGCTCAGATCAATACACATCTGCAATTGAAACAGTGCACCCAACCATCGCTCAGTCAGCTGACGGAAAAGATTGCTGATAATGATAAAACATTTTATGGTTACCCAATACACGGAGTGGAGTGCCACATGAAGAGGTCAGACATTCCTTAAACTAGGAATTTAAGAGTCGTCTGTTGTACAATATATGGTAAAAAAGTATAATTTGGTTCTGTAAATAAATACAAAAATATGAAAGAAAAAAAAGGCCTTATAAACAAAATGTAAAATTACAAGTCAGCATCATTTAACAATTAATCAATACCTTTAATTGTATACTGAACTAAAATTGAACATAATGTTGAAGCCATAGTGTGTTTGAACTCATTGTTGCCGTCCTTTGCTAAAATTGCTTGGTGAACTAATACGCTAAGGAAAGGCATTCTTTATAAGATGCACCTTTATAAGATGCCAGACTTTCTTTAAAGATACTGAACAGATGGGCATAAAAATGTGCGTTTTTTTTTTTGTAGTTATAGGCATAACATGCGTAAAGTCATCACTATTTGTATAGAAACGGCGCTATTTTTAAATTACTCAATGGGTTATAGCGTCTGCAGACCATAGATTTCAGAACGATACGATGGACGAAAACTATATAAAATCATTGTTTTTCAGGTAAATACAAGTATACGTGTCTAATTCTTTAATGTGTTCTATACGATTATGTAAGAAATCGTGTATTTGTGAAAATTTTCTTCCATTTTTTACGATTGGACCATCTGTAGATCGTGCCCTTTAAACTAAGCATTTAAATATATAAATAAACTGATAAACATGTTATATACTGCAGCATGGAAGAAATACAATATGCGAACTTTTCGGTAAATACATGTGCAATACAATTAATTGACTAATTAATCTCCGGTAGCGCTCGACTGCTCTATTTATATCGTTTAACATGTAGCTAGCGTCTTAAGCACGGATTTCATAGTCATATAGCAAAAGCCCCCTTCAACAAGTGTCAGCAACAATAGCGCGGTGGATAGTGCTTTAGACTTTGAATCACAATCTTTATCTTTTATATTTTTCTTCTCATTTAACATCGCTTATTCTCATGACATTTTTTTGTTTATTTAGTTTTCTTTTATTATTTTTATTAGTTTCATTATTTTTTCTACATAAAAATGCTTTCACAAACACTGTTTTGCTCGCATTATTATCCTGACAATAAATGTGCATACTATGGTTATATAAGATACCCGCAGAATTGACTTTAAAGTGTAAACAAGAAAAGGGCAAACAAACAAGACTTCACATATATTCTTTGTTTCTGAAAGCATAAAGTATTTCTGCATTGTATGTGCATATTTAAACCTTTACTATATGCCAGTATTAATATTTAAATTTTTACTTTTGTTATGCTGTTTTCCTTTCGGCCCGTTCGCTTTAATAAGTCACCGTATTATACAGTTGAAAAAAAACTCAGGGAAAATAACAACGATGATGATGGTGTTGATGATGGTGATGATGAAGGTAATGATGACGATGATGATGATGATGTTTTAAAAATCACCGCATTTGCTCACGTTTTGGCGGCGACGTACAAATGCGACGTTACAACGCACAGTAAATCGATCATCGATCCATTCAAATTTAATTTGCAACGTGAGCTATTTCAAAAATATAGAAATAATTGACGTGTGAAGAAGCACTCTACAGAAATCTCCATCATCACAACACAAAACATAATCAACGCGCTGAAGGCACTGCGGTTGCTCGCTATCGATTAACATTGAGCACCACTCACTCTATTAAAATGTTAATAGCAACAAATGTTTAAATTAAACAGAACATATTCGAAAGGTTTATTGAGATTGTGTCTAAACGAAAACCTGTCTACAGTTTTGAATAACAGAAATCAATAATAAAATTCAATGATTGTTATAACATACGTTTGCACTAGTAGTTATTGAAAGTTTAATGAACTGTTCACTGTTCAATATCATAGCGTCCGATGGATCTTGTCGACTCCTCCAAATAACTTAGTACAATAGGCGCTTAAGACCCGTTATGGTGTGTTTTGCTGATTTTTTTGCAAATATGTTGGAAATACAATAATATTAATTTTAATAAAATTGAATATTAGACCCAGTAAATAAAATCAAATTGTATGTAGTCACCTAAATGACCGTATAATAACTTAAAATGAAAATCGCGATGCGTTATCATGGGCAATCTCGGCAAAAATAGAGAGGTATGCCATATCATATGTCAACTTAAAACAGTAGTTACAAACTTGTATATGTTTTATTGGTAAAATATGATAGTTGCGCTAATAGCTCGTTCAGTGTTCTAATGTGAAGAAAACAAAAATCACTGAATTTAAATTCTGGATAAAGAGTCAGAGCCAGCAAACACGACGTGTTATACATTATAATATGTTCTTTCCAAAAAATCAAATATTATACGAAAATATTTGTAAAACTTCATTTGAATCTTACAATCCGTCTTTTACTATCATATTTGTGTCAACATTCTAAATATAACTTGAACAGAGACATTGCTTTGCGATTGATAATCTTCAAAATGCGGCGTTGAAATAGATATTGCCACGTAATTAAATCAGATTTTAAAATATATATGTCCATTGTGTAGATAGGTTTGTTTTTGTCTCTCAATAATGCCGTTTTGAATTGTATCTGATGTCAAATGTGCAGCTGATTAATTGAGGTCCATTAAAACATTAACAGGTGTCAAAACTAGGCCTGTCAAAACAACGATCAATGACAAGAAAATGTTGTCATTATACTCTTCGGTAATTTATGACACTTATGATAATGTAGCATTATTAGAAAGTATAAGAATCTTCTTTTGATTACGTATTCATTTACACGTGAAACTGTACCAGGCGTTACTTTAACAATTGTAAATCTTTTCTAATTTGAATCATTTACGTGTATTGGGGATAAATATGCGGTTCCGTAAGTGCAGTCGTTTGAAAAGATTTTATGCAAAAGCGGAGAAATATACAAATATTGAATACACACGTTCGAAAATTTTACATTATAGGCCTTTTTTTTAAGGTCGCGCGTTATGTTAGCGAGAAACCTTTCGTTAAACTGGAGGTCGGTCGGTTTTCCTAACCAGTGTGCTAAAATAATAAAACAAGCCCCATTCAACAAAAAAACTGAACATGAGTCGGCGATAACGAGACGTAAAGGTTAGGATTACAATGACTATGTTTCTTCTCGGCTCGCTTCGTGACCCGTTTTGTTCGTTTTAATTCATTTAATTCATAGGTAAATTAAAAGTTATACATTTTTAAACACCACACATAAACACCTTAACTTGCATCGACACTAAGTGAGATGAATATGTAAACATTATAGGGCCTTATTTTTCACAAATCATATTTTCCACACGTGTGAAAAATAGGATCTCATTTTTCACAAGTGTGAAAAATTGGATCTCATTCTTCACACATTGCAATCTCATTCTTCACAGTTTCTTTGAAATTTGTGATCGAGTCCAGTTTTTGATATGCTCTCAAGTCATATTTTTCACACATGAAAAAAAGTGTTCAAGTTTTCAAAAAAGTTAATTGTTATAATATAATCCTATTTTTCACACTGTATGTGCCCAACAAAATCGGGGTGATTTACGGTACGGTATGCATGGTATGGTATGATATGGTACGGCACGGTATCGGGCGGTTAAGTACGGAACGGTTACGTACGGTACGGTTTGGTATAGTAAGGCATGGCATGGCATGGCATTTTTGGTATGGTTTGTTATGCTATTGTATGGAAAGGTACGGTACGCTGAGGTACGGTTATGTACGGTACGGTTATGTACAGTACGATACGGTACGATACGATACGGGAGATACGGTACGGTACGGTACGGAACGCTACTGTACTGTACAAACGTACGTACCAACATGTGCGGAGGGTATTATATTACCGTCTATTCTATATTCTAGGTCTGTCGGACATATGCATGGTTATTTTGGTTTTAATAATCCAAAAATAGGACGTTTGTTTGTACGTACGTTCGTATGCGTGCATTGGTGAATATCCCAATAAAAAGGTGCACGTTCCTATGGAAGTATTTCTATCTCTTTATTAGACCGTACACACGTATTGACTAACGATTAAGCGTATGCAAACATTAGTAGCACCTAAATAAGGCTTAATTTCTCATAGTGATGACAATACTGATGATGACGTCAACTATACTGAGAATAGTTATGATTACGATGGCGATGATAATAATGATGATGACGATGATGATGATGATGATGATGATGATGATGATTACTGTATAATTATTTCCCGAAATAATGATTTTATCGATTGTCGCGATACAATTTGACCATAAAATATGTGAACATGTGATCCGTACGCATACCCCCTTTTTGGCCAATCACATTCTTCACACTTATAAATGTGACCAATGAGATCCTATTCTTCACAGGCGTGTGAAAAATATGATTTGTGAAAAATATGATCCTACAAAGCCTTATAATGTGGCCATGATTTTACTTGGCTCGTGACCCAACTAAACTGTTTATCATTGACTTAGAACGGTGCATAATAGACTACTTTCTTCCTCGATTTTTAGTCCAAAAATTTGATCCTGCACTAAAAGCTGTGAATTACCCGACTTTTTTTGCGAGTTTTAAACATATTATGTTTTAATCACATTTTTCGTTAAAGCAATAGAAGCAATTGGGAAATGTTCATAATATTCAAAATGGCACTTCTTACTTTCGCGTTTGAATATATGAGTTGAAATCATAGTGAGTCCAACCCTCGGATTTCAGAAGCGGTACTATAGTTGTACTGCGAACAACTAAAATTTATTAAATCTGGGGAACCGCTTTGGAACGGTCAATACAAAGCATTGGGGTTTAAACCGGTTTAAAGACATGTCGAACCTTACACATAGCACAACTTGGAATAAATATTAAGGTAGTTAATGTGAATCAGGGTGATGAAATTCCCTTAATATTCATCGTAATGTATTTATCGTGATTGATATACATCGAAATAAATTCTCGATTACGCGTACATACAACTTAACATTAAATTATTGCAAGACTATAGATAATACAGACTAGGCACATCAAATAACGAATTTTACCACATTACAGGACGTGCCACGTGAAACCCGCAGAATTCGCGCTGTCGTGACGAGTCTTCGATCAATATTCGCGAAGCGATGTCACGAAGGTTCGCGACGATTCACGAAATATAGCGGGCGGCCCCAGCGCGAGATTTTGCGACGAATATGTCACGAAATTTCGTCGCGATTCGCGGCGATTTTACAGGTATATAGTGTTTGTTTATTATAGTGTCACCCCTCGCGATTAAGGGCCAGCCAGTTTTGACTTATGAGACACCTTTACTGATGAACATCTTTACTCCCGATTCCTATCCTATATGCCGGGCGCTTGGCAGGAAGGCAATCGGTACCCCTTGATTTAACT
Organism: Congeria kusceri; assembly: GCA_027627225.1. Lineage (NCBI taxonomy): Eukaryota > Metazoa > Mollusca > Bivalvia > Myida > Dreissenidae > Congeria > Congeria kusceri. The sequence continues at coordinate 37,824,550 of CM051040.1, read as the reverse complement.
AGCTGCTGGGTAGGCAACCGGCCATATCAGAACTCGCCCTGTGTAGGACTCGAACCTTCGACCTCCCGCTCTGTAGGCGAACGCCCTAACCACTAGGCCACGGAGACGGTATATTTGCATCTGCTCTTTAAAAATTTTACAATTTTTACGGTCTTATGGAAACATTCTACATTGTGTGTGGCTTAGTGTACGTTAAATGTAGATATATTAATTTGTATCCTTCATATTACGGTTAATTAATTAATAATTATATAATAAAGCACTATTACTTGACAGTATTAATCAAAGAAAACAGTGAAAACGCATATAAAAGTCACAATGAATTTATATAGTGTGTATATACGTTTAAGTTTACATTTACAGTTCGGACGATAATCATTAAAATCAACTTACAGTTATAAATTACTGATAGTTCTTTTGTTCGCTACAAATAATCACCCCTTTTACGTATGTCACATTTCACTAATGAGCTTCTTGTGATGATTATAAAAACGCATTATTATCTTATTCTTCATGGGCGTGATTATTTCAAACATTCCTTCTTTTAGAATATTCATTCAGATTATTTGTTTACATGTACATATATGTCATCCTCACCCGTGCACCAGCATATTCAATTTTATCGTATTTATAATCATCATAAAGATGCAAAATCACCGACGTTTTGGCACGATATTTTATAATAATCATGTTCTTCAGTTGCATTGAAAGTGGTTATATACACGTAAGTGTTTATAATTATTTGTAACGTATGGTTTTATTGTAACATGTATTAATAAAATTTACTTATTGTTTACTTATCGGTAAACAAAATAAATGTAAATACAAAATGTGTATCGCACGAAAACCATCACAACGGTATTTGTAGCCTCTTCTAAAATTGGTGTTTGCTAAATAAAACATAATTTGTTCTGCAGACTACCGGTTCCCGATGAGGGATGGGGGGGGGGGTGTGTACAGGCCATCAATGTATTAACTGCCATGTCAATATAGCAAACAAACTGATCGTGTTATCTTATTTGTTTTTATTCATGTTTATGTATTTTAGAATTTGTCTTTTTTTTTTCTAATAGTCATTTAAAATTCCAGTTCACATCCCGAATGATAATGAAGCTACATATAGCCTACATAAGATAGAAGTACATAGCAATAGTTTATTCAGTCTTTATATCATAATACTATAACATTTTTTTAAATGTCAACGAATAACTAGTTCTCTGATTATTAAGGCGGTTAACTGGTAATACATCGAATATTCGATTATTTGCGTTCACAACGCGGATGTTTGTTGAAAAAAATATAGATTCAAAAAGTCTTCCTGTGTCGCTAATCCGCATTATCTTATCGCTAATCAGTGTCAATTACCGCCCCGGGGGCACATGTTGTGCGACTGCGGACTGATCTGCCATAGCGGTTCTGAATTGTTTAAAATAACATGGGTCGTGAAAGCCTAAAGGGAGCAAACATCTCGTGCAATGATCTGTTTTTGTTTGACAATAAACACTGTATTTGTTCTAATAAATTTGCGTAAAAAAACAAACAGTGAATCTATGCGTTAGAACATATTCGTGTCAATCAGCACATAATTATATTTGTGCTTTCATTCATCTTGATAATAAACTAAACTATAAATGTTGTTGTTGTGTTGATATAATGTAGGCACGAACAACGAGCATCCATTTAACGCCTTTTATCAACTAACTAAAATATATATTGCAGTATTGTTTTACTTTTTATTACTGTTTCGTTTTATAATATTTGTAAATTATGATCCGATACATCGAGATATAACTTAATTATTCTTACCAATAACTTTCCATAAAAAGTCGCACTAATTAAGTCGTACATGTATTACAGTTAGTACATTTATAATGAATGTTATTAAGGTCAATCAATGATTAATGTTCCTTTTCAGTCATGTAATTATTCATATATATAAAAACTATTCGTTTGCACATTGTAGACATTGATCATGGTAATTTTGTGAACATACATGAACATTATACAATTTGTCATTTTAATCTGTGGAATATTTGTCTATATTGTGATAATTACATTATATTTTATTGCGTTCGATTTTAATGTATAATTGTTCTTTCCTTTTCATCAATGTGTGCATTTATGTTGTTATCAATGAAGATGGGACAACCAATGTGCGCATTTATGTTGTTATCAATGAAGATGGGACAACCAATGTGCGCATTTATGTTGTTATCAATGTGTGCATTTATGTTGTTATCAATGAAGATGGGACAACCAATGCAAGGGCGATAATATTCGACATACATGTAGATGTACATACATGTACATGTAGGTCATATTCATATATAAACACAACACATATTTCATGTTGAATGTTTTATACATGTACATTTTGAACCAGAACAAAATACAAGTCAGAATCCAAGACTGATCGTGTACTTGAAGTAATAAAACAAAATAAGGGTTTCAAACAGAAACAACATATAAATAAACGAAGCACATATAAAATAATGAACACGAAGTTTTACCCAGAAGCCTATTAAGAACTATCTAACAAATAGCATGCCGTGAACATAATAAACGGAACATATTTACAAACAACAAACACACCCTATCACATACCCATTGCAAAATTTCAAACGAACAATATTACGTTCATTTTGAATGCTCTTTTTCATGTATACAATAGAAAGTGTATTTCTTTTATATTTTAATTTTTCTGCAACAAATGTCACATCTTAATTTGAATTATTTTGTAGCTAATATAATTCAAAGGAATGAATTCAAATATCAATTCCACACAGTTTTCTGACACGAATGATTTATTCACCGCAAAGTGAAAATATTGCGTACAGGTGTGCATTTTACTAATTAATTTCTCGTCACAATTCGTGGCGGACCAAATTATTCGCCACTAAAGTTCGCGAACAAGCGCGAGTTTTCGTCGCGAGAATTAGCGAAATTTCGTGACATCACGAGCGAGCGATCTGCTCTTCGCGATCAAATCGGCTCGTCGCATTTCGCGAACTTTGCGGGTTTCGCGTGGCACGTACTGTATGTCTGCAACAAACTGCGAAACTATTCGAAAACTATCTGTTTATATATTATTTGAGAGTAATATTGTTGTACGTGTTATATTATGTCATGGACACAACATGTACATTGCTTAACATTATATGTACATGTGTATTGTGTAAGTTGGTACCGTTGACTTGACTTGATTTGAACTTTCTGAAAATATATAAGTACTCAAATAAATACAAAATATAAAATATCCTAGTACCTACTACATTTCATGACAATTTATTTAAATACATTTAAATAACAACCAGCAATATTTATGTAATAAATGGTGTGCAATTTTGGCATGAATAATACCTTCGGTATTGCATTTTGTTCAATAATTAATCTAGCATGCATATGCTGTTCTGCAATGAAATGTATTAATACTTTATATCTTATAAAATATTTACTGTGTAAACACTGTATGCATACGTTGTCCACTTGGGCTTTTGGCCTTCTGCATATTTTGATAAATAAACTTGTAAACTTGTAAATTCATAAACGAAACACGTATATGTTATCATTCTCGTTGTTATGCATGTTGATTTTATTAAACAATATATTTGATACACATTGTTCATACTATAATAAGATAACTATTGAAAATATATGTATAATATATATCAGGTATGATTGTTCGCCAAAGATACCCAATGCTTTTTTATTGACGACGACGAAGTTGCAGACGAATGTTACATATGTAGATGTACTGTAGACCATGCGCTTATTTCAACCTTATATCTACTAAACTGTAGAAATCTGCATCAATGTCAATTGTATTATATTATTAAAATACCGTTACAACAAATCATCTTAATTAAATAAATTATACAAACCATAAAATGTATGCGATTCTTTATACAAAACATATAGGAATAAATTGCTTGCAGATAATGAAAAAATTATCGAACTAACTACGTAGGGGAAATGTCATCCAATGGTAACGAACAGCGCTTTAACCCTCGATAGAAATTAACTTTGTAAGAATCAGTGTTTAAACCATAGTTATAAACAAAACTAAGACGTCAACAATCGCAACCATAAATATAAAATAAGTGGCTAATGGGAAAGTGCAAACCCCTTTCCTATTATATTTATTTTTACCTGAGTCATACGTTATTTTAATATCTTAATATTATAACAGTGTTCATATTTCCACCGTAAAGACCTTTTCGTAGTCGTACTAGTAATAAATTCAAGCATGTCCATTACTTGAATAAGAGTTGAACCATTGAAAAAGAAAGAGGACAAATTGTATTTCAGCAAACCACAGCATTATCTTCAACATGTCAAGATATTTATTTGATATTATATCGGATAGAACATCATGTAAGAATATATACCGGTAAGCTAATATTTTAACTTCATTGTGGAGTACTATTGCTAATGAAATAATTAATACGAACATGTATGTCAGTTTAAATAATAATAGGCGATGGAGCTTCTTTATTTGTATTTCAAATGAATTTGAAATTTAAAAAACTTATTTTACTTAAATGTTCTAATCAGTCTATAATTTTAAAGGGACAAATCGGCGGTATTCACATAAACATAGACATATACTAAAAAATGAAAACCCCAAACGGGTATCGAACTCACGACTTAGGAGCCATACAAAGTAATTTACAGTACACAGCGCTTTAACCAACCTCGTTATTCTGCTTTGTAAGGAAACGTTTGTAGACTATGGTTATACAAAATACTCAAAATTCTGACGTCAAAATGTAAATATGGAAAGGGCCAAACAAATACGATCCTTATTATAAATTGATTTTTATCTCAGAATGCATACACTCTTTTCCCACTATATATGCCATGTATTAACCATTATTATTTGCCAGTATTAATATCTTCATTTCAAGAAATTGCTCCTTTGAGGCCCATTTTGATGACATAGTCCCTTTAAGCACACATGCTTCTTTCAGAACATATTACGTGAACGCTGTATCTTGCAGTAATGTTGCTAAGCAACCTAATGTGAAATATAAAGATAAAGGTATACATATTAGCTAAGCATTTGGATTGTTCTTCGCAAATTCTTGGCAGGCAACAGAGTGTCGGTGTGTTAGAACGAGTGGTTGTTGCTAGGTTTATAACGCGGTGTTATTTCCATTTTGCTCTTGTGCCTATTTGGAAATATACATATATGGTTATACATTTCAAAAAAAATGTTATTACAATTATTTTTTGTCTTATTTGACAATGTTTCTTCGCAAATATCAAGTGTAACATCGACATCGAGATTTCTTCAAAGATTGGATAGACTTTAAAACGATGTTTTCATTATTCGAAATGATAACATCGAAGAGCTAAGAGATGAATTTAGAAAGATCTTTGAAGATTTAAAGGATAAAATACATGATTTACAAAAGGATTTGAAAGCAGAGACGGATTTTAGACGAGAGGACATATCTACGCTTGTTAGTATGTTACCCGGATCTTCGGGACAGGTTGTTTGACATGTCAATGAACATCCTGAGGTTTCTAACACTCAGCAGGTTTCATGTAATTGTGATGATTTAGGGAGTAAATATGAGAATGTAATGCACGCATTTAAGAATGAAAAGTATGTTAACGTGAAGCTTCGACAAGAAGCTAACGAAATGAGGCAACGCCATAAGACTGAGATCGGACATTTCAGCAACAAACTAAACGATGTGGAATCCAAGTTAAATCATACGGAAATGACAATACGTTTAGATGTGGACAACGTCAAGCGTGAAACAGTAGCGGATTTAAATACCATGCAGAAGAATGTTCATGATAGCACTGCTGTCTGTCAGAACGATATAAAGTTTATACGAGCTACAGTTCTAGAAGGTTTAACGAACTTAAATGAATCGATAACAAATCGTTCTATGAATACATTGCAGGAAATATCACGGATAATCTCATATATTGACAGTGTTAAACAGACGAATGCAATTTTGAAGAACTTAAGTGATAAATTAATTCGACTTCAAAGTAATAATCCACCTTTCTGTGACAGTGAGTGGCGAGCATACTATTTATCCCAGTGCGTATCCAGACGGCATTAGGGTTTATTGCAAGGTCGACTCCGAGACCAAATAATGGATAGTTATACAGAGAAGAAAGGACGGGTCTGTAGACTTTAATCGCACTTGGGCAGAATACAAATCTGGCTTCGGTGACTTGTTGGGAGAATTCTGGTTTTGGTAATGAGCATATCTACCAGCTGACTAAGGACAGACCGAGAGAGCTGAGGATTAATATGGAGACGTTTGTTGGCCGTAAGGCTTTTGCGCAATATTCTGAGTTCAGCATTTCATCAGAGGCTGAGAAGTACAAGCTCAGGGTGGCAGGGTACACAGGCGATGCTGGAGACTCGCTCATCGATGATTTTGGTTATTCCTATTTACACAATGGTCAACAGTTTTCAACTTTCGATGCATCTAATGACAAACAGAGGACTGTTTGTTGTGCATGCATATATGCAGGAGGTTGGTGGTATAATACTTGTTTCAGGGCAAATTTGAACAGCATATACTTAAGTTTCTTATATAAGTGATAATGTTCCAACTTGGGGAGGAATCAACTGGTACACATTTACAGGCAACAACAAGTCTTTGAAATTTGTGGAAATGAAAATACAATAAGTGTGCATTGTTCTTGCATATAACTTGCACATAAGTAATTATTACAGAGACCTTTAGTGAAACTGACATATGACTTGCATTATATTGTTATCAAACATATATTTACTAATAATAAACGCGAAAGCATGCATATAAGTAAGTAAGTACGTTTTTTATTAAAGTGACATGTGTACAAGTAATGTGATATAGACATCAAAACATAAGGCATAAATACACCCGGCCCACCGGGCCTATAAGTCACATCACAATAAATCCATCATTAAATTCATATAACAATATTAAACATAAAATGAGTATGTAACAGTGTATTAAATTTATAAACATAAATCGAATAAGTTAACAATCACGATGGATGTTTGCTCTTATAAGATCTTGAATATAAATATATATGTTAAATATACTTTACACGTTTAAATCATAAATTAATGCTTTATGAAAACAAAATGCTTCGTCTTTTCGTGAGTGCTTTTAGAATGTATTTGGCTAATTGCCTTGTCTTATTGTTAACAAGAAATGCTACTTTTTAAATATTAGATAGATTTATGAAAATGTTATTTGCTAGCACATCTTCAAAACAAGTTCTTTGTATCTCATTGTACAGAGTACAGTTCAGCACAAAGTGGCACTCGTTCTCCACTGTCTGTAAGTTACATAGCCTACACAGTCTCGTTTCTACAGGCTTTCCTAAATACCTCCCAGTCTCTAAACGTAACGGCAGGATACCGGTTCTGAATTGGGCTAGTAATGATCTTTCGTGTCTTCCTATATCGAGATTTAAGTACTTTTCACATGTGAAATATTGTCTGAATTGGTGATATGTTTTCAGTTTTGGCTTAGATTGGACATCTATCGACCAAATTTTGACGAAGTAGCTTTTCACAGGACTTTGTGCGGCGGTGAAGTCAACCGTGGATTTAAAGTTGAAAGCGTCTGCTAATCCGATATTGGTCATGATTTCTTTCATTTCGCTTGACCAGTTGTTGTCACATTTCCTATAGTCCATTTCAAACACCTCTGAACATAGTCGGTTACGGTCCATTAGCACTAGTCTATTCCAGAGGCGTATCATGTTGGTCCATCTGCGTTAGCGGGTGGGAAGCCATCTGGTGTCACCTGTCAATGCAGCGATAGGGGCAAACCTATGTACTCCTAGGACGTATCTCATAGCTCGATTATGAACGTTATCCGCACTTTGAAATTGCTTGAATGCCTACACTGGACTGCAATAGTCCATAACTGGTATGACACAGGCGCTGTACAGTTTCTCAGACGGCTTAAAACTTAGGTCCTTAAGGTTATGAACCTTGCTGATGCTGCTCCCGAGCGCTCTCCCTGCTCCTTTGCTTAGGGCTTCACAGGTTGGCGAGAAGTCACCTTTGTCATGGAAGATGACCCCTAGGTACTTGTACTGGTTCACCGGTTCAAGCTCGCTCTGTCCGATCCGGAATTTGAACTGCGTCTTCTGAGTGCGCCCCTTCCGGAAGTGTGCACACTTTGATTTCTCCGTATTTATCACTACCCGCCAGAGCTTGCACCAGTTGAGGAGAACGTCGAGCATAGCTTGTAGGTTGTTTTCGGAGTCGGCAATTAAGACGATATCATCCGCGTACATTAGTATAGACACCTGGTTATCTCCAATGGCTACGTCCCGGCCTAGATCGTTGATTTCCTTGACCAGGTCATTGGCGAAAATGGCAAACAGCGTCGATGAGAGCGTACACCCCTGTTTTACCCCGATCGAAAAAGTATGCATGGCAGTTGTTAATCCTCACACATGACTGGGAACTTGCGTATATATTTTTAACGGAGTTATACAATTTACCGTCTATTTTATTGAGTTGCAGTTTGTATAGGAGCATATCCTTGTCTATATAGTCAAAGCAACGCCGTAGGTCCACAAACGCCGTAAACACGTTTTGTTGTTTTTAATTACACTGTTGAGCGTAAAGACGTGGTCTTCGCAAGATCTGTTTGCTCGAAACCCGTTTTGCTCATCTGCCAGGATATTTTCGTTTTCTAGGTAGTTCGACAGACGTTTATTTAAACAGGCGGTGTAAAGTTTACCGATACATGATAATAGACTTATCCCTCTATAGTTCATCGGTATTCTTCTGTCAGTTTGCGGGTCCTTCAGAATGGGGTATATGATGGCTTTTCTCCAGATTTGATGGGATTATGCTGGTATCAAACACGAGTTGGAACAACTGTTGTAGCACGGCGATGATCGGAGGTTTTTTTAATACATCGTATGGAATGTTGTCGATTCCATACGCTGACCCTGATTTGCTTTTTTGTATTACCGTTGTAATCTCCTCTAGGCTGATGTTTCTGTTAAGCGTCTCACTGGTTCGTATAAGGAATCACAGATATTATTTTCGAGTAGAGTCTTATGAACTTTACCACGTGAGTAATGTTCACTGTCAAAATTGTCCGTTTCTTGGCAGTTATATAAGTGTGTAAAGTCATTTTTCCAACGTTCGAATACCCGACTTTGATCATTTGTGATCGATCCGTCATCTTCATAAACTTCTATAGGTATTTCTTTTTTTTCTTGGGCCCAAGTGTTTTTATTTTGTTCCAGAATTCCTTCGGGTTTGAGGAATCAAATGTCTCTATTTCTGTTGCAACACCCTTTTTGTACTCGCGTTCTGTTTTGCGGAGCTTTTTGTCAAAGCTATTTCTGGCTGTAACATATTTGGCTTGTAAGTGCGACCTTAATGTTCTCTTGTCCCTACACGAAAGGTACTTTTTCTTAGCATCCCTAACTGTAATCCATAGAGTCTGAAGCTCCAGTACGGTTTATGCGTTTTAAATCGCTTGTTTGTCCGTTTAGAGCTAGCAATTTTCGGTATTTTGTTGTTCATTTCGTCGATTATTACACAACAGAGTTTATCATATAGAATGTCAATATTTTAATGGGATTCCCTGATTATCTTTATTTGTGAAATAATATTCAACAGAGCTGTTTTCACGATGTCACTGTCCATAAAGTCGGTCGGGATACGCCGAAGGTTAAACCGAGCTTCGTTAGACGACGTTGTAACGGTATCCGTATTAAAGGACAGTACACTATAGTCTGTATCGATGTGTACACTTAATGCACAGTGATCAGGAACGCGCGAATGCTCGCCTAGTAATCCGTGCAACCCATGTTTGTCGATGACATCATGGAGGTTTATCACTTTCAAGTTTCGACACAGTTGGAATACATTGTGCGGGACACCGATATAATCCACCACAGCTCTCCCCTTTCGGGATATAGATGTAAAGTTATCATGTTCATTTTGGAAACGGCCATTCAATACGCAGAACTTTGCGTCACATAAGAATTCGGTAAAATCAAGACCGTGCTGGTTAACATGGGTGTCGATAGTCTTTCGTTCAGGGATGGTATCACAGTCACTAAGTAAGTCCGATATTTACCCAATACGAGCATTAATGTCAGCACATATAATCATCTGGTCACACTCGGCCTTCACATATATTTGGGTGAGAAGGTGCGAAAAGAATCCTTGAGCATCTCTGCCTCTCGGTGATCCTTCTGGTGGTAGGTAGCAAGAAAATACAATGAGGTCAGATTCAGTTGCTTTGTTGCAAAACTTCACTGCTAGAATTCCGTCATATTCCTTATTAACGACGTTGATGTCATAGTCTCTAGTTACCCAGTCTTTAACAAGGAGTCCGACTCCACCAGACGCTTTGGGTGCATTTCTGTGAATTTCAGATCTGATATAGCCAAACCATGAGTAACCATCCTCTGTCAGCACATTTTGATATGATAAATGAGTTTCACATATGGATAAGATATCGGCGTCAATTGAGTTTATCAAACCAATACGAACATTTTCATTGTCTTTTGTCCACCCACATACGTTGATATGAGCGATATAAATGGACTTTCCAATGGGACGGGCTGTCTCCTAATCACTGTCGTGCGGTGTTTGCTATTTCTGCCGGAGTCGGATGCTCCCGTTAGCGTCAACCCGGAGGTTAACGCCTTGTGGAAGCTGCCGGAGAACAGTCCTTGCGTTCAACTCGATGAGGCGTTCTGCATGGGATTTGCTGCTCTTGATATACACGTCGCGATAGTTATCTGTATTTTTGAGTTTCATTTTGTTTCTTAAAACAAGAACTTTTTTACTAGTGTCACTGAAACTTATTTTCAATGGGCCGGGTTTCCCAGGAAATTTGCTTGGTAGGCGCACTGATCCGGAGATTGTTACATTGTCTTTGACGTCATCGCCAAATATGTACAATCATTTGTGTATGTATTCTGTGTGTGGCATGCTGAATTGATAAAATCACAGTTTGCCTAAGATGTCGAGACTGTTTATGCTTGTTTACGATGCTTGATTGCGTTCGTTTACAACATACGAGGTGTGGTCTGTTATAGTGGTAAATGGTACTAGTATCTGTCTACGAAACGACGAATTCCTATTGCAAAGTGGGCAAAACAAGCTAAACAAACGCTTGTTATATTATGGTGTGAAATAAGTAAACCCGTTTCTCATTATCATAATCACCGCCCCAGTTGTACACGAGAAATAAATATGTTTAAACTAAAAGGGCAACATTTAAAGATACGGAACTCCAGATGGGCATACAGATGTGCGCTTTGTTGTAGTTGTGCCCTAACAGTAAAACATGCGTAAAACCATCACTATTTGTATAGAACAGAATCAAATACTGTCATAAACTGTAAATTTCATGGAAAAATAAAAGTTGAATAAGCTCGCACTTTCCTAAAGCACGGTATTCCCGATTTTAAAATACCACGGCTTTCCCCAATACAAGAACCTAATTCAAGTGTGCGCATGTGCGACTCTACAAAACTAATCTGTCACATGATTATTCTATATATAGACGGCGCTATTTTTAAATTACTCGATGCTATATAGCGTCTGCAGACGCTATAGATCTAAGGACGATACAAAAGGAAAACAACTATATAAAATCGTTGTTTATCAGGTAAATAAAAACATACGTGTCTTATTGTTCAATGGGATGTATTTGTGACAATTTTCTTCCGTTTTTACGATTGGTGGTCCAATCTGGAGTCCAGTCCCTTTAATGCCTGGCTCATTGGAATATAAACTGAACTTTAGGCGGTAAACATCATATATTCTCGATTCTTCCCGAAAAATGATTGGAATTTTATGATATTTTATAAGATTGCTTTGTTGAAATTATCCAGCAATACCATGTGTAATTTTGATGAGGAAAATACTCAAAGAGGGATGGGGTCAGCGAATTTGAATTGTATTGTTAACACCAATTCGGATTTAGAAAAGGGCGCTCAACAATTGACGCAATATACATTCTTATGTCCTTAGTTCAAAAATATGTTAACGAAAATAAAAGATTATATGTCATTTACGTTGATATGATGAAATGTTTTGATACTGTGTATAGAAATGCATTGTGGCTAAAAATGTTCAAATGTGGCACTGATGGTAAATTAGTAAGAATAATAAAAAATATGTACCAAAATGTTAAGTCATGTGTTAAGCATTGTTCATCATATTCAGAATATTTTAATTATGCTGTAGGTCTACGCCAAGGCGAAGTTATGTCCCCATTGTTATTTTCTTTATTTATAGAGGATTTAGAACTATTTTTGCAGAATGAAGCTACTTCCGGTTTAAGTATTGATGATATTGTACTGATATTGTTACTATTTGCCGACGATATGGCAATCATAGGTTAATCTCCAGAAGAAGTGCAAAATCATTTAAATCTTTTATCTAATTATTGTAATAGTTGGGGATTAAAGGTAAATATTAATAAAACTAAAATAATGGTGTTCCGCAAACGAGGAAGACTATTGCCATCTGAAAAATGGACATAAGACGGTCAGCAAATTGAAGTAGTAAACGATTTTAACTATTTGGGAACTGTTTTTAATTATACTGGAAATTTTAATTTGAACCAAGAACATTTATGTGGTAAAGCACTAAAAGCAATTAATATTCTATTTAACAAATGTAAAGAGTTTGACCTTAAGCCCAAAACACAGTGCCAACTGTTCGATGCTTTTGTTGGGTCTATTCTGAATTACGCATGTGAGGTATGGGGTAATACAAAGTCACAAGAATTGGAAAGGGTGCACTTAAAGTTCTGTAAACGACTGTTAAAGGTTAAACAAAATGTTTGTAATGCTACAGTCTATGGCGAATTAGGTAGATACCCACTTTTTGTTCATCGATACGTAAGGATTGTTAAATACTGGTTTAAAATTACCCAAACTGAAAATATTATTACAAAATCCATATATTTGCAAGCTTTACACGATTGCCACAACGGACGTTCAAACTGGGTTTTAAATCTTAAAAAGCTGTTAGACAATTACGGTTTTTCTTACGTGGTTAATAATCCAAGCTCTGTTGATGTTAATACATTTATAACGCACTTTAAAAATGTTGTAATTGATACATATAAACAAGAGTGGTTTAGATCTGTTGTTAATAGTTCTGTTTTAGATATGTATCGTGTGTTTAAGCCTATTTTCAATTATGAATACTATTTAGATTTGCTACCTAAAAAACTAAGACATTATGTCACAAAGCTTAGAACTTCGGCTCTGCCACTGAGAATTCAAACTGGAAGATATGCTGGTCAGAATATCCCAAGAAACGAACGCTATTGCCGTTGTTGCAATGAATTAGATGTGGAAGATGAGTTTCACTTTGTCTGTAAATGTTCTTCATACTCTGTTCTTAGGCGAAACTATTTAAAGCAATGTTATTACAATAGACCTTCTGTTTACAAATTCCACCAATTGTTAAATACAACTAATACATGCGAACTTATTAAGTTAGCAAAATTTGTAAAAGAAGCACTAATTATAAGAAATAATTGTCTTAATGTTGTGACATAACTATAAGTAGTTATCCTCCATAGAAATTACGAATGTACATTATACTTATTTATATTAAGCTTTTACCAAAAAATATATATGTACATGACTGTTAATTTGATTGTATTTGTTATTATTGTATTCATTATAACGTGACCAAATGTATGTATGTAAAACATTTTAGTGTTTAGACGATGTACACTGTACAAGTCTTAATAAATATTTGTCTTGTCTTGTCTTGTCTTGTCTTGTTATACATATTTCATTTAATTTGTTAAATAAGTTTATATAAAACAAATTGAAGTTTGAGACATATCTGTGCCAAATAGGTTGAAATCCTATGCTGTTAAATACATTTTCAATTAAAAAATTGTTAAGTTCTAAAAAAAAAAGATTTAAACGTGTTCTTTAAATAAATACAAACATTTACAAGGTTTAGAAACGCTTAACCTTTCATGTCAGTGAATAAGTTTATCACTAGGCAAGATAAACATTGATTAACGAGAAGCGTTAATTACTAATTAGCGTCACATCATTTTATTGTTGTTTTTTTCTTCGTTTTAGTTTAACATTTTAATTGCTATATAACTGAGTTTAATTAGAATCTCGAGGTATTCATAACGTCATGACGTCAAAATAATGACGTCATTTCACAATTTTGAGTCCGGCATCGTTGATGGTCCGCTTTTTTACTGTATTAAATAGGAAACCAGTGAATTTCTAGAGTAGTATTTTTTACTGTTTAAAAACAGTGAATTACCAATTTTATTTCAATGATATTTATCAATAAATCATTGGAAAGCATAACAATAAAAAACACTATCACTTGGGTGACAATACATATATTATCAGTTCTCATAGCACGCTTTGGTTTCAATAAATACAATCAAAAAAAAGTATCCCACGAAACTTAGCGTTTGGACGTTGAATTTTGTGTGCAATGTCTTTTACAAGAATGTTTCTGATAAACACAGTGTATACGTATGATCTCGTTTTCCGCATTACACATGTTCATGCTGTTTCCTCAAGTGTTCATGCTTCAAGAGTGAATAAAGTTGACTTCACTTGACTTCACTTATGATTTGCATATATATTGTATATGAGATGCCCTTAATAAAGGGCATAGAGTTTACATAGGAATTACTCTACTGCTGAAAAAGTGGAGGCATATTTTTGTTTTTAGAAGCTATTATTTTACATCATCGAACTATTTTCCGAAAATACTGTTTGGCAATATCTCACACAGGTTAACAAAATCGCACGTATTTCAACTTCAAGGGTGATAATCGATGCTAAGTTCCATGTTGCCATACTTCGTTGTATTGATTAATTGTGATTTTCATAAAATATCTGAAAATGAGCCAGGTATATAATAGATTTAAGTGCAAAGTGCGAACGCATATCTTCGCTGTTCTATGATCGTATTTACACGTGTGTCTGATACCGATGTATTTTTTTGAATGTAACTAATGGATTTTAAGTTAAATGCATCACATTATGACAATATAAGATCAATATGTCACGTTTCCAAGCAAACATAGCAGTAATATTGAAGTTGCTATGATGATCTTATCACAAAGGGGAACGGCCTTTGTACTTTGCGCTATTTAACTGTTACATACGTGTCCTCTATTTCAAGATAATCCATGAAAACCATTATAATCGATACGTCGCAGTATGCCAACGTGGAATGTGCGCGTAGCTATTACCACTATTGAACTGGTGTTGCAGGTGTTATTACAATATGGTAATTGTTTTATTAAATCAAAGCAATACATTCAAATATTCATGGACAGTGAACCTAAAAAAATGTAACGCGTATGATAGTTAGTAGATGCTTAAAGGGACTATGTCAACGAAAATGTGATCTCCATTAGCAATTTTAATGTTATTATGTTCAAGAAATGAGCAATACAAACGCATAAACAATAAATAACTTATGACTAATTTGCTACATTGTGCGAATTTTGATAAAAACCGATAAAAAAAATACTTGACAAAAAACCACCGATTGTGTATCGAACTCACGACGACGACAAATGACAATAGACAGCGCTGTAACCAACTGCGCTATTCTGACGTGTGAAAATGAATGAGTATACTATGGTTTATTAGATACCCACACATCTGGCGTCAAAGTGTAAACAAGAAAAAGGCCAAACAAACACCACATAAATTATAAAATGTTTTTTTTTCTCACAATGCATAAACTCTTTGTCCATTATTTGTATATTATTTTAACCTTTATTTTATACCACTATTAATATTTAATTTTCATATTTTTTAATGCAGTTTCCCCTTTGGGGCCCTTTTCGTTGATAAATTACCTTAAAAATGGGTAACCGCCCACCATCAATTGAAAGCGCTACATCGTGAATCACTTGAAACTATTGTAAAACATGACATGCCCGTTTCTGGAAAACACGCGTTGCGGAATAGAGAGAGTCGTGATCCACATATATGTTGAAATATATGTTTTTAAAATGTTAATTGGAAGGTACGCGTTAAACACGTGTTGTGGGCATTCCTTCATTGAGCTGTCATGGGCTGTTTTATTTATGTCATCACCGAATGGCGAAAGGAATTAATATTAATATTGCTTAGCTTAGCAAACTGGCAGGGCACTACGTTGTTTGTTTGTTTACCTCCATGTCTCTTAACAATCAGTTTATAAAAAAAAAAGCTTCGATACGAGTAAATGCTACTTTACGTCAAATTTGCAAACTTCAACTTAGTGTAGTAATATTGAACAATATGCATTTTGCTTACTTAAATGTATTATGAACACAATATTGTTGCGGGTCAGGCTGGCTGGCTTTCGCGGTGACTCCTGCGTGGTTCAGTGTTGGTTATTCTGGGATGGCGCTGAGGTTGCTGCTGATGCTACTGGTGTTTCTGCTAGCAATGCTGCTGCTGCTGTTCCCAGTAATGCTGCTGTCGCTGCTTGTACTGTTGCTGTTGGCACTGCTGCTCTGATGATGATGTGGCTGCTTATTCTTATTGTATTGTGCATCTATTTTATATTTGCTACCGGCTACAACTCATGTTGACTCTCAACAATGTTAAGCACTTCCTGATTCATACTGAATTCGAAAGTAGATCAGATTATCTTTAAAATAATGTTGTAATAAAATAGAAATATTTTAAAAAGGTAACAAGTTTCAAATACCTCTCAGTATTCCTCATTTGAAATAATTTAAACGCATGATTCTCCTGGTACAGATAGCCTAGACCTAAATTCAAGTTTGCAATAATGTTGCTAAGCAACAAACAAAGAACGAGTACCATATACACACGCGCATGGGTAACTGGGTAAGTTTCGATATATTTTAGCAGACAACAGCTGCAGGATTGTAATGTAGCCAGTGGTGTATCTGTTTACAGGTAATCTACAACGATATTCATTGCAGTTGTGAATACCAGTGTGGAAACACAAATTTAAAATTAGAGTTAGACATTACAAAAACGAAATGTTATTGCAACGTAATATGTGTTAAAGTTGGCAATGTTTTTCCTCAGTTATTAAAGGGACCCCTACAACGAGAATTCGAGACCGACTTGATGAACTCCAAAAAGATGTGTTCATTATGACATATTGAATGAATTTAAAATATAGCTTCCTAATATAGTAACACAATCTTCGGGACAGGTTGCAAAACTCGGCCATCCTGAAGTTTCTAATACGCAGCAGGTTTCTTGTAATTTGGAAGATAAAGTGAGCACACACGTTATAAACGCATTTTAAATTGAAAGTGCTGTTAACATGACATGAAGTTCATGAAATAAAACAGCATAACCTCACGCAGCCAAAACGACATAAACTATCTTAAATGTCAAATTTCCAACCATGGCATACACCCATTATGACAGGTAAATTCAAGTGTAAACTTATTTTATTTTAAAATTAAACTGAATTCTTCGTCCGATAGGCATGACTCATTGCTGTTTAGGAATGATTTTGGCTTTTTGGTGCGAGAGATCCGAGTTTATATCCCGGACGAACACAACACGTTGTCGCTAGAGACACTTGCTCTGCAAGTCTATACACACTTAAATGGTATATGCTATCCAGACTAAATGAATATGGTCTTTTCAAGACCTCTCTTTGGTGGCATACAATATCGTTAACATGAAAATTGTCCTGGACTTTAGGAACGTTTTACTTTAACTTGTTATTGCTACGGGTGCCGTGAGAGTTAACCCGGATAACGTTAAGCTCTATCATTCGGTGTCAAATGTCGCAGAAATGTGTGCCGTAATTCCGGGACTCGAACCAGGGATGTCTAGCTAGCTTGGCGCTAACCGGTTGTTACATAGCCTCTCTTCATTAGTGAGCTAATTAATAGTGTGGCATACGTATGGCCCATCTTTGGAACAATTTTATCGTTTAAGGTAGTCAATGAATATCCTTCTTGAAAGATTATATATCTTTCACACGTGATTTCATCCATTCGTATTTTGGTTTGCTGTTTTTATTGTATTGTTTCTGTTATTAGTAAGATTATTATTCTAATAATAATAATAATAAGACAAAGAAGAAGAAGAAGAAGAAGATGATGATGATGATGACCAAGTTAATCTACGGTTTATTTGGAAAAAAAGAACGTTCGTTCAATCGAGCAACATTATGGTACATTAAAACAATAGTAACAGCGTGTGTATGATGCACTATGAAGGTCGTAAATGAAAGACGCTGTATAATACAGCATCATACTGGTATATTCAGTATGATACAGCTTCGTATACGTATGTTTTCTGGGATTCACATACAAAGTCAGTATACTACAGGGTATTACATAAAACAAATTAGTATGATACAGCTTCGTACACGTATTTTCCAGCATCATCTAGAGACATACAAAATAGCATTCTTAGTATAGAAACGTAATCTCGATTTTGAATTTAAAAGAAATTCGTCAATGTAGTTTGGGTTTGTTTTGAGAACAAAATATAGGGATCGTCTGGGATTTGAAACCGGGACCTCTTGCACCCAAGTCATATCCCTTAGCTTAGCAATTTGAAATATCAAGAAAACTCACATCGAAGTAGCACACTAGTGACAAACCTTAGCTAGGTTTGAATATCTAGATGTAGTCATAGCCAAATATATATGGTTCGTTGATCTAGGGGTATGTTTCACGCAAAGGGTGCAAAAGGTTCTCGGTTACAATCCCGGATAAGCCCCACTTTGTGTCATTTAACACATGACCTAAATTCAGAAAGGGATATAAAAATATGCCTCATAAAATCACAGCATTGCATTTAATATAATAAATACGGAGATATATTATGAACTTGAAAGCATTCGGAATGCCCATGCATCCGCGAAGATAGGTACACGTGAATTGTGTAGGGATTAACTTTGTAAGAATACCCCAATAATGATCAAAAAAGATATTTATAATTCTGGCGTCAACATGTACAACAAGATAATGGCGAAACAAATACGACCAACATTGTATAATGTTTATTACCAGCATGCACAAACAGTTTTCTTATTATATTATTATATAATACCGTGATTTTACCCGTATTATATGTCAGTATGATTATATTAACACTCAATTATTATATGGTTATGTCACTCGGGGCCCTTTTTGTTGGCATAATCCCTTTAAGCATGTCCATTTACCAGAGGTCAAACTTTGAAGTCGAAGCTGGACCAAAATTGTTCTTGCAAACTACAGTGTAATGTTTAGTATATCAAGTTATTTGTGTGATAATATTATGGATATAAAGTATGGACATATAACATACTATGAACGTTTTGAAGACAACCATTGATTATTAATAATATATACATGATATATACTGGGCAGAATTTGCTTTATTTTTATATTTAATTATTAACGTTTTTCAAATCAAATGTGTTTATGATTATACAACTTAAAGTTTCGCATAGTCCAAATGCTATATAGAAATAAGCAGCAAACATTTATCGGTGCAAGCGAAACATATTCACATTCGGGATATATTAGAGTACGCTGAACTTATTTTACGTTTGCAGTTATGTTGCTTAGCAACAAACACTGTAATGAGAAATCTAAAGACAACAGCATACAAGTGCTAAAAGCTCCAATGTTGTTGTTTTTTTCAAATTCTCAGCAGAAATCATATTGTTGGAAGTATGAGAACGTGAAGTGTTTGGTTGGTTTCAAGCACTGTATGTGTAGCTATTTGTAATTGTGACGATTTATTCGGAAACATAATGTTATAATTATTATAATCGTTGCAATTGAAAGCAAAATGCTTTTGCAACTAATACTTTTATCTTTACTTGACAATGTATATTCGCAGTTATTAAGTGGAACATCAAATTCTGCAAAGATTGGATAAACTTGAAAACGATATGTTCATTATTCGAAATGACACATTTCAGGAGCTTCGAGAAGAATTTAAAAGGATTGTTTGACGATTTGAAGGATGAAGTGCGTGATTTGCGAACGGATCTAAAAAAGGAAACTGAATTTAGACGAGATGACATATCCACACTTTCTAGCATGTGAACAGGATCTTCTTGACAGGTTGCAAAACCGGACCAAGACCATCCAGAAGTTGTTATTGCATAGCAGGTTTTATGTAATTGTGATTATAATAATAATAGGTTTATTTCAGAATACATTAGGCTTTAAGCCCATGAGTACACATACATATAATACACTATATTGTCAACAGTGGTCAATGACATGCAGGCATATAAATATACTGTCTTAAGCAATACCAATTTAAAATGTATAATGAAAGAATTGATAACCCTACAAACAGGCATATTCAAATAAAACAGCCATTTTTAACATTTTAACACTGTTTACCAATACTAATTTAAGGTAAATATATAATTTGCATATTGAATAACAAATCAGTATCTTATTCAAATAAAAATGAATGTTCGAAAAATGTGTATACATATAGCTATTAGTGCTATGACTAAGAAACAGATAGTACTATATGGAGAGAAACTATTGATAATATAATTCAGTTCTTAATTTAAATGCTTTAATAATAAATGTGGCAAGATTTTTAATTGTCTTTTTGTCGTCAGTTTGTAAGAGTTCGATAAATTTTATCGTCACATTTTATATAGTAAGTCATTATGAGAATGTAATGATTGCGTTTAAGAAAGAAAAGTACTTTAACATGAAGTATCGACAGGAAGTTAATGATATAAGGCAACGCTATCAGTCTGAGGTCGGACATTTCAACGAAACGTTTAACGATACGGAATCCAAGTTAAATCATACGGACAATACGTTTAGATATGGACAACAATAGCGGGTTGTAATACCATGCAGAGGAATGTTCATGATAGCACTGCTGTCTGTCAAAACGATATACAGGCTATACTAGCTACAGTTCTAGAAGGTTTACGTGAATGAGTCGATGACAAATATGTATATTAATATGTTACATAAAATATCTAGGATAAGTTCAGATGCTGATAGCGGTAACAAGTCGAGCGAAATTGTTAAAAACATAAGAGATTTTGGTAAACTGCATACAAGTATGCACTCAGATTCATGTGACGGTATGGTTAAGAGTTGAGAACATACCATCTATTCTAGTGAGTATCCGTACAGTATGCGGGTTTATTGCGAGGTCGACATCATGAACAGACGGATCTGTAGACTTCAATAGGACATGGGCAGATTACAAAGCAGGCTTCGGTGACTTGAATTCTGGTTGGGTAATGAGCAGATCTATCAGCTGACTAAGGACAGACCGAGAGAACTGAGGATTGATATGGAGACATTCGATGGACGTAAGGCGCATGCGCTGTATTCTGAGTTCGGTATTTCATCAGAGGCTGAGAAGTACATACTCAGAGTGGCCGGATACACAGGTGATGCAGGCGACTCGCTACAAAATAGTTTCCACATACATAATGGTCAACAGTTTTCAACTTTCGATGCAGATAATGACAATCACAATCGTTGCTGTGCATGCATATATGCGAGAGGCTGGTGGTATAATAATTGTTTAACAGCTCATCTGAACGGTATATATTTTTATGAAAGCTACAATGTTCCTTGGGCGCTAGGAATCAAACGGTACACATTGACTTACTACGATAAGTCTTAGAAAATTGTGGAAATGAAAAAATACTAAGTGTGCATTGTACTTAGATATAATAACTTGCCCATAAGCAGTTACGACAAAGAAGCAATTGATATATTAGTTGCATTGTGTTGTTAATACTCACAAATGTCAGTATATGTTTGCTTTAACTTGCTATATTTATAAAAATACAATTTGTTTAATGCTTCGACAATGCTATTTATTATGTGTTAGAATTAAATACACGCTTGTGAGGTCAGATCTGTCAGTGTAATCAAACGGAATAGAATAAAAGCATACGTAAGACATATGTTATCAATGCGTTTCTTATTGCACATGACTATGAGATAATATGTAAGTGTATAAACTTTCATTATAAAAATAAGTGGCATAATGGTTACGGAAATTGTCTTTAGTAGAATTTTGATTTCCATGATAAAACATTCATCGACCGAAAATTCAACCCAATGCCCGCGCGTTCAATAAAACTTTTTTAATAAAATATATGTCAATATATTAGGTTGTGAATAGTCTTACCGGAAAGCCCTCGTACTGGTGTGGAATGAGTAATCACTTTTTCCATTATCCCCGCTCCAGTATGTGTATAAAACATTTAATATTTGGCACATTAGCCAATGAAATGGCCTTTAGGCGGTAAACATCATATACTCGATAGTTCCCGAAATATATCGACCTGCTTAACTTCGAGCTTCATTGTATTTGATAGAGACATGATTGACATTTCTAAGATTGCTTTCTAAAATCATCCTGCTATGTCACATATGCAGAAAATACCGAAAGTCAGGATGCGATCAGTTTGAAATGTAGTGTAAACTGATATACTTATTTAATTTAATGTGTGGGATATGTTTAAATAGAATAAATTATAGGTTATGAAAAACCTATGACAAATAAGTTCAAAGTGTATACAACTAATAAATTCAGTATACAAATTGTTAAGTTTTTTTTAAACTTGTATTTAAAAAAAAGATTAAAAAACAGAACTCGATGAGGTTCGGACCCGCTGAAACGTTATTTGCTGTCTACACGTTTAACACTAGACAATGTAATCGTTAATTAACGAAAAGAATAAGTCATCGTTGCATCTACTACAATCTACTTATGTGTTGGTTTTATGTCGGTTAACTACCGAATATATTAACGAAAGTCAAAGTGTCAAAGGCCAATGTTGCCGTACAATATTACAAACCAAACAAAAAAATACTTCTGGGACATTGTATTTATTTTCAATATAAAACTATCAATTGTGAGTGACAATAAATTTATCAGTCGTCTTGTTTCAATCTATACACTAAATGTTTTGTATGTTATTTTTTTTTTTTGATTAAGACATTGGATATCTGCCATCGCGTTACACCTACGTATTCCTATATATTATACCCACGTTGTTTTCCTCATGTGTTTATACTTTGTGAATATGTATTGAGTGTATAAAAATTTAATTGACTTATCTTGTATTTTTCATAGCATTGTACATACAATTGGTTGCCTTAAATTAAGGATAAACAGTGTGCAATAGGAACTACTCGACTGCTGATAAACAGTGTGCAATAGGAACTACTCGACTGCTGATAAACAGTGTGCAATAGGAACTACTCGACTGCTGATAAACAGTGTGCAATAGGAACTACTTGACTGCTGATAAACAGTGTGCAATAGGAACTACTCGACTGCTGATAAACAGTGTGCAATAGGAACTACTCGACTGCTGATAAACAGTGTGCAATATGAACTACTCGACTGCTGATAAACAGTGTGCAATAGGAACTACTCGACTGCTGATAAACAGTGTGCAATAGGAACTACTCGACTGCTGATAAACAGTGTGCAATAGGAACTACTCGACTGTTGATAAACAGTGTGCAATAGGAACTACTCGACTGCTGATAAAACCGAAGTTCCTCATTTTGAAACTATACTGGTATCGCAGCTATTATTTTGTATCGTGATCTAAAGATATTGTATGTTAATATCTTAAATGCCCATTCAGCTTCATAACATTTCTCGTATTTCAACTTGAGTTGCACGTGTATTATATTTTGGCAATAGTTGCTATTATATCAAAATAAATATTTGAAACACAAGGGAACTTACTTATTGATAGTTAACATAAAAATGCAACATGCATAGTATTAAGTAGATGTTTAAAATGAATAATTGCCCACCATTACATTTAAAACATGCCGAAGTGAATGAAAATATTCCAAAACATGAAATGCCCATCTCTGGTGATTTGAGGAAAAGAGAAAGTCGATGTCCACAAATATGTCGACATATATGTTTTTAAAATGTAAATTGGAAGGTAAGCGTTAAACACGTGTTGTGGGTAAGAACTTCAAAGCAACTATAATGTTTTGGGTTAAAGCAACACATCTTAACACTGCTTTCCTTAATTGAGCTGTCACGGGTTGTTTTATTTATGTCATTAATGGCGAAAGTCATTACCATTGTTATTGTTCAGGTAAACAATTTGACAGGGCGATACGTTCTTGACATTAGCGTCTGTTTGACGTTAACTACGTAAACCTATTGTTAGTTTATGATCATGCGCTCGTGCTACTTTGCCCAATATCGTACAACCTGCTAAATACCAGCCTGTGAATGACAAATTGGATGGGAGAGAGCAAACAAGGCGTTATTAATCTGTAAAATTGGAATTTAAAAAGAAACTTATGTAAGTATAATGTATTTATTTATTTATTTATTTATTTATTTTTATTTATTTATTTATTTATTTATTTTATTTATTTATTATATATTTATTTATTTATAAATATTTATTTATTTATAAATATTTATATATTTATATATTTACTTGTTAGTATATTTATATATTTATATATTTATATATTTATATATTTATATATTTATATATTTATATATTTATATATTTATATATTTATATATTTATATATATATTTATTTATTTATTTATTTGTTTACTTATTTCATTCTATCAGTTATTAATGCATTCACTAATTCAGGCGTTTATTCAATCTTTGTTTCACCAACTAAAGAGGTTCCCAAATATATTTTCTATATATACATGCATAATTTAAGAATAACACTTACACAGATGCAGTGATTTGATAAATTGCATAATACAGTTAAACATGATTTTCATTTTATATAACGTACTCAGCTGGAGTTTCATTGACTCTTGCTTTACGAAAGCCTTTGCCATTTGATATTAAACGTTTTGTTATTACATTTTCTTTACGCGTGCGCGTATTTTGCCTTCTTATATTATGTGATCATTGGTCGCTTGGATGACAATAGACCACATAGTTTCTATTTTTCAATGCAGTTGTCACAATTTTAGAAAACATATGAACACATAATTGCAGCGAATTCACATATGTTTCTGTTTGGAATGTTTGTGTACGTACTAATTAAATTCAAAGAAGTTAACACTGAAAATTATCTAAAATGTTGTCGACTGCAATCAACAGTTTTATAAAAATCTTAATGTTCCTTAACTTACCCTACTCATTGTTCATTCATCATTTTTAAATTGTACTCGCTGCTTTTGAATAACAAAAACAAAGGTTTATGTATTGTTACCGGAACAAAAGTATGTAAAAGAATAAGCTTTCATCAGCATCAGTAGCATCATCACCATCAAATTGTGTTTTGCATTTCCTCAAATACATTCATGGAGAAACTTTCTCTTCCCAGAAGGTTACCCAGAGTAAACCTCAAATTCAACCATGTACTCCAATATCCATTAAACACTTAACAATTATTATGAAATCGTCCTAATTTCTAATGATAAAGTTTATAATTCTAATATAAATACTGACAAATATATTACATCTCTCTTGGCGGTAATTCATCACACGCAAGTTCCCAGATTGTTCATGACATATTAATTAATAAAACCGTAAATTGATTATGCTCAACTTTTGCGGCGTACCAACAACATCCTTGAGACGATAGGCTCTTAGCTTTTCATTGCTTTGCTTTACATAGAGAAGTATATGCAGCATCATGATACAATCCACTTCCAATATCATCGGTACCATATTCACCTACCAATTCTTAAACTTAAGAATATTCGTAAAACGCAAGACTGAAAACGGTTCTGTTCTAGAAAGGCAATTTATTTTAGTCTTTCTTGGTATTTACTATCTCTAATAATAGTATAATTCGTTATTTTGAACGATTTGTTAGTGGCGTATATACGACATTGGTACCAGTATGTTTGTGAACAAGCACTGATTTTTGTTCTTGAGTCTAAGTCTAGTTTTTATTATTAAGTCGAAGAATGGGTTGGCTGAACATTTGGTCGTTTTGTATCGTAACCATTCTTGTCAAAAGAGTTATAATATTTACTAGATATCCCAAATGTGTCCATTGAAATCCAGAATGTTTCATCAGCATATGTGCAAAGACGGCATATAGCTCCTTCTGACTCAAAATGGACGATATATGTCAAAATAGTGTCCCTTTTGTATTAAGCATGGTAGTCATGAGGTTAAGGTGATATCGGAAACATTAATATACAATTTAAATTATTTATCGTATGTATATCGACTTATAAACAACGGTTTGGAGTTCTGATGGGTAGGGATTAGATCACGAGGGCGTTCGCTCGAGTGGTTCTATAACCGCCTATCAGAACTGCAAACCATTGTTTATTTTCAGATAAACAATCACAATGCAAAACCGCCTATCAGAACGACAAACCGTTGTTTAGTTCCAGATAAACAATCACATTGCAAAACCTATTTCGATTCTGACTTGACCTGACAATAAATTCTGCAATTACAACGCGAACTATATTTTTTTACAGTTTCTCTTCTCTTTTTGTGTTGATAAATGATGTTCTTTGTGAATAGAAAACTCTGTCTTTTAATTGAGACGTTGAATAATATAATGTGTTGTATTATTTTAATAAGGTTCATGATAATAACGCTGATGGAACGGCTGGCGTTTCTTTCTGTGACGAGATACACACACGTCTAACCCTACAGGCTTGATACATGAACTTATACATGTGTCATATGTCTGTATCAAATTTAAAATAATAAACATAATTCCAGTTGTATAGAGCTATCATACGAGATTTGCATAAACATGATTGAAGTTTTAGACTGTGAGGCAGCGCATTTAACGGTCAAAAACGGGCAAAAACGAGTACTACATTTTTTAAGAAAATGGTATAATTAAAGAAATAATTTTCGAATTATTTGTATTTCTGGTGCATAGGAATTAAACCAAGTGACTTGAGTCCAAGTAGTAAAATGGCCACTTGTTTTATTGCTGGTTTGTTATAATTATGCTATTTCTTTTATTACACTTTTTCATCAAAGTCGCCGACTCCACACATTAGCACCTATATGAAAGCAATTACAACCAATGTCTGGACGCGCTTGTAACCTGTCGCATTAAATCGCACTGACCAGTCAATACACAACATCAGTATTACCCATTGGCCATCTCCTGTCAAACGGGCGATTAGACAATTCAAATAAGTATTGTTTTTAACTTGGATTTGGACACTTCATGGCTAAATAATGTGTTGACTTTGTGTTTTGCTTCATACTCGCATATACTTGTAATGTTGTATTCTTTCTGTCTATCTCTGTTTTGTCTGTGTTTTTTTATAGATGGTATTATTACCTGAGTATGTATAATCATTGCAAACAAATTTCATTTTCTTACGTTTAATATACCACCAGAGGTAGTATTCCAGAAATATATTAAGTGAAATTTTAGCCTTAGCCTTAATATATTGTTTTCTCTAGCATTGTATGCCATGTATACATGAAATTCTGCTTAGTGTTCACTAATTATCAGTTATTTATTAACCATTTTTAACTAAACTGCAATCGAATTCATTACTCAGTATGTAGTTTTACAAATATTACCTTACAAAAATCGGAACTTGAGTGATAATATTTTAAGATAAACTTGACATGTTTCTGGAATATGGCCCCAGAACTCAGTTGCTCAAAACTTTAACAGCAAATTAAAACATCAGCCCCCTAATCAAGATTATGCAAATTAGATATTGCATTTATGATTTGAATAAATTCTTAATATAATGAAAAAAAATTAAGGAAAATAAAAATATTTGACTGGCGAGCAAAACGGTCTTAATTTAATTTTGATGCATTCGCTGAATATGCCGTTAAAATATGTGTGCGCGTTGGCTCTAATATATTTAATTCCATTAAATAACCTCGGGATATCCGTTTCAAGATCTTTTTGCATGAACACTGTATATGAACATGTGCGTGTTTAATTACGAACATAAATGAAACTACAGTTGTATTATGAACGCTTAGAGGTTAAAGTGATATATTTAAGTCAAGTGATTAATAGCTCTAATTATAACAAAACACATGAGCTCAAATTACGTTGTACTAAATTTGCTTTGCTTCTCTTTCAGATAGCCTTACCTAACATTTGCATGTCAACATGGAAAATAGAAATGGAATACGACTAAGGGAGGTTGGTGACACCAACAAGAAATCGACCAAGGAAACGAATGCATTCGATGCGAACGGTCCTGTTGCTGTGGAGATGAGCGAAGAGTCTAATAAAAAATCAGAAAACACCAAACAGCTTAATGAAGAGAATGATGAAAATAAAGGAAAAGTAGCAGAAAATTCCGATTCAAAGGGGAAATTTCATAATGCAAAGGCGCTGGTTAAGTTTTGTATGTCGCCCTGTCTAACAAGTCATAACCCATTGCCAGAAGACCCCAACCTTTGGCAGAGAGTATGCCACGCTTTCCGGCTGCCACCCCACGGAAACTTTGCATTTTACATCCAGTTCGCTGTCGTGTGCTTGCAGATATGGGTTGTTCTCTATTGTTTATCGCACCGCGAGGCGTTTCCAGGGGGAAATCTTTACTCCCTGCTTATTCTGTTCATGTGTTGCGCCGTCGGTGGTTACCTCATTTCGTTTGTCAACCTGCCTCCTTTGCTAGGTAAGAAATTACGTTATAATATCTCGGCAGTGTATTCATTTGTCACATTATATTTCAGTTGTTGTGTTGATGTTTCTGTTATTATGCGTTGTTTTTTTACATACGAAATTTAAAAAACAGATATCTCATGTGTACCTCTATCATGGTATTAGACGATAAAAAAATTGTATAACTTGATTTATATTTATCATCTCTGATTTTCAAATGCCGAAAATCAAGGCAAACACAAAGCAATCATTTATTTTCCATCAGCACAACCAACATATATTCTCACACGGCCTTTGTCTTCAATAAATCTTATCCGCTAAAGTCCTGGGAAAAGCATATAAATCATTTCAATCACTGCCATCTTGTTCACCGCACCAGGAGCCGTAAACCAGTAGCATTTATATAAAAATAAATAAACGTGAGGTATTTAGGCTGCGTGGAAAATAAATAGACATGACTAATGCTATGCATAAGTTTGTGGTTCGTTACAAAGCTGTGATGAATGATGACAAGCTATTAATTAGGTCACCATTATAAACCTGTTAATCAAACCACGAAATAAACATCTGATCATCAATACCAGCATCATTATTCCCATTATAATCTTTTTCATCATCATCGTAAGTAGCAGTATCAAGTTCATCATCATCAGCAGCAAGAGCAGCAGCACCAACATCATGAACAAAAAAGTAATCATCACAATGTTATCACCTGCAGTAGAAATATGTCTCACCTTCTCAGTTATTGTGATGTATAATTATTATTTACTTTTTTTCGCATCTTGTGTTATAAATTAAAGGGCCGTTTGTTAAACTCCCATTATGCTATTATAATGTGTACATAATTTAAAGGATATAGTTTTAAACTTTTGGAAATGTGTTTTTTGTATAGCAGGAATTGGAAACAAATAAAATAACCGACGTTTTATTGAATTTTATTAACAAATATCGACATTGTCACTATATAGCGAAAGTAGGTCGTACTGTTGAACGTCCGACTAGATGCTTAAGTGGTATGTGTGGCTGAAACATACTTGTTAAGACATAATAACGTTAAATATAAATAAAATGTCGACATGATGATGTGTTTCATTTTTCGCTGGATAAATGAGAGAAAATCTCAAAACTTAATACAAATTGATCCAAAAGGACGGTAATAAATGGCAAAATTGTATTTTCAAACGATTCACGAGATTTAACTTCTATATTAAACAATAGTGCTTTAAAGAGGGACTGTACGATTTTAAAACTTCGAGTCTCGTTCGTTACACACCAAACAAAATTAGCTTTGTATAACGTCAAAATCGACAACATCTAGTTATCGAAAATAAAACACATTCTACAACAATGGCTACATTCGGTTTGAATTAGGATAATAAGAATTGCGTATGCGCAATCTGTTGATATGACTCATCGAGACGCTGTAAATACCGATGCTATATTAATTACTGCTCAGTGAAATTTTATTTTAGTTTAAAATTTCTCTCTAAATACGCATTTCTGAACAAAAGATTTCATCAACAATTTAAATTATTATGATTTTATTAATCAAAACACGATGAATTGCTTATAATAAATGTTTGATTTTACACTATAATTTCATAGAAAAAAAATCGTACAGTCCTTTACTTTACGTTTCAGGAATGTTGATTTTGGGGTTGATGCTAAGGAACGTTCCTGGGCTGAAGCATGTTGGAGAGCACATCGACGCCAAGTGGTCCGGAACTCTGAGGTAACTACTGTCTGAATTTACATGTACATGTAAAGGTGACATAAGAAGTCTCAAAGCAAAAATTATGAATTCAGTCAAGTGGCAGATTAATACGCCATGGGATAAATTATGGTCACATGCATATGCCCTTAGTTTTAACATAATTTAATCCTTCTTTATTTGACACTCCCCAAACCTGGAGAATTGAACTCCTGTGAATTG
The DNA here is from genome assembly GCA_027627225.1 of Congeria kusceri. Taxonomy (NCBI): domain Eukaryota; kingdom Metazoa; phylum Mollusca; class Bivalvia; order Myida; family Dreissenidae; genus Congeria; species Congeria kusceri. The sequence continues at coordinate 37,794,096 of CM051040.1, read as the reverse complement.
GCATCCCGTTGTGGCCACAGTGTGGACACAGCATGGCGACCGTTGTGGCCACAGTGTGGACACAGAATGGCGACCTTTGTGGCCATAGTGTGGACACAGAATGGCGACCCTTTTCAGTTGAGATCAATACATTGCTGCAAATGAAACAGTGCGATTGCAGATAATCGTAAGAGATTTTATGGTGGACCAATACACAGAGTGGAATACCTCCGTGGACGGGACGGATATTCCTTAAACTAGGCCTTTAAATGCTTGTTTCATGTGTATATACTTGTGTCGATTTGTCAACATGACGGTGCAACGGTAATGTATCTTTAACCTCGTAAGCTTATACAAAAGCAATACTCCCAATGTTTTGCAGGAAAGTTGCGTTGACGGTAATCCTAACCCGTGCAGGCCTCGGTTTGGACCTCGTGAAACTCCGGAAGTTGTCGTGGGCGGTCGTGCGTTTAGCGTTCCTGCCCTGCACAGCTGAGATCGTCACCGTAGGGGTCGTGTCTCATTTCCTGTTGGGATTGCCCTGGGTTTGGAGCATGATGCTCGGGTAAGGACAGTGGCTTACTGTGAAATTATTGTATTTCGCTGCGTCCAAATTTCGCGCATTCTTAAAAAAGAGCTAATTGCGCGGTCTTAAATTCGCGATTTTTTCATGTTCATGTGTATGTCTTAAATGATATTTTCACATAAAGGAACATTTAAGCCGTATCTTAAAATTGCGCGAAATACATCATCATTAGTTCACCGCGAAATAAAAGGATGTTACAGTATTCCAGAAACATCTTTAGTGAAAATAAATATATCCTTAACTTTAAAATCATCGTATTTCTTTAAAACTTTTTATCCCATGTGTGCATAACATCGTGCTCAGTGTTTATTAAATATCAGCAATTAAAGAGGAAGGGTTGGGATTTCCCTGGGTCCGGAGCATGATTCTGGGGTACGGGTTACAGGGAGTTTGTTTGCTAATTATAAGCCAATTGAAATCGGGTTAAGATATATTTAGTGGTATTCACTATTCAAACTTACATACGACATTTGAAGGCATTGTAAAGGTCAGGCGATTTTTCCAGATTTTTCAGGGTTTTTTCTAGTTTTAACGACATCAATTATTTCCGTCCATCAAGCTTTACAAGTGCTTTGTAATCTTTAACACGTGTTCTGTTCTGAAAACTAGGCAAACGGTTAAAGGTTAACACTTAAGCATGTCGTATTCGAGAGTAATTATTGGAAAAAAACAACACCAGAATAAATGACCAGTAGATACAAGTCAATCAAGGATTGAGATGACCAATTATGGGTTTATATTTCAGTGGTAAATAATAGCACTTGGTTGCATAACCCAATCAATTTACTTCAAATCCTTGGACAAACAACCTTAGACAAATACAATGGCGGAGCGATCTATTTGTTGCTACTGGTTAAATAGCATGCAATTGGCATTTCTTGAAACTTCTATTTTAGATCCGTCCTTGGTGCGCTGTCACCGGCTGTTACTGTTCCGTCCCTCGTGAACCTTCAAGACCAGAAGTACGGCATTGCTAAAGGCATTCCCACAATGCTCCTCGCTTCCGGTGGCCTTGACAACGTTATGTGCATCACAGCATTTTCGGTGTTTCTCGGCATTATATTTTCTTCCGGTAAATGCATTTTTCTGTTTCTTTTTGTTTGTTCTGTATTGACTGTATTTTTTTCACTAAATTCGGTTTGTATTGGTTACATTTATATAGCGTACTGGGGTATATATCACCCCCTATTTTTAACTGCATCGGGTAAAGATCACATAGAGAAAGAAAATGTTTTTAATCAAAAATAATTGTTTATGTACATTACATAAGCCAAAAATGATACAAAAAATGTTCAGCATGAAAAGTCCATTTAGTGGTTGACATTTATGCAAAAAATCCCAAATAGCAAACGGCACTCGATTTGTTTGACTGATTAATTGAATTTTAATTCCGACCGTATTAAGTTTTTAAATATCACAACGTTATTAGTCAAATTCACCAGCTAAAAGAAAATACAAAAAGTCATTTTATGCTTAAATGAACTTATAAACACTGTTGTACTCATCTTCATTTATTTAGGCGGTATTTTAGGAAAACACTATATGTTCATAAACATGGCTTGCCTGCAGACCTTATCAGACAAATATTTACGTCGATTATAACGAAATGGTATGCTGACTTCTGAATATTGGCAGAAAACTACTTAAACTGTTAATAATTAATTAATATTTAAACTCATTTACGCATTATTTTAGGGAAAACTTAATTATTCCCATAAAATGGACTTGTTAGTTGTACTGCGCAAAAGCAAAATATGTTGACGCCGTAAATAACGAATTCATATTTTGACTTGTGAAAAGTAGCCGAAAAACATTCGCCGTAAACAATGAATTATTATATTTATTTTTGAGGCGTGTCGTGGGAAACCGGGCTTAATGCATCTGCGTAAAGTGTCGTCCCGGATTAGCCTGTGCAGTACGCACAGGCTAATCTTGGACAACCCTTTCTGTTTACATTGGATTTATGTTTTGAAGAGACTTCCTTGAAACAGAAATTACCATAACAGCGGAAAGTGTCGTCCTGGGCGACACTTACGCTCATGCATTAAGCCCGGGTTTCCCACGACACGCCTTATTTGTTTACGCACTATTTTAGGGGACAGTCTGGCACTTACGATTGCAAAGGGGCCTCTTGGAATCGTCGTGGGCATCGCATATGGATTCGTGGCCGGGGTGTTTCTGTGGTATATCCCATCGAAGGACGGGGTAGGTGACAGGTGGATAGATTTCTAGCTTTTCGTAGGTCCAAATTTACAAGAAATCTAGGTCAAAAGTGATCTTAGACAGCTACGCCGAAAAATAAAAAACAATATAAAAATAAATCATTCTAAATATTAAAGGATTTCACTAGTGATCGCAGTGGTTATTGTAGGCCGCCAAGGTGAAGTAACCGCTGTGAGGAGTATGGAAAAATGTATCCTCAAACCACTGTGTACACACCGGTCACATGACATAAACGAATGCAGGGGAGATCACCCTAATGAGGTTGTGTTGCAAACTGAACGTGTATCCTTAAACTACTATAAACACCGGTCACATGACATAAACGAATGCACGGGAGTTCGCTCTAATGACGCTGTGTTGCAAACTGAACTTGTATCCTTAAACTACTGTGAACACACCGGTCAGATGAAATAAACGAATGCAGAGGAGATCACTCTAATGACGTAAACGTGAAGGTGGCAAGATACAGTTTCTTAGTTGTCGGACACAATCGGTCGGGATCTGGGCGCGAACTGCTGATCACTCTAATGAGCTTATGTTGCAAAGTGCCTCAATTTTTAACGGAGTTAGGGCCCTTTGACGTTTTTCACATAGCAGACCGTGTCTACTCTTGTTCTCCTTACGTAACCCCTGGTGGGATTTTGACTAAACTTATCAGGATTGATCAGTATCAAGTCTAGTTGTGCACGTCGTCAGAACGTCACGATCTGCAGATTTTGGGCGGAGTTACGGACGTATTCTCGTATTATATTCCCTCCCAAACGGATTTTATTCACTTATCTTATTCTCTCACAAAAACAGATTGTATTCACTTATTTTATTATCTCACCACAAAACTGTGTTTTATTCACTTACAAGTTCTTTCACCCAAACCGATTTAATCCACTTATTTCGTTACGCACCAAACTGATTTTATTCACCTAATTATTCTCTCAAAACTGACATATTCTCTTAATATCTCACGGCAAAAATGATTATATTTCCTTATTTTACTCTTTTAGTGTAACCAGGTCTTCTACCGCTCCTTGGTGTTATTACCACAATTTTTTTTAATTATTATTTTATTCTCTCATCATAAAACTGGTTTTATGTACTTATCTTATTATTTCATACCCAAACTGATTTTATTCAGTTACTTCATTTTACTCCCCAGCCTAACCGGATGTTAAGCCGCTCCGAGATGTTATTCCCCCAAACTGATTTTATTCATTTAAATTCTATCCTCTCGCCCAAAACTGACTTCTGACCCAAAACCGATTTTATTCACTTATGTTATTCTAATAAAATCTGATTTTATTTACATATTTTATTTACTCCCCAGTCTAACCGGGTGTTTTACCGCTCCTTGATGCTGATATTCGCCGCGCTCATCGCGATCTTCGGCAGCTCGGAGGTCGAACTTTCGGGCGCCGGACCCCTGGGCTGCCTCACCACCGCCACCGTGGCGGCGTACAAGTGGCGGCAGGGGCGACAACCCGGGGAGAAGGTAACTATCAAGGAAAATAATCTCCAAGAATAAGATAACTATCTGTGTTTCAATGTCTTGCCTGATTTCGTATATTGTTGACAAGCGGTGTCAGGGGTGGTAACATGGGGAGAAGGTTAATATATGTTTAACAAACCAATACCTGCATGCGTTCGGTTGTTAACAAATGGTTTCAGGCGAGATAAATAGGGAAAATGGTTGATAAGTCTGTTTTGTTTCAAAATTACATTTGATTTCACGAAACAACCCGGAGAGAAGTGACTATCTTTGTAAGAAAACATGCATACGTTTAAATTCGAACACGTAGCGCCGAGGAAGATAACCAGACAAGAGGATAAATAACTCTGTTTAAACATTGGGCAACGTTCTGCGCAGGTTGCCCCCCTTTAACTAATGATGACGGCAACATAACCAAACAACCATGAAACATCACAAAATGTTGCCTGTTGGGAGGAGCTTGTTTCAGCAAAGAGGTAAACGATTAAAAACGCGTAATGACCATTTATATAGTGGAGTAGGTAATAAAATCCTATGTAATAGTTGTAGCATACTTTTACCAACATATTTTAGTTATTTAACGAGCCCGCAGGGTGAGGTTAAATAATTAACATATTAAGGTGAAAATATGCTACAAGTGTTTAATACCATATTGAACGTGTCGTATATTGAAATTTAGTTGTCATCTATGCCACTTTTTGCACGGTTAGGCTCCGCCCACTAGTGATATCAAAACTATTGAATACCGCAAAACAAAGAAAAATCCCTATTGTTTTGTTTGTTGTGATTTTTTGCCGTTTTTAACAGTATTTCAGTCATATCACGGCGGTCAGTTAACCTACTCACATTTTTCCTTCTAAGCGGTTTACCAGTACTAAGTGCACATACCTATGCCAGTAACTGACAACTGCCCTACTTGAATCAGAGGTAGGGGGAGAATGGCTGTAGAAATAATTTCATGACAAACCCCCACACAAGTTATGTGGCCGGGCTGGGATTCGAACTCAAGTTCCCCGGATTAATAGTATAGCGCTCTACCAACTGAGCTAGCCGGGCCCGGCAAACAAATCCCTATTAAATATGGTATAAGAGAAGGTTATACAACTGTGTAGCAACGTTGTATAGGAGGTTAACCGGATAGAAGGTAACTGACTGTGTTTAAGTCACATCCGAATGCCTATATTATCTAAAATTTGCGCCATGTGAGATAATTCGAGAAAAGGGTCATTATCAGATTTACATAGTCATACATGAAAATGCATGCGGAAACCTTTTACAAGTGACGTAAGGGGATATAATGAAGGCGAAGTAAATATCAATCTCCTAGCAGAATTGGCGTTGATTGATCTCACTATACAACAAGCATAATGACAAGAATCTTGTCAAAACAGAAAAAAATGTATTTAAAGCACATTAAAGTTGATTTTTAGGACCATAAACCTAGCAATAAAGAATAACTGGCTTTTAAATAATCACACATGGGGAAAAAATATTAATTTATTTTGATTCCTATTAATGGAACTTTTTCATGCCCATTTACGCAGATTTAATCAGTTCGCAGATGTAAACAAAATTGACAGAGCGGATAGTATTGTACGTTACGTTTTGAATGTTATGATCATGCAACTAAAACCACGTGAGTTGGGGCTACTTTCCGAGCCAACTACAGAGGTGAATGGAATGTAGCCGTTGTACCCAGTTTGAGTAAATATCTGTGTAACAAAGTCATATCTGCATGCGTATTTTGTATCCAAATTGAGTCATATGTGATAATTAGGGTAAAGGTAAATATTTTCGTTACAGAGTTACATGTGCATGCGTATTTTGTTTACATCAGTCCCCAGGGAAGACGATCTGGAGATGATGTTGATTTATGTGTTAAAATATATAACAATTGTCATTATATTATTATGTATACAGATATAGAAATTCGTTCGAAAAACACACACTTATCTTCTCTTTTAATTAGTTGTTTTCTATGTTAATACTTTTTTCTGATTTGATTCTGATCGTTCGTGTTTGTAAATTGAAATTTCTTGTTTAATTAAATAACAAAAGCGGTGTTCTTTGTTAATACTTTGTTTCTGATCCTTCAGGACTCGGTTGCCGGGGTGATGGCCTTGACCTGGTTAATCGTCCAGCACTTCCTGTTCGGACTCATCGGTGCCGCGGTGAACGTTGGGAACATTAAGCCCGAGACCGCCGGTATAATTCTGCAATTGCTCCAAATTACCCTAATTACTCTATATGTTGGGACACTTAAAAATAATAATTTTTTTGGCTGTCCCAATTTTTAGAAGCAGAAAAAATAATTCCCCGAGAAAGTGTCTCAGTATTTAGAATAATCAATTGAGGTCCAAAACCATTATTTGTAAGGTTCAATTGCGTGCGTACTGGGTGTGTACATGAATCCCTATAAAACAAGTAAATCATAGATCTTTGCCCCAAGGAGTAATTTATGACGCGCCGACAAGGGGCCACATTGATGGGGTCAGCTGTCATGAGATACGGATTAATTCAATATCCACATGCGCAATCAAAACTTTGACAGTTTACTAATACATGTACATTGCAATTTATCGGTGCCAGTAAATAACAGTTAGATGGCTATTTTTAATTTCCACTCAATTGCCAATTTTTGGAAAACATTGTCATTACATTTATACACAGGAAAAAGTCTGATTTTCAAAGTGTCCCAAAATTATGAGTCACAAAAAATAATTATTTCCCAACATTTAGAGTTTCCCAACCTATGGAGTAACTAAGTATTCATTTGTGTAATATGACTTTCTGAAGTCCAGTACTTTGTTAAATTATGTATTCTTATTTATATTTTTCAGGTATCAGCAGCAGATAACTTATACGTTAAAGATATTTAAACCATATTTAAGAGTTTTCTTTGTTTTGCGGTATTCAATCACTGTGATATCACTGGTGGTGGAGCCTAACCGTGCAATAAGTAGCGTGCGAATAAATTTCAACCTAATTTCAATATCATGCTATAAACTATTACTTACACCAATAACGATAGTACCGTGAGCGCTAAACAAATTCGAATATCGAACTCCGCCATAATTGTAATCCATGTGTCGGACGAACTGCTATTTGCCCGCTAAAAGACATGAATGTAATTGTTTTTGCCAACATAAATATAATCGTTCTTACCGATATAACTTAATTTTTGGGCATTCCATGTCTTTGCCTCATAGGCAATAGGACTCCAAAATATCAACGTTGTTGATCAGCACCAGGGTTTGCCACAGGCCTGTTTCGGTTGTCTTCTAAGCAGTTAGCCGTTCACCGACATGCTTAAATAACGCCGCAATGCCTTAATTTGCAAAGCGACCACCCTTAATCCCTTTATCTTATTACACCGATCTTTAATGGAAGGGCCATTAACAAACGCCGTAGTAATTGATAAGGTCTCATTTCTATCAGTGTGATTGACAAGTAACTGAGCAGTGTAGTCTCGCCCACAACGATCTCATTAGCCAATCCCCCGGTGTCGGGAATGCCGACATGCCTTTCAAGAAATCCTGCGGGAAACCCTTTATATCAATGTGTTTTTTGTTCAAATTGTAAATGTTTCTCTTGAAAATACCTAGGCTCAGTTGCTCAAAACTTTAACGGACAATTAAGCTAACAGGCGTTAACATTTAGATTAAGTTTTTGATGTAAATTAAATGTTAAAATTTGCATTTATTTTAAATAAATTGATATGCTCAAATAATTGTCTAATGCTTCACACGCGAGTTGCTTGTAATATTAGTTTTATTTAAATCTAAAGTTAACAGGCCGTTAGCTTAACCGGCCGTTAAAGTTTTGAGCAACTGGACCCAGGGCTCATATTCACCAACCAATTCTTTGACTTAAGACTTAAGAATAAAGAATACGCTTTAAACTGTTCTGTTCTAAAAAGGCCGTAAATTTTAGTTGGTACTCAGTTACTCCAATTATACAATTCTTTATTTAGAAAGGTTGTTTTTGACATAAGCGACATTAGTACCAGCATATTTGCGAACACATAGGTATTTTTGCTAGAGTCTACGTCTATTCTTTAATTCTTAAGTCTAAGAATTGGTTGGTGAATACAAGTCTAGGTCTGGATATTGCCACATTGGCTACAGAAATCATTAATAGCAATGCTTTATTCAGCGTTTTAAACGATACAACTTAACACTTCTACAGGACTCCTAAATAACATATTGTCAACATTTTGTTCAACCAGTTACGTAAATGTGTCCTTTATTCAAATCATAAAAAAGCGGAAAACTTGAAATTTTCAGGTCTTGGCATTGCCACGTTGGCTATAGGACTCGTTGCTAGGAGCCTCGTGTCTATCAGCGTTACCATAGGAACGGGGTTCAACTGGAGGGAGAGGGTATTTGTCACACTCACCTGGTTAGCGAAGGCAACGGTGCAGGTATGTAGGGTATTCAGTACGTATCTACTGAAGGTTGTGATAAGATACAATGTCAGTCTGATTACAGGTGACCAGAAACGCACGGAAATTCACAAGATACGCGCAGAAAATAAAATCACGACGTTCGTTAGAGTTAAGAGTTTATTTGAAAATACAGTAGGCTTTAATTCCATGAGTACACATATAATACAACACAATATAGTCAAAAGCCGTCATTTACGCACACAATTAGTTGTGTACAAGTGGAAATGAACGACAGACCCATACATACATCGTATATCCATCTGCTTACGATGTCAATACGTTGATATTCGTTATTTAAACAGGTGTTTTCTTCAAATATTTGCTGCATTATTTAAGGTTACTCCATTGTATTTTTTTGCACTATTAAAAAAAAAATAAATTCGGACTGAAAGTACATTTACCACTTTACATTTTGGACTGAGTGTACATTTACCACCATACAATTGGACTGAGTGTACATTTACCAACATACATTTTGGACTGAGTGTACATTTACCTCCATACATTTTGGACAAAGTGCATATTTACCACCATACATTTTGGACTGAGTGTACATTTACCACCATACAGTTTGGACTAAGTGTACATTTACCACCATACATTTGGACTGAGTGTACATTTACCACCATACATTTTTTTTGACTGAGTGTATATTTACCACCATACGTTTTGGACTGAGTGTACATTTACCACTCTCTATTTTTAACTGAGTGTACACTCATACCCGTTTTTGAGTGTACATTTACCACTCTCCATTTTGAACTGAGTTTACACTCATACCCGTTTGTGAGTGTACATTAACCACTCTCCATTTTGAACTGAGTGTGCACTCTTACCTGTTTTTGAGTGTACATTTACCACTCTCCATTTTGAACTTAGTGTACACTCATACCCGTACAATCTTATTTGAGTGTACATTTACCACTCTCCATTTTGAACTTAGTGTACACTCATACCCGTACAATCTTATCTGAGTGTACATTTACCACTCTCCATTTTGAACTTAGTGTACACTCATACCCGTACAATCTTATTTGAGTGTCCATTCACCATCTACATCAAAACTTATCTGGATCTCTGTGAATACATTCAACAAAAGTTATAACACACCAACACGGAAATACATGTTGCATGTGATTTATTAATAAGAATTTCAGCTTGAAAAGTCAGCTATGATTATTTTAGTTATACATACATATGTTTAAACCATATTGGAAAAATACGAAAGAATTTCGTGTTACCATGGCGCAGCTGAAATTCTTATCAGAAAAGAACATTCAAAACGTTCCATTCAGTGCGTGATAACTTTTGTTGAGTGTATACAGTAATCTTACACTCGATGACAGGAACACATTTCCCGGCAATTTGTCTCCTTTGCAAGAAACAACTAAATCTACGTGTCCAGTAATCTAGATTGCAAATGTAACAATTGGATGCCAACCAGAATAACGCAGCTTGTCTAGATGTATAAGGCTTACACATACAAGTTTTTGTGCGAATTGTTTCGAAGAAAAACATTTAAGAGAGCCGAAAATAATATTTTTTTACGGATTTGATTCGATGAATAATTGGAACAAAATATTTCTTTTGGTCACCTGTGAAGCTGTCCGACTGATGCATTTAAATTGGTTTCAGTTTTTATTGTTGTTTTCTTGCATGAAACATTTATAAAACATGGTTGTAAGCATGCCAATAAACTTAAAAGTCTTGGACGTATATCTGAATAATAAACTAGCAAACATGATTTTATAATTTGGATGATTGATATTTATTTCAAAGCGCTGAATCTGTCATCATCAGTCACTGCATTTTAATGTTAAACACATACTAAGCGCTGAATCTGTCACCATCAGTCACAGCATTTTGATGTTAAACACATACTAATATCGATACTATCAGCGTACATTGACTTAGTAACCCAATAACTTGGATTATTCAATGACGATGGGAAAAAAGCTACAACGCGCATTCATTTGATGTCATTTTGATGTGTTTTGTAACGTCGTTTTATGTTTGTCTTTATAATTTGTTCCTACGTGGATTTCAAATCTATTGCAGGCAATTATATTCTTCATAAAGACTTATACAAAAAACGTGTCGGTCGGCTTATACATGTAAACCGCTCTATGGACTATTTATATCACATTAATTTGTATAATTATTGATATTACACTCAATTTCTCTTTCCAAGGCGGCCATTGGTGGCCTCGCGCTCGATCACGTGAGAGAGTCAGGTGACACGGACGGCTGCCAATTGAAATACGCCACTGACATTCTGACCATCTCGGTCCTTGCCATTATCATCTGTGCTCCCGTAGGCGCCACGTGCATCGCTGTGTTCGGTCCAAAATTTCTCGAGCAAGGTATTTAAGAAATAATAAAATTACGTTGTTAGGTGTTAAATAAACCACGGACAGAGGTTTAGATGCGTAGGAATTAAATCACGAGTGCAAAGCAACCCTCAACATCTGTTTTAGCAATTCGTGTTGACACTTGATTGATAGGGAGTTAATTGGGTCTGATAAAGAAGTTATATAGACGATTAACGCGGGAAACTCTTGATAAATCAAATTCGATTTATCGTTGTTTATCGGCCAATAAACAACGATTTGGAGTTCTTATGCGTAGAAATTGAACCACGAGGGCGTTAGCCCGAGTTGTTTAATAGCCACGTATCAGAACGACAAAGAGTTGTTTATTGGCCGACAAACAACGATAATGCAAACGTTATTTCGATTTTAACATGATTTGAAATATATTTATGCAATTGTAATTGGAACTACATTTTACTATGCTGCGCTCAGAATCTGGACTTCTTTTTGCGTTGTTTATGGGTAGTTTAACAACGATAATTGTGTTCTTTGTTTATAGAACAATTAGCGAGTATCATGTTAGAATGCAGGTTAACCCATACTATCTTTAAATAAGCTTTCATATAAACGTCTTACAATTGTATTGGGCAGCAAGATCCATTTACGATAATTATATTTTAAACAACTCTACTGATACAAGGCGATCAAGAGGAAGTCAATGTAGAAGTTGCTGAAGAAAAAACGAAGGCAATACCTAAAGCTGAAAAAGTAGCACCGAAGATGAACAATACTGTTGAAGTTGTATCAGAGAAAAGTAAGTGAATAGGATAATATTATTCCATTATTCAAACTTAATGAATACATTGAAAACGTCTTGTTTAAAAGGACCAAGTTAAAGACAGAGAAACATAATTAATTAATATATACAGAGATTTACTACATATGCGCCATAAAAATCAGCATCAACATTTAATGTCCAAAATGACTTTACATCAATAATCGTGCCTCAACATTGTGTCTTAATATATGCTGTATGTATAGATTTGGTAGTTAATTGTTTTATATACACAATTGTTTGAATATAATTGCAAAAAAACATTATTAAAGAAGGGACAAAGAGAGAACAAACGATTTAACTTAGCATGTTTTAATTTACGTAGAAGTTAACCTACATTTTGATTGGTCATGCGCATGTACATAATTGGAACATGTGAATGTGAAAATGCTTTCTACACAGTCTGAGACCACGGGATTCAAACTGCCAAACAAAAGCCAGAAATAGCGTCTTTTCCTAACACGCTGAACTGTTTCGCTTAAGGTTTGACTTAAAGACATTTCAGTGTGTCTAAATATAGGTTATTTTATAAACAAAGATTTGCTTCACACTAATACATTTAACAGGTACAAAACAAGAAAGCAATACATGCATGGGCGAATCACGATCGCAGTATAGCATTTTTTTAATGTAGATGTGATTTTATTTTAATTTACAGAGTCTTTCAGTAGTTCTAGAACGTCGTTTGGTAGTACTACTTTCCAATCAGAGCTTTCTTCGGTCCTGCGAAAACGTTCCGCGGCAGATGTCCTTGGATTTGACAACCCTGCCTTTGATTTCAGCGCTGATGGGAAGGAAAGATTACAGGGCAACGGTCCAAAGTCTACTGAAGACGTTGCTGATTCAAAGGAGCGATTACAGGAGAACAGTAAAAAGTATGCTGATGCCGTTGCTGATGCAAAAGTGGAATTACAGGATGATGTATTTGAAGATAACAATGAGGAGTCTACTGAAGTCGGTGCTAAAAGAAAGGTGGAACTGGGAAATGATGTCATTGAAGATAATAGTAAAGCGTCAACAGAAGTTGGTATTGATTCCAATGCGGCATCACAAGATAACAGCAAAGAGTCTGTCGACGACGATACTGAAGAGCACGTAGAGAACGCGATAGAGGCGACCTCAACAACGTCGAGTCGAAGTAGTGCAAGTGGTACTGAATTGGACAAAGTGTTTCAGAATGCTAATGAAACTGAGATGGCGGATGACGATACGTTAAACAACACGGTTGAAACGTCTGAGGATGCCATCAATGAACCTGAAAACAATCAAAAGGAACCTAACTCCCCGGGCCAATATAAAACTGTAATAACAGTTTCAGAAGCAAGTAATAAACACTAAATAAAATTACAAAATTACATAAATATGTCAAGTTGTACATAAATCTTTGCATTTTTACGTTTGACTTTTGATTGGTGCCACTATGATATTGTTCCGTAACTAACTTACTTTGCAAATGTCTCTTGTGATGTCGTATTATCATTTATGTTTCTTTGTATTTTTGTTTCTATTGATTGTTTTTAAGGTATTTACTTATGGGTGTACTGTGTAAATAAAGAGCGGTTTCAAACTCTGTTAATTGGTTTGAGTTTATTATTTGTAATTTGACGCAACAATCCGAATGTACCAAAATTAGTCATGTACTTTCTTAAAAAATAATGAGTAAGTGATGACGGCATTGTAACTGATATAGATTAAACAGAACTCGTTTATTAATGCAACATGCAATTAATTGTTATAAGTGATATCTAAATGTGAGGTTGCATTTTTCGTATCTGCTTCTTTTTGTGCTGCCTGAAAAGGCGTTATATAGGTGTTACTTTTGGCGGCGGCGTCGGTGTCGGCGGCGTCGGCGTCCCCTTCAGTTTGTGCAGACAATAACTTGAGCAGTTTTATTGCTATCACTATGAAATTTTATGGAAGTGTTTTTATGCGTATATAAAAGAAAAATGTCAAGTTCGGTTTTCGGCATGATTGCTCTGATCGTATTTAAGTTATGCCACTTTAAAAATAGTTCAAATAAGGAGACAATTTCTTGTAAAGTTTTAGTGCAATTATTATGAAACTTTACAGAAGTGTAAGTAAGCATAAAAGGAATGTCAAGTTTGGTTTTCGGCAACATTTTCGCTTATCGTACTTGAGTTATGTCCCGTGAGGCGACACATCCGACGCGCGGAGTTGAAGTTAAGTCTTAACGATTACCAGATCTAGTTGGATGGGAACGGAAACATTAAAAAAAAATTGAAACTCAATCACTTATCAGCTGTTTTTAAATTTTATGTTACTCATTTTACTCGATTGAATTTGATGTTTAAAGATTATATCTTTATGGGCAACATTTATTTGAACGACATTTACTAACGCAGTGTTAATAATCATTTTTACACAATAAAATGTTAAAAAATAACGTTTAGTCCTTCGAGTGACATTTATAAAAGCGAAATTAAACTCGTGTATCGAATCACTAGTAAAATAGCATGGACGAAACATCTCTAATTTGTAGAATAACCATTATAACTTTTTGATTTTAATACGTTTTACATTAATATACAGTTTATGATTGGTTTGTACAATTGACATTCGGTACTGAGCCTAGATTGTAACATAAATATATTACTTAATTTTAATGATGTGCTGTTTTATAAAAAACATAAAGATGTTTTCCTTCCATAGCTTTACAAGCTATGATGCGTGGAATGCTCCTTAAACATTTGAATGGTTAAGTTACGTAGTGCAATTTGATATCTTATTAAACGCTTCGTGGGAAAGCGATCATTTCTAAGTTTAAGTGGAATGTCTTTAATTATCGCTAAATGCCCTATCGCTTAAATGCTAAGTGCCTTCATGACACATGGAGGGCGCACTTCAACATATTTGAAATGTTAAAATTAAAGGAACATAGGTGTAACATGTATAAATGATTTGTATATATATTAAAATCACACGATTTTGAATACGTTTAAAAAACAAATTAACTAAAATATATTTCAATGTTATATTTAACCAAAGAAAAATATAATACTATTTTAAATTCATTGTTAAGAAAGTTTGTACATTTTCTGAAAAAAAAACATCCTCACAAACTATGTGACTTGGATAACACTATGGCTTGGTATTTCCCCATAAAACATTGATATATGATCTTAACCTACAATTTCTAAGCGCTCTTTGGCACGCACAACAATACCACCTCATGGCTCTGAAATTCGCAGCAAACAGTAAATAATACATAAAAATGTATGTGTAGTTTGAAACATTTAAAACCATACTTTTAGTTTGATTTCATTTTTGCAATCGAATTACGTGTTATTCAATGTACAGTATTTGCATCTTTACGTTTGACTGACTTAAAAAAATAATGTATAAGTACTTCCTGATTTTACGTATGGTAGTACCATGCTCAATATAATACATTTGTTTTTGCTTAACACATATTGAGTTGGGACGCCCGCATATCTTTTTAATTCCCCTTTATTGTGGTTTCTGCAAATAGTTTATCACCTACAACTAGTTAAAAGCAGATCAAGCTTGTATTGTTTCTAAACACAAACCATTAATGTATATTTCAAAACAGTTTTCTCCCTTCAACAATCGGTTTAAGTGTTTTATATATGATGACAACAGAAGTGTAAGAGTGCTCCGTACGGTAATATAAATCGAAACGCTAAAACTACACGCATTAGTTGTAGGTTATTTTATTCAATAAATAGCGGTTGTATCAGAATATGGACATTTATCGTAAGACAGGTCATTATATAAATAGCCGCTGTGTCACAATTATGGACATCTATCGTAAAACAGGTCATTCTATAAATAGCAACTGTGTCACAATCTTGGACATCTATCCTAAGAGAGATAGTTCTATAGATAGTGTATGCGTCACAATAATGGACATATAACCTAAAACACTTTTGTCTTGATATAACGGTTGTGTCACAGTATTGGACACCTATCCTCTTCTGAGATTATTCTATAAAAAGCGGCTGCGTCACAATTATGCACATATCCTAAGACATGTAATTCTATAAATAACGGCTGTTACGAACAAATATATCCTAGTCAAGTCATTATATAAATAGCGACTGTGTAACAATTATGGACATATATAACCTAAGACAGTCATTCTATAAATAGCGGCTGTGTCACAATTATGGACATCTATCCTTAGACAGATCATTCGATAAATAGCGGCTGTGTCACAATTATGGATATCTATGCTTAGACAGATCATTCTATAAACAGAGACTGTGTCACAATTATGGAAACATATGCTATGACAGGTCATTTTATAAATAGCGGCTGTGTCACAATTATGAACATCTATCCTTAGACAGATCATTATATAAATAGCGGCTGTGTCACAATTATGGACATATATCCTACGATCGATCATTCTATAAATAGAGGTGGCTGTGTCACAATTATGGACATCTATCCTAAGACTGATCATTTTATAAATAGCGGCTGTGTCACAATTATGGACATTTATCCTGCAAAATATCTTTCTATAAATAGCCGATGTGTCACAATTACGGACATATATCCTAAGACAGGTCATTCTGTAAATAGCAATTGTTTTACAATTATGGACACCTATCGTAAGAGAGATTGTTCTTTAAATAGTGTATATGTCACAATAATGAAAATATAACCTAAGACAAAGTTTTCTTGAGATAGCGGTTGTGTCACAGTAATGGACATCCTAAGGGAGAGTATTCTATAAATAGCGGCTGTGTCACACAAATTATGGACATATATGTCCTAAGACATGTCATTCTATAAATAACGTCTGTGTCACGATTATAAACATATATATACTAAGACAGGTCAGTCTATAAATAGCGGCTGTGTCACAATTATGGACATATATATCCTAAAATAGATTATTCTATAAATAGCGGCTGTGTCACAATTATTGCCACCTATCCTAAAACAGGTCATTCTATAAATAGCGTATGTGTCACAATTATGGACATCTATCCCTAGGAAAATTATATAAATAGCGGCTGTGTCACAATTATTGACACCTATACTAAGACAGGTCATTCCATAAATAGCGTATGTGTCACAATTATGGACATCTATCCTAAGAGACATTATTCAACAAATACCGGCTGTGTCACATTTAGACATCTATCGTTAGACCGATCATTCTATAAATAGCGGGTGTGTCACAAACACAATTCTCTGTCATAGGAGAGAGTATTTAATAAATAGAAGTGTTTTCAAATACACAAAACTCTATCCCAATACAGACAATTCTGTAGATAGCAGTCGTCATTCGTATGTTGAATTGTTTTTATTCAGAACCTTTTCTCTTGATTCTTTTCAATTTTTAACATAATTTGTTTTGTTTTCGTTTTGCTAAGTGTTTTATTGTTGTTGTCTTTGTCGTGATTGACATAATCAACACACTTTTGTGTTCTTTAAAACAAAACACTGAAGCACACAAATTTTTATTTTCATTTTCCGTTTTTTCCTATTAGGATGTGTTCATCGCAAGGCAGATCATTCTATAAATAGTTTTCGCGTCACATACACGCGTCACTCTCCCAAGACGCACGCTTCTATAAATAACGCTTAATGTGATCTGCTGCCACTTGTGGCGGATCCGTGGTCTAGTGGTAACGCACTAGCTTCACATCCCACAGGTCGCAGGTTCGAGCCCCCGCTACACCCTAACCTACTAACTGAGAAGTTAAACCGAGGTACAGTATACTAGGTTCTTCACACCGGGCACTAAAAGACCCAGGGTCGCCTCTGGAACGGGGAGTATCCTGTATCTTGCACTTTCCCCGTAAACCAACTAACAAGTCTTCTGGGGTGATGGCCTTATGGGAGAAAATTCCGGTTTGATAAAAATGTACAACACACACTCGCTGTCATAATATCTCAAACTCCTCGCAGTGGTTACTTTCCGTTTGGTACTCTTCTCAGTTACCACTGCAAGTTTTCCAGGGAGACGATTATGAAAAGATTGAAGATTTATTTTGTACAAAATTTTAATTTCATCATTTTTTTATATAACAATGACAAAGACATGTTGCATTATTGTTCTAGTTATATATATATTAAGAGTTAAAAACAAAAAATAAATCTTGTAAAAAAATAAATAAATAAACATAACAACGCAAGGATTTTATGTTGGCTTTTTTTTTATCAAGTGCTTGTCCGCGATTTTATTTCGCGCCAAGTGTTTGCCTATGGTCACATGGAACTTCGTGCCGGTAGGGATTTGAACCAGCTATGCTGGGACACAGTTAAATCTCTGCGCGGAGGTTGACTATATCTAAGATGTACATGTATTATTTTGATGTTATACTCAATCTCCCACAACAGTCCTACTGTTATCTTGCTAAGTGCACTATGTTTATTCCGTAATGTTTATTATCACGATGAAGGACAATTCCCCATCAATGTACACGACATGTATGAACAGCAAAGTTCTGTCAACAGTCAATAGGCTAGCGACATTACAACTTTAAACCCACTCCTCGCAGTGGTTAAATCCCAATTGGCACTCTCTCAGCTACCACTGCCACCAAGAGTTAATCAAAGCACTGAAGGCACTGCAGTTGTTCGCTGTTGCTTAAAATTGGACACAACTCACTATATTCAAATGTTAATAGCAACACAAGTTTAAACAAGAGATGTTTGTAAAACATGCATGCCCCCGACTTGCAGACAAGTTGCGAATATGTGACATTTTTAAGCATTTTTCTTAATATGCAATCCCAAGCGAGGTCTCGATATATGGTATCTATGTATGAAGTTTCATTCAAATATCTCGATGCGTTCTTAAGTTATTGAGCGGAAACCGTTTTTCTATTTTTAGTAATGGTGACCTTGACCCCACCCACCTCATATGAAATCCCAAGAGAGGTCTCAATATAAGGTATCCATGTATGAAGTTTCATTAAAATATCTCGATGCATTCTCAAGTTATTGAACGGAAACCGTTTTTCTATTTTTAGTAACCGTGACCTTGACCTTGAACCCCACCCACCCCATATGCAATCCCAAGCGAGGTCTCGATGTAAGGTATCTATGAATAAAGTTTCATTAAAGTATCTCAATGCGTTCTCAAGTTATTGAGGGGACACCGTTTTTCTATTTTTAGCAACGGTGACCTTAACCTTTGACCTGTTGACCTCAAAATGTATAGGGTTCTTTCTTTCCTCCCAAATAACCAGCGTACCAACTTAAATGATCGTAGGTCAAAGCGGTCTCAAGATCTCGTGCGGAAACGAAATTGTCTACGGACCGACCGACCGACCTACCGACCGACCGACCGACCGTTGGACAGGTGCAAAATAAGATACCCCCACTTCTTCCAAGGGGGGCATAATTAAACAGAACAGATTCGAAATGTTTATATATTATGCTCCACGACAAATTTTCGGGGGAGCATATAGTCGCCGCTTTGTCCGTCTGTCCTTCCGTCCCGTTTTCTTGTCCGGAGTATTTCTCAGCAACTACTGACCATAATTCATTGGCACTTCATGGGAAGCTTCATATCCAAGAGGAGATGTGCACTGAACCAGGACGTTGCGCTTCAATGATATTTCTCAAATTATGGGACTTTGAAGATTTCTGAAATAAACATTTAGTGCACAATTCTTGTGCGGTCTATTTCTACGCAATTACCGGTCTGAATTTAATGAAACTTTATAGAAAAGCTTCATTACTAAGAGGTGTTGTGCACTGAACCAGATCGTTCCGCTTCAATGATATTTCTGAGAGTTGAGGGACTTATAAGATTTCTGAAATAAGCATTTATTGCACAATTCTTGTCCTGTCTATTTAAACGCACCTACTGGCCAGAATTGAATGAAACTTCAGGACGTACTGCTTCAATGATTTTTCTTAGAGTTATGGGACTTTAAAGATTTCTGAAATAAGTATTTAGTGCACAATGTTTGTCCAATCTATTTCTACACAACTGCTGGCTATATTTCAATTGAACTCTATGGGAAGTTTTATAACCAAAAGCAGGTGTGCACTGGACCAGGACGTTCCTCTCCAATGATTTTTCTAAGAGTTGTGGGACTTTGAAGACTTCTGAAATTAGAATATAGTGCACAATTCTTGCTGTTTCTCCGCAACTACTGTCCAGAACTACAAATGAAATCGTATGTAATGCTTCATTATCAAGATAAGATGTGCACAGTACAGGACGTTTCCTTTCAGTGATTTCCTTGGAGTTATGGGACTTTGAAGGTAGCTGAAATCAGTGTATAGTGTGCAATTCTTGTCTGGATTGTTTCGCAGCAACTACTGGCCAATATTCAATGAAACTTTATGGGAAGCTTCATTACCAAGAGGAGGTGTTCACTATACCAAGATGCTCCGCTTCAATGATTTTTCTTACAGTTATGGGACTTTGATGATTGTTGAAATTAATAAATAAAGCACATAGTATATTTGTCTGGTATCTGCTTTTCTGATTGGATTCCCATTACATGGCAAAGCGCACTGGGGGGCATACATGAGTTCACTGATATCCTTGTTGAGTCTAAACGAAAACCTGTCTACAGTTTTGAATATTAGAAATAAATAATAAAATTTAATGACTGTTATAACATTCGTTTGCACTATTAGTTATTGAAAATGTTAATGCACTGTTCAATATCATAGCGTCCGATGGATCGTATCGACTCGTCCAAATAACTTACTACAATAGGCACTGAAGACCCGTTATGGTTTGTTTTGCAGAATGGTTTGCAAATATATTAAAATACACTAATATACAAATTGTATATTGGAGCCAGTAAATAAAATCAAATTGTATGAAGTCACCTAAATTACCATATAATAACTTAAAATGAAAACTCCGACGCGTTATCATTGACAATCTGGGCAATTAAATAGGTATACCATATCATATGTCACCTTAAATACAATGGTTATAAACTTATGTCTTTTTGGTACAATATGATAGTTGCGCTATTAGCTAGTTCAGATTGTTTATGTGAAGAAAATAAAAATCATTGAATTTGAATCCGGGTTAAGAAGCCAGAACCAGCAACACGACGTGTTATACATGATAGTATGTTCTTGCAAAAATGTAAAACATTAAACGAAAATATTCGTAAAACTTCATTTAGTTGAATCCTAAATTACGTGTTTTACTATAATATTAGAGTCAACATTATAAATATAACGTCAACAACGACATTGCTTGGTGATTCATGATTTCAAAATGCAACGTTAAATTTGATATTGCCACGTAATAAAATCGGATTTTAAAATATATATCTCCATTGTGTAGATCTGTTAGTGTTTGTCTCTCAACAATGCCGAATTGAATTTTATCTATTGTTAAACGTGCAGCTGCTGAATTGAGGTCCATTGTAACACGTACGCCACTAATTAAAACGTTAACAGGTGTGAAAACTAGACAGCCGCCTACAGCAACTAATAATACTATGTACGAATTATCTATTAAGGCCTGTCAATACAACTTTTAATTGAAACTGAAAAATATTGTCGGCAAGAAACCTGATGAGCCAAATTATTTGTCCGGTGTACAATATCATTTAGTCCAGCAGATGAACAGCAAATTTCCCGATAACCATGCAATAGCTTATATACAAAATGTTTTTGCATTTTTATGTAGCAAAGACATTGTCATTCACGAATCCGCGTTATGACACCCAGTCATCACTGAGCATTTCCGTAGAAACAAGATGGCGGACAAGATGGCCGCCAAAAAGACGAAAACTGCAAATTCTGGACTAGAAAAGATTGTCCAGAGCATAACTTTGTCCAAAATAGATCGATTTTCAATTAACTTGCCAGAAGTGACAACCATATTAAGACAAAGTGTCACACGCAAGAACCAGGTCCTTTGGTCTAAGGTCAAGGTCACAATTCAAGGTCAAAGGTCAAATATAAGAAATCAACCCTTAACATTTTATCCGGAGCATTATTTTGTCCAGCATGGATGGATGTTCAAATAACTTTGCAGAATTGACAAGCATAGTATGATAGAGTGTCGCGCGCAAGAACAAGGTCCGTAGGTTCAAGGTCAAGGTCACAAATCAAGGTCAAATTTCAGATATAAGAAATCAAGTTTTAACACTTTGTCCGGGGCATATCTTTGTTCAGCATGGATGTATTTTTAATACCTTGGACGAAATAATGTGTGTGGTGAGACAGATTGTCACGCTCAAGAGCCAGGTCCCTAGGTGTATTGTCAAGGTCGTAATTCATGGTCACAGGTCAAATATAAGAATCAATCCTGAACACTTTGTACGGAGCATATCTTTGCCCAGCATGGGTGGATTTTCAAAATACATTGGCATAAGTTATTTGTAAGGTGAGACAGAGTGTCGCGCGCAAGAACCAGATCCTAGGTCCAATGTCAAGGTCATAATTCAAGGTCAAAGGTAAAAATATCAGAAACCAATCCTTAACACTTTATCCGGAACATATCTTTGTCCAGCACGAATGGTTTTTCAAATAAGAAAAAATTAGGGATGGGACCGAATACTCGAATATTCGAATATTCGAATATCGGAAAATATTCGAATATAAAAAAACGAATACGAATATTCGATTTTCATTTGTTTTAAAGAACAAAATTTCCAAAAATCATGTTTTTTTCCAGTTTGATTGCAAAGTTAACATGAATTACATTCGTATTTCCTGCCTAGCAGGTGGGCGGGGGCAGTGTAACGTTTTTACAACACATGCCAAACATGTCCAGTTAACAACAATTGATAATTGGCGGGGGGGGGGGGCGGCCACGTCTTCACAAGGGCCGCGAATTAACGGTTTGTAGGAGGCGCAAATATGACGCATTGTATCCACAAATAACAAAACTGGGCCATGTTGTGATAACGGTTTCACAGTTTGCACAAGGCGTACATTGTTGTTTATTGTCCTTAAGTGACATATATATGGTTAACTTGTTTACAGTAAATTACAATTACTCTCTAAGTAAACCAATCAAAATGAATCCATTATCAGCCAATCAATTTCTTTAACAAAATTAGCATGATCTGGTCAATCTTAATATACGTCACTTGTAAATTATTCTCCATTATATCAACACCGTATATTATACAAGAGTCTTGATTAATAAACAATGTCACCATCATGTGCTTGGAAGTACTTGACGCGGTCATTAGACAAAACCCAGGCAACGTGTAATCTATGTAATGAGAAATTTGTGTACGGAACGATTAACAAATTAATTAACAGTTCATTTAACAATATTTTACATTTCTTTATATTTTCAAAACACTCACTAAGTTACATCGCTCATTTACCACTGAAACAAGGTAAAACAACTACGTACAGGTAGTACAATATTTCGGATAGGTATTTATTCGGACAGAGTGCCGTATATAGTAGTATTTACAAAACGAATATTCGAATATATTCGAATACCTAAAACGAATATTCGAATATTGATTTCAGTATTCGGTCCCATCCCTAGAAAAAATAACCATTGTAAGACGGTGGCTCACATGCAAAACCAGGTCCCTATCTCAAAGATCAAGGTCAAATATGAGAAATAATGGATTATATATTTGTCCGTCACGGAAGGATTTTCAAAAAACATTCCAGAAGTGATAAGCTTTATGAGACATTGTGAACAAGAACCAGGTAATTTTGTCCAAGGTCAAGGTAATATTCAATGTCAAAGGTCAAATATATGTTCAGAACCTAATATTTTCATGCATGGAGGTACGATCATGAGAAGTTGTGTCGCGTAAAGGCACCAGGTCCCTAGATCCAAACCCAGGGTCATACTTTAAGGTCAAATAGAAGAAATAAATCCATAAACTTTGTCCCGAGCATAATTGTGTAAAGCATGAAAGGATATTTAAATAAATTGCCAGAAGTGATATCATGTTGTTATCATTGTCATTGTCAAGCAAAATCATGAGACGTTATGTCGCATGGAAGAACCACATCCCTAGGGCCATGGTAAAGGTCATAATTCAAGGTCAAATGTTTGTCCAGAGCATAATTTTGTAATTCATGGAGGGATTTCCAATTACTATGCAAGTTGTCATAAATAATCACCATCAAGATGTGGTATGTCACGTCCAAGCTCCAGGCCCCTAGGTCCCAGGTCAATTTCACATTTAAAGGTCAAATGTCAAATATTTGCCCATGTTTGGGGAAGTGAAGCATGCAAGAACTGTAACTCATAATTACCAAGTTTTAATTACCCATCTTGAATAGTTTGTTGTCTTGATATATGTTAAAGATTAAGAATATACATTGAATAGTTTTGATACTTCAAATCACTACACCGAGAGAAGCTGCCCCTCTGGATTGCCTCCCTCCCCGCCGCCCCTCTTGGTTGGCTCCCTCCATCCTGCCCTCTGGGTTGACACCCTCCCCGCTGCCCCTCTGGGTTTGCTCCTTCCCCGCTGCCCCTCTGGGTTGATACCCGCCCCGCTGCCCCTCTGGGTTGGCTCCCTCCCCGCTCCCCTTCTGGGTTGCCACCCTCCCCGCTGCCCCTCTGGATTGGCTCCCTCCCCGCTGCCCCTCTGGATTGGCTCCCTCCCCGCTGCTCCTCTGGGTTGGCTCCCTCCGCGCTGCCCCCCTGGATTGGCTCCCTCCCCGCTGCCCCTCTGGGTTGACACCCTCCCCCTGCCCCACTGGGTTTGATCCCTCCCCGCTGTTCCTCTGTTTGGCTCCCTCCCCATGCCCTCTGGATTGGCTCTCTCCCCGCTGCCCCTCTGGGTTGGCTCCCTGCCCGCTGCCCCTCTGGGTTGACACCCTCCCCGCTGCCACTCTGGGTTAGCTCTCTCCCCCTGCCCCTCTAGGTTGGCCAGCGTATTGCTTGCAATCTTTTGCAATGCACTATATGTTACTACAACAAAAGTACGGTTATCACTTAGATTGAGGTAGCAAAAGGAGTAGCTTCGTGCACGTATTCTGATCTGATACTAGATTTTACCCAAAGAACATAAAAGTATAGAGCAAAACACCAGAGCTACTTGATTTAAAAGGTATGACACTACGTCTATTATCGCGCTCAAATATGTTTCTAACTCTATAGTCCTTTTGAAATACTGAAGATATTGAAATACTGAAGATATGACCCATTTGAAATACTGAAGATATGACCCATTTGAAATACTGAAGATATGACCCATTTGAAATACTGAAGATATGACCCATTTGAAATACTGAAGATATTGAAATACTGAAGATATGACCCATTTGAAATACTGAAGATATGACCCATTTGAAATACTGAAGATATGACCCATTTAGAGGTTAATATGCAACTAAATACTGAAGATATGACCCATTTGAAATACTGAAGATATGACCCATTTAGACGTTAATATGCAACTACAGTCGAAACGCGATACTACGAATAGTCACGGGAGACACTGATTTGTTTGTAGTACCGCGTTTTTCGCTGTATCGCATCTTTCGGAAATTACGGTATTAACGATTTTTTTCTTACATTACGTGTAATTTGCGTCATGTCGTAGCGTTAAAATGAGCATTATCACACTTATTAAAGTAATTGCAGTTGAAATTACAATTGTGTATGTATTGCATTATAAATTTAAAAAACGTGAAATCAATCCACGCACGGTAATCGAATTCGCGGTGACATAAAAGAAAGTCATTTAGACAAATGCAAAAATCTCACACTACATCATTTAAAGTGGCTTAAAATGGTTAATAAATTTGTTAACAGCTATCTTAGTCCACGGTGACTGGGCAGAGGTGTGGCAAGTTCGTTGAGAAGGTGTGAAACATCTCCTTGCCAATATGATACGTAGTATCGCGTTAACATTTCAATACAAACCTTATGGGACCGGAATTTTTTTTGTAGTAACGCATCTTTCGTAGTATCGCGAATTCGTAGTATCGCATCTTTTTGTAGTTAAAAATATAAGGAAAACGGACGGGACCGGCAGCCTTATTGGTAGTATCCCGTCATTTCGTAGTATCGCGATTCGCAGTATCGCGTTTCGACTGTATATTAATTGGCATCTTTGGAAATAGACCCGCCACTATGCCCCTATTGAAAGCCGTGCAAATAAGTTGTTGGTGTATAAATAAAAAAACATTCTCCCGGCATGCTATTATTAAAATTACGACGTGCCAAACTTCATGCCGGTGTAACATTAAATATTGACCCGTTGAAAATTGACCCCATGGGTCTTTTTTCAACGTTGAGAAATTACCCCGCCAACATTTCAACATTACATTTTGATCAAAATGTCGTTGAAAACAGATAAGTCGTTAAATTTTGATCAGTAGTGGGGTCATTTTTTAACGCTTAGTTAATATTATGTTAAATGTAGCAGATACTCTGTCTGTAGAAAAGAATCATACTGGAAAAAACAGAAACTATAGCAGGCTTGCTGGATAGCTTCTTAAAAAATAATCTCCCAAGGCCATGAGTTTGAACTACATAAACAATACCAAGGAAAGATCAAAGACTGCACGTATGAAGCGACGTTCTTTTAAAGACGTGGATCGTGAAGTAAATTATAAAACGTAGATTTTTATATTTTTAAATACATTTTGTGTAACATCTAATAAACAAAATACCTTATTAAAATAACGGTCACCATGCTCACTGTAATACTTTGCTTAATCTGAAGTGAACACACATGCTGACAAACTGCAAACATTGGAAACAAGAAGGCAAAAATGGGTCCCTCATCTGAGTTTAATAAATTATTATGTCTTGTTAAAGTGTAATAGCATGTTGAATCTTTCAAGTCTCAAGCTTTTTGTTAAATCACGCCCTCACGCTCACTTAAAATAATGTTACTCTTAAAAATCACAGTAAAAATGAGACGGGTCGGGTTCTAAAGAGCCAAACTCTAGCAAGAAAGGGGTATCGCTAGATACCGAAAACAGCCTCCGATACCGAAAACAAACTTTTTTATCTTTAATATATCTTATATCTAAGCGCTTTTTAAATATTAAACACTAGATTTATACAATGATGACAATATTCATGCATCTTTATTTGTTAAAAAATAATATGCACGTGACATGTTTCTTCATCATCATAGTTATAAATATAAATTAAGTGCTACAACTATGCATTTAACTTTTTTTACATCTTATTATTGCAAACAAAGGAATTCATGTATCAATTTTTGGATAAATATTCAAATTGAATGTGTCATTCAATAAAACAGTACAAATACATATGCGTTATTTATATATTTATTTATTATTCCTACATATTTGCTAAAAAACATATTTTTAGGACTGGGTAGTTATTTCAATACCCTCTTTAATACTCCCCGGTACATTAAACTATTCTAAACTATATCCAGCTGTCGCTCCATTCACACCCCCGCATTCAACGAAGTTCACACTCTGAATCAAATAAGGACCTTGACAGGTACCGGTATATGTTGTTTAGAGATGATTGAACTAAAACGTTGACGATGGAAGTTAACGAAGTTCCACTGACAGCATGGTTGTTAGCGAAGCAGAACAATTTCAAGGAACATACATGTAGTAGGAACATTTTTGTGAAACTATTTCGGATCCATCAAATGGTTCCAGTGAAGATTTTCAAAAAATTTTAATAGTTTATTAGGAAAACTGCCCAACCCCCTGGCTTCCATGTTTTTTAACGAATCAAAATATTTTGAAAGAATTTGGTAAAGGGTCATCCAAGGAACATTTCTTTGAAATGTTTTCGAAATCCAGCATGCCGTTTCAGACAAGAAGATTTTCAAAGTTTTCAATAAAACCATATAAGAATCAAAACGCTGACAGCTTAGAAAGACTGTTGGCGACAAAAGAAACTTAAAGCATGTGAACTTGTGAACTATGAGTGCATTTTTGATAAAAGGAAACATTTGTTTGAATGAAGTTTTAATTTCCCTCCTCTAAACTTCATAATATGGCTTCTTATTCAATAATATACGACATCGTAATAAAGACTAATTTGTAAGTAACGAACAAATATTTTTTTCTTGCAAGTTATCTTATGGAAACGGAATTGTATACGTGCCAGTTTGCCAGTTAACAAGTCAATATGCAACGGGCCAGAATAACCAATGAAGCGTAGTAGTTAGGAGCACTGATTGTTAGTGCAGCGTAGCCTACCGAGTCAAAAGTAGGTCATACGATGCAAGCTCTCGATTTTCCAAATTACAGTTAAAAATTAACAAATTGCAGTAATTTGTTGTCAAAATAAGCAGAAAGAGAATCGGTAACAAGAAACAACACTTTCGCAACGAGTCAGAAATAACCGATGTAGCGCATTAATTTTGTGGTCATAATCCAGGACACTCAGGTGAATATTTCGGTTACATACAAGTAAATATCGAAAGTAGGGGTGCCATTAGTTTAACGTTTCATTTTTAATAAATTAACTTATTCTATCAAATGTAATTGTAATAAATCACATGATATACACATTTTAATACATATTACATACCTTACCTTAAATAATTAAAATGTAAGAAAACAGGTGTGAAAGTTTGCTGTTTTGACGAATTACCCTTTCTTGAAGAATTACCCTTTCTTGTTTCGATTTACTGACTAATAGCCTGCAAAGAAAATAAGTAGTTTTCCGCGATACCTGTTTTGGAAATTACCCCCTCAAAAGACCGTTGGCTTCCGCCAACAGTCTAAAACCGACCCCATCCCTGGCGCCCATGTTTTTTAATGAACAAAAATTATTTGAAGGAGTCTTTTATATGTATTATCATATGGAAATGTAAATTATATTCGCGCATAATTAAGTTGTTTTCTGACTTATACAACTCTTGAAACACATTCTATCATGAAAGATCAAGGAAATGTATAAATATGACATATTAAAATAGTAATAATAAGTCCATTAATAATAACGCATGTCTACATATATTCTAATTAAAATAAAGTATTATCATTCATACAAACAATCATGGAATAATAATCACGCACATTTACCAAATAAACGCATTCAATTCAGTTACAACAATCCACACTGAAACAATGATAAAGTTAACAGCTAATTTCTTCGACCATTACTTTACCTTTGTCCTAAAAACATTTAATTCGGCTCGATAAGCCTTCCAGATATTGTTTAAACCTAAACTTCACCAATTCTGTATTCCCATGGATAGGGTTTGCAGCATTGTTTTCTTTACTGAATTAAATTCTTGTTGTTCAGGTATTTTGCTAACCTCTGGTGAAATCATTTATTCTGAGTTGACATAAGGGGCACATTCCTGAATGTCTGTAAAATTCAGTTGTTTGTTTTCATGAGTAACTCGCGATTTATGTGGTATATAGCTCCATCCGGTGTTTGACTGTTACATAATCGGTCATTGTGTATGGAAATAATATTTGCAGGCACCCATGTTTTACCAGCTTTGCTTTTCACATGTATTGATTGTCCTATGTATGCGTTTCTCAGTTTTAACTGGAATGATTGCGCAGTTGGCATACTATAGTAAATAAGTTTTCAGACATCTTGTCTATGCATTACACATAAAATTAATTATAGACGCTGATTTTACATATAGACGTTAATAAGCATCTTAAAATGTGTAGTTGGGTTTTACTTTTTATATCTGACCTGTATCTGCAGACTTCTGGTCCTTGAATTGGCAAATAATTAGGGTTATTAGCTAGCGGCACGCTCGAATGTTTATAACTTAACGTTTATTATTGCTTACAGTCCTGAAAAATACAGAATTGTTGTTCTTTGGTCTGTATGGTAACAGGCAAATTGCATAAGATTATTGGAATCAGTGGAAATATGACGTGGCTATAGTTGATCAGTTTTCAATGAGGGTCAAATTTTCACGCGTGGATGGGTCATTATATAACAGGCAGGGTCAGTTTTCAACGTTGAACATTGATCAGTCATCCGTTGAAAAAGTACCTATGGGGTCAATTTTCAACTGGGTCAAAATTTAATGTTACACCGGCAGGGATTAAATGTATGCTCGGGTACAGTTAAATCATTGCGCAAAGGTTGCTTTAAACCCCTCTGAAATTACGCAAGGATGCGTTTTAGCACGTTATGAATACGACTTGTGTATGTAAGCAGACGATATTTGTAAAAACAATCGGCTA
Organism: Congeria kusceri; assembly: GCA_027627225.1. Lineage (NCBI taxonomy): Eukaryota > Metazoa > Mollusca > Bivalvia > Myida > Dreissenidae > Congeria > Congeria kusceri. Next base: position 37,764,195 of record CM051040.1, on the reverse strand, counting down.
CCATTTTGTAAGACACAGAAATATTCACACTCAACCAAGCTCTGATAGATACGATATCTCTGAGGAATTGTGTTATGTAAACAACAAGTTAAAGGTACACTGTACTCTACTTGTGTCATTACTATCGTAGCCATTTCGTAATGAAAACGCTAGGTGAGAGTTAATTTGAGGCCTTCATTCACCCCTCTGAAGCACTCGTATTGATTCTTTGAAACGTCGGTAGAAATGCTTAACGTCATATTTCTGTTCCGTTCAATAGTTTGAAATGAATATTTGCATATTGCCAACAATCGCATAGACCTTTCCGGCAAGATTGTATTGACAAACACTTTAGCCATTTACAAGTCAGGAATTAGCATTTGTCGGAAGTATTTGGAAAACTGAAAAAAAAAATATTTGTAAACGTTGGCTGACGTAGATCAAACTGAGTGGGCGTGGTTAAATATCAAATAGCGATCTATCAATTAGAAATACGTAAGCAATTGACGACAAGAGAAGGAATTTATGAATACGCCCATTTAGGTCAAACTCCAATGAATCTGATTAAAATCCAATCATAAACTCGCTTCGCATTAGGATCTGAGGACGACCAGTAGAAGGTCATCTACTGCCAACTTTTCAGTCAGCCAATCAGAGCCTTGCTTTCATGGTTTTGAAATTGAAAGTGAAATAAGCTGGGATCCCAACGGAAAGTTATTAAACATTCATATTTTTACCATGTAAACACAATTTTAGAATTACTTTGTGGCATATACCTCTAATAAGAACAATGTGTTGAACTATCTATTATATGCAACATTGCATGGAAAAAAATTATTCTAGTCGTAAGTTACAACACCAACACACGACATAAAGCTTCTCGAGAAAGGAACGCTCCTATTGGTCGAGATATAACTAGCTTTTTGAAAATTCTAAGTTTGCGAGAAGAAGCACTTCAACAGGCCGTCATTAGATCTTCGTGTAGGAAGATTTTGCACTTGAGTAAGATTGGTCAAAATCCGACACACACCGTTGACAGTATACACATGTTTTTACAAGACATCTTCCTGAAACAATTCCTTCAATTTTTTAAAATGGCTCAACACTCTGTCGATCAAATCTCGCCGCATGGTCAGTTGACCAGTACACACTTGTCAATCAAGGATTGAAAGGCGAAGTAATCTATGTTCGTCCACTGGTTAATTATCTAATACATGTGTTTAGGTATTAGCTGATAAACGGTAAACATAGTTCAAGGATTGAAAGGCGGAGTGATCTATGTTCGTCCACTGGTTAATTATCTAATACATGTGTTCAGGTATTAGCTGATAAACGGTAAACATAGTTCAAGGATTGAAAGGCGGAGTGATCTATGTTCGTCCACTGGTTAATTATCTAATACATGTGTTTAGGTATTAGCTGATAAACGGTAAACATAGTTCACACAAACAACACGTTATAGTGTCTATGGGACATTTGTTAAAACAATAAAAAGAAATTGATCCTTTAATAGCAATACTTTCAGAGTAGCATATAAGCCTTGAATAACTAGTGGCACACACTGGAAAATATAAATAAACACGGATTGTTGTAGCTTTGAATGACATTGCAAACATTTCCATATATCAGGCCCGTTTAACTGCGTTGTCGGGATATGGGCACTCGTTTTTTTAATAGGACTCGGAAGTATGTTATCGTAAGATAATTTTAAATCCAATGTACACTTTTATGTGAGCCACTTACTTATTAATTGTTGTATTGCTTTCGTTCGACTCCATCATTGTTCGAATATGCATCTGAAAATGTAAGTATTTTGTTTTCTTTGCAAGGAAACTGAATTTTTAATAACTAAAACCTGTGAGTTATTTTTATTTGTTGTGCTATCGTGGATGTTCATGTTTGACTTTACTGTTAGTGGTGAATGCTGTACCACTATTTATATGACGTACGGAAGTTGTTATCATACGACGCCATTACAGATAGTATACGTACATTTCTAAATTTAATGCTATAACAATGAACACATCTGAGCTTGCAGTGTAAAAATTCATATTTTTAATTATCTAATGAATATAAATATTTGTATCAGTTTAAAACAATTTCGTTGAGTTTTCGTGTTTTATTATAAATTAGAAAAAACGCAAATTATGTTTTCTTCGCTCGACTATTCACCGACAACTTAGAGCTATTCTATTCACCCGTAAGTCGGCGTCGGCGTCGCCGTAATGTTCTGGATAAGGTGTGCGGGTAACATGTACATATCTTTGTGACTACTACATATGTTTGAAACTTCACACATTTTTTCGGGGTCATTATTTAGGTCATTGACCAAAGCCCATAACTCTGACATGCAATTTAGCAGAATCCTGCCCCTTTTTGTACTTAGAAAATCAGGTTAAAGTTGCATGCAGCATTTAATATTGATATATCTACTACAGATATTCAATTTAAACCGCACACATGTCTTCGGGGTCATTATATAAGGTCACTGGCCAATGCCCACAATTGTGACCAGCATTTCAGCAGAATAATGCCCCTTTTTGTAATTACTACTGCAGACATTTAAATGAAACTTCACACATGACTACGGGGCCATTATGTAAGGTCACTGACCAAGGCCTATAACCTGAAATTTAGCAGAATTATTCCCCTTTGTGTACTAAGAAAATTCTGGTCAAAGTTTGCGTGCAACAATTTATCTCTGTATCTACTACAGATATATTCAATTAAAACTTCACATGTCTTCATGGTCATTATATAATGTCTCTGGCCAAGTCCCATAACTGTGACCAGCATTTTTAGCAGAATTTTGGCCCTTTTTGTACTGACAAAGGCCAATAACTCTTTAAAAGCGGTTTGAATAGTCGAGCGCTGTCCTGGGACAGCTCTTGTATATTTTTAACACAAATTGTGTTGTTTTGTTCTGTTTAAAACAACAACAACAAGAGGGCCAAATGGCCCTGGGTCGCTCACCTGAGTTTCATTAGTCGAACAATTTTCTATGTGTTAGATTTTTAAACCGATATGGATATACTGATACGGACTGATGGAAATGCGGTCTAATCATCATGGTTTGAAAAACTTAGGTGACAACAGACATTTAAAATTGTGAAGTACATATTGAAATTGAAGCTTTTTCTTCAACTTGACCTTGTGACCTAGTTTTTGACCCCACATGACCCAGATTTGAACTCGCCTGAGATACTATTGGGGCAAATGTTTTGACCAAGTTTCATGACGATTGGGCAAATAATGTAACTTCTAGAGTGTTAACAATCTTTTCTTAAATTTGACCTAGTGACCCAGTTTTTGACCCCACGTGACCCAGATTCAAACTCGGCCGAGATACCATTAAGACAAATGTTCTGACCAAGTTTCATGAAAATTGGGCAAAAATGTTACTTCTAGAGTGTTAACAAGCTTTTTCTTCAATTTGACCTAGTGACCTAGTTTGTTACCTCACATGACCCAGATTCAAACTCGGCCGAGATATCATTAGGACAAATGTTCCGACCAAGTTTCATGAAGATTGGGCATAAAATGTGACTTCTAGAGTTTTGACAAGTTTTTTCTTCAATTTGACCTAGTAACCTAGTTTTTGACTTCACATTAACCAGATTCGAACTCGGTTGAGATGTCATTAGGACAAATGTTCTGGCCAAGTTTCATGAAAATTGCTCACAAAATATGACTTCGAGAGTGTCAAAAAGCTTTTTCTTCAATTTGACCCTGTGACCTAGTTTTTGATCCCACATGACCCAGATTCGAACTCAGCCGAGATATCATTGAAACAAATGTTCTCACCAAGTTTCATGAAGATTGGGCAAAAAATGTGACTTCTATAGTGTTAACAAGCTTTTTCTTCAATTTTACCTAGTGACCTATTTTTTTACCCCACACGACCAAGATTCGAACTCGGCCGAGATATCATAAAGACAAATGGTCTAATTAAATTTCATGAAGATTGGGAAAAGAATGTCACTTCTAGAGTGTTCAGTTTGATCTAGTGACCTAGTTTTTGACCCCACATTACCCAAATTCGAACTCGGTTGAGATGTAATTGGGACAAACGTTCTGACCTAGTTTCATGAAAATGGCACACAAAATGTGACTTCGAGAGTGTCAGAAAGCTTTTTCTTCAATTTGACCTTGTGACCTAGTTTTTGATCCCACATGACCCAGATTCGAACTCAGCCGAGATATCATTAGGACAAATGTTCTCACCAAGTTTCATGAAGATTGGGCAAAAAATGTGACTTCTATAGTGTTAACAAGCTTTTTCTTCAATTTGACATAGTGACCTAGTTTTTGAACCCACATGACCAAGATTCAAACACGGCCGAGATATCATGAAGACAAATGTTCCTCTTAAATTTCATGAAGATTGGGCAAAGAATGTGACTTCTAGAGTGTTAACAAGCTTTTTCTTCAGTTTCACCTAGTGACCTAGTTTTTGATCCCATATGACCTAGATTCGAACTCGGACGAGATATAATTGGGCCAAACGTTCTGACAAAGTTTCATGATGATTGAGAAAAAATGTGACTTCTAGAGTGTTCACAAGCTTTTCCTATTAACATATAAGGAAAACTGCCCCCCCCCCCATGTTTTTTACCGGACCGGAACCATTTTTCAACTCGGCCGAGATATTATCAGAACAAAGGTTCTGAGCAAGTTTCATGTTGATTGGGCAAAACATGTGAATTCTATAGTGTTCACAAACTTTTCCTATAGCCATACAAGGAAAACTGACCCCACCCCCCCACCTGGCGGTCATGTTTTTCAACGGACCGGAACCATTTTCGAACTCGGCCGAAATATCATAAAAACAAATGTACTGAGCAAGTTTCATGTTGATTAGCCTAAAAGTTTTACTTCTAGAGTGTTCACAATCTTTTTCTTAGCCATACCAGGAGTGTCATAAGCTTTTTCTATTGCCATATAAGGAAAACTGATTCGCCCCCTGGAAGCCATGGTTTTCAATGGAGCGGAACCATTTTCGAACTCGGCCGAGATATCATAACAACAAAGGTTCAGAGCAAGTTTTTATGTTGATTGGGCAAAAATTGTGACTTCTAGAGTGTTCACAAGCTTTTTCTATAGACATATCAGGAAAACTGCCCCGCCCCCTGGCGGCCATGTTTTTCAACGGATCGGAACCATTTTCGAACTCGGCCAAGATATCATTAGAACAAATGTTCTGAGCAAGTTTCATGTTGATTGGGCAAAAAATGTGACTTATAGAGTGTTCACAAGCTTTTTGTTTCATTTGACCCAGTGACCTAGTTTTGACCCCACATGACCCAGTTTCAAACTCGGCCGAGATATCATTGGGACACAATGACCAAGTTTCATGAAGATTGGCCAATAACTGTGGCCTCTAGAGTGTTCACAAGGTAAAGGTTGTATATTCAATTTTGAAGTTAATATATTTTTAAGTGGATATTACTATTCCCCTTTACTATTTACAAAGGTTCACTTAAAAACAGTATTTCTATATACTACTGATATATTTTTACGCATAGATTTTTATATAAAGCACCGTACCCACACTGCAAAGATTGTATGTGTCACACACTTTAAAAGAAGGGATGTTATATAGTTTTATTCAAGCAGAGTTTTATAAGTTAAGCAGTGTGCTCGGGCAATGGTTTTTAACCGAAAGTCCCGAGGGTAAATAACCCCACTAGTCAGTTCACTAGGTAAATGTTGACAACGCACGACGCACGACGGACAAAAGGCGATCCTCAAAGCTCACCATGAGCACGTTGTGCTCAGGTGAGCTAAAAATAAATAAATAAATACATAAATAAATAAATAATTTTAACAATAATAATAAATATAAATTATTATTTGATTATTATTTATTATAATTTGGTATAAAAAAAAAAAATATTATTATTATTATTATTACATGTATTATTATTATTAACAATATCAAGTGAAAGCCATTTCATTAAAGCTACTTAGTCATGGAGTGCCACATTTAAAGCATTTTAAATTATTTATTTCAGTGTCGTGGCGTGTTTTTGTGTCTTGAGTTTCGTCTGTCTGTACGAGGCAAAGACGGGTCTGATCGTAGTGGATGTGCAGGTAAAAGAAACCCCTTTCGCTTATGTTTGTAACATTCTGTTGACTGCTTCACTCCGTATGCGGTGCATTGACCGCATAGGCGGTGACGTCAGTTTTATTTTAATTACGAGTGCGTTTTGGGTAGTTGTTTGTTTCATGTTTTCCGCGTATACTAGTACGGAGCCCTCGTTGTTTAAATCCTGCGTATCAGAACTCAAAAACTTTGTTGTTGTTTTAGCCGATAAACAACGATCAATCGAAAATTGTTTTCTAGATAGGTAATAAACTTATAAATGATATTTAAAACGTTTTTATACTTTGTTTCATTTTTTTTAATAAAATGTTTCCTTGTTTCAGAATTGTTTTCTCTCTGGTGGAACACTAGCAGTCAGAAACGGCAATGACGTCATATCCGTTATCAACAACATCCGGTCTCGTTTCGCCAGTCAGATTGAACTCACGGTGTTCACCCAGGACTGGCACTGCCCTGATCACGTGTCGTTTGCGTCACAGCACAGCGGGAAAAGTCCGTATGACGTCATCTATCTGACATACAACGACAAGGGTGCGTCCTACATACGACAGTCATATAATAAGTATATGAATTATGAATGTCATACAGGTTTTCAAGCTCCTCGATGCGGTTTCTACCTCGATCGGTTGATTTGAGCTATGCTCGGAACAAGTCGAATCTCTGCGCAGAGTTTGACAAGTTTTCTGTTTGAGTGCGATTGAAATCGCTATATAGATCTACATGTTTTTAAACAGTGAATTTCTGTTGTTGATTTTTTTTTCAAAGACGCCAATGGATTTGAATATATACTTTTAAAATTATCTTAAAAATTCGTCGTCATCGATGTTTCTAGAGACCCGAAAATGAGTCCAATAACGTAATTAGATACCATTTCGTTATATAATTTGGCAACAATCGAACAATTGTATTACTATTCTCCATCGCAGGCCAACTGTGTTCGTCCAACGACACAGACTGTGTCGTTACGTTCAACATCTCCCAGACGCTGTGGCCGGATCATTGCGTCATCAACACGACGGATGCGCAGATCAGTGCGCAGATGAATGTACTCCCAGGTGACGTCATTGTCCGAAAAGGATACCATTGTCAGGTAAATACGCGTGTTGTGTGTTATATGCCAGCGAAAGTACGTGCACGAAAATCATCACCGTTTAGTTGTTAGTTTTTAGCTCACCTTAGCACGAAGTGCTCTATGGTGAGCTGTTCTGGCCAGTCACCATCCGTCGTCGTCGGAGTAAACAATTTACTTAAACAACTTCTTCTCTGAAACCCCTTTGCGGATTTTAACCAAAATTGACAGGAATGTTCCTCGGGTGGTCCTTTAAAATAGTCCTACAATTCATTTGAATATCTGGAATACTCTGCTTTGCCTTGGCAACAAATAGCTAAAAAAAACTTGAAAACTTTAAAAAAAATCTTCATGTCAGAAACCACTGACTGGATTTAAAAATCATTTTACAGAAATGTTCCTAGGGTGACCCTCTACCTAATTTCTTCATTTTTTTGTATTCTTTAAAAACCATGGGCGCCTGGGGGCGGGGCAGTTTTCCTTATATGGCTTTATTGAAAACTTTAAAAATCTTCTTGTCCAAAACCACTGGCTAGATTACAACATAATTTCATAGAAATGTTTGTTGGAAGACCCTCTATCAAATTTCGTCATATTATTTTGATTCGTTAAAACATGGCAGCCAGAGGGCAGGGCAGTTTTCCTTGCAAGACTTTATAGTAAACGTTTGAAATCTTCCAATCTGAAACAAATGGCTCGATTTCAAAATAATTTCACAAACATGTTCATTGGCTAACCATCACCAGATTCTTTAAGTTTTGATTTGTTAAAAAATAAAGATGACTGCCGGGAGACGGGACGGTTTTCCTTATATGGCTTCTTGTCTGAAACCACTTGCTTGATTTCGACATAAGTTCACAGAAATGTTCCTTGGCTGACCATCTACCAAATTTCTTCAAATTATTTTGACTTGCTGAAAACTTTAGGGGAATATTTACGTAAGCGATCGCTACGCCAGTGTCATTGGCAATACAAGGACTGGCAAGGTAAACACATATGGAGGACAATGATCGTGATAACGTGACACACTAAATAGTCATTTAGCGTACGACAGAGGTGAATATGGGAAACCATTGCGAAAGACAATGTCGTTTTCAGTGTTTTGCCGCATTTTTTCCAGGTTGATTCGTACTCGGGATTTTTCGACAATGGCGGTTTCTCGCACACGGAATTAAACGACGTGCTGCAAAAGAACGCCATTACTAAGATGCTTGTTACCGGACTTGCGCTGGACTTCTGCGTGTATTACACGTCAAAAGACTCCAAAAAGCTAGGTAATTCAGTCCTCTGAAGTTATTAACAGACAATTCACTGTTCACTCATCATTCACTCATCGAGCTCTCGCTTAACCCTAAATCAATCACTTACTGGCTCACTCGCTCACTCACTCAGTCGTTTATCACTCGTTCACTCAGTGGCTCACACGCTCAGTCGCTTATCACTAAATCACTCACTTACTGGCTAGCTCGCTCACTCGCTTATCATTCGCTCACTCAGTGGCTCACACGCTCAGTCGCTTATCACTGAATCACTCACTAAGTCGCTTCTCACTCGCTCACTCACTGGCTCCCATGCTCACTCACTCGGTCACTGTTTACTCGCTCACACTTTCACACACTCACTCACTCACTCACTCGGTCGCACAGTCGCTCACTCCATAAGTCAATAACCGTTTAATCAATCAAGTAATCAATCACTCAATTAACCTTTACTGTTCATATACAATGTGTTTGTAAATGAATTACCCACTGTTTCAGGATACGAGACGTTTCTGATTAGCGACGCGTCTCGTCCCGTGTTTGAGAGTAGCGTCAACAACGTTACCGCAGACTTACGTTCAAAAGGTTAGCTTTCTCAGACTATATTTTTCTACAAGTGTATGCATTTTAAATGTTGCCATTGAAGTATATGTGCGCATGGAAGGGCAGGTGGCCATGGAGCAAATGAACGAACTTAAACACTGAACAGATGCCTCTAGTATCACATACAAAATCGGTCTCCTTTTCGTTAAAACAGCTGAATAAAATTCAATAGAACGCATTTACCGTTAAAGAATAGTAAATCGACATTGTTTGTTATGGAGAATTATTTTTTTTTTCAATACTAACACTGAATACGTAAGGGTAGTTATGGTAAAATATGCGTTATTGACCGATCGCTATTGTATTTTATACCATATTTTTGAGAGTTTTCTTTGTTTTGCGGTATTCAATAACTGTGATATAAGAAAAATAATTGGTGGGCGGAGCCTATTTTGCAAGCTTATCGTGCAATACGTAGCATGCGGTTTATTGACATTGCACATTCGGATCGCGCATCAGAAAAAAATGACAGCGCTAAATTTGAAAACGACACATCTGACATCGCGTGACGTCTAGGAAACGTACATGGGATCGACATCTTGAAAAGTTGCGATGTGTTAAAACCTATGTGAATCTTGGTGCACCATTTGACCTCAATATGTTAATTATTTAACCCCGCCTTCCGAGCTTGTTAAATAACTAACATATTTCGGTAAAAGGATGCTACAACTATTATATAACCACGTGTACGCAGGCCAATCACCGTCAAACAAGGTTTACAATATACGAGTGGTATTAGAAGACATCTCCGTGAAACAATAATGTCCAGGCTTTCTGAATGGTTATACACATTGATAATCAAATCTATCTCGTCGATAGGTTAATTTCGATGGGCGAATAGATAAGCTTAAAGAGGGACTGTCTGATTTTTAGCTCGACTATTCGAAGAATAGGTGAGCTATCCCCGGCGTCGGCGTCTGAATTGGTTAAAGTTTTTATTCGAAAGTCTTGTAACTTCAAAACTACATAAGTTATTCACTTGAAACTTGGAATGTACCTTTGTCATCAACTCCAGTATCAGAGGCAACATTCCCCATAACTCTGTTTTGTATTTTGACAGAGTTAGTCCCCTTTTTCACTTCGATTTTCTGGTTAAAGTTTATATTCAGTAGTTTTGTTTCTTCAAAACTACACAAGTTATTCACTTGAAACTTGGAAATAACCTTTGTCATCAACTCCAGTATCAGGAGCAACATCCCCCATAACTCTTTTTGTATTTTGACAGAGTTATGCCCCTTTTGCACATAGATTTTCTGGTTAAAGTTTATATTCAAAAGTTTTGTAACTTCAATACTACATGAGCTTTTCACTTGAAACTTGGAACTAACCTTTGTCATCAACTCTAATATAAGGGGCAACATTACCCATATCTCTGTTTTGTATTTTGACAGAGTTATGCCCCTTTTTCAAATAGATTTTCTGGTTAAAGTTTATATTCAAAAGTTTTGTAACTTCAAAACTACATCCCCATAACTCTGTTTTGTATTTTGACAGAGTTATGCACACTTTTTACATAGATTTTGTGGTAAAAGTGTTTGTTCCAAAAATGTGTCAACTATACAAGGCTTCACTTAAAAGTTTTGAATTTTGACAAATGTATGCCCATTCTACTATCCGAAATATGTACCAACTGAAATACTTCGAATAATCGAGCGCGCTGTCCTCTGACAGCTCTTGTTTATATATTTATTTAGGGTCTCTTTCGTTACCCACTGAGAAAGACCCGTTTTATATTAAATGAGAAACCACCAATATCGACAAAAACCTATTCTCTTATCGAAAATGCAAAAATGTCGATACAGACCCGTTTATCCTACAGAAACGGCTACATTCGGCTTTGAATTACAAAATAAGAACTGCGCATGCGTCAACAATCGATCTGACTCATCGAGACGCTGTAATTACATGTATATAATAGTTTGTTGCGCAGCAAAGTATTATTTTAGTTTTAAATTTAAATACGCATTTCTGAACATATCTTTTCTCTACAATTATTATAATAGTATTAAAAAAATATATACTGGCACCATTAGAATAAATGGATGGTTTTACGTTATAAGTTTCGTACAAAATCGTACAGTCCCTCTTTAAGTTGTTGCACAGCTTTATTACGTTGAACACCGTGTCAGTGCAAATAAGTTCATTCTGTCTGTAATAGTGGTACAGTTTTGTATGGTCAACTGTCCATTTTTCGGGGCATAAACAGTTTTCGGGGCACTTCACATCGTCACCGTTTACGTCATCGCTCGCGCACTTGACTGAAATCTTTTGTTTTGGTGGTTTGACAGCTAAACAGCTCTTTGTTTACATGTGAAAATGCGCTTTAAACAGATAGGGATGAGTAATAAACTATTGAATTTGATTCTCGGTCTATTTTTTGTATAATGTATCCACCAATTTATCACTCCACATTTGTTTCAATTCATGATGTTGTGTCAAAAGGTACAGAAAATGAACGCTGTATCTATAACTGTTCAATGATGACGCAATCAACTGGCAATAAACTTAATCCAAAATAAATTGGACCATTTATGACAATTTGAATGCATTTTGAGGTGAACCCACCCCCCACCCACCCCGGAAAACTTGTTTGTTTCGTTACAATCAAAATGGTCGACCGTGACCTGACGCCAAGGCTAAAAACAATGATGTGACAAGTACCAGATACCAGGAAAAGTGAATCGGATTGTATTATCATATTTCATGAATGTGTATCAAGAAACAAGATAACACGCTTTCCACCTATCATTATGTAACTTAGTACCACAAAAACTGGGTGGACCATCATATATTGTCTCTTCTTTGTTTGTTTCGTTCTAGGCATCTACGTCATCAATTCCAGTGACATTGGGAACTACATTTCATCGGCGACACTGCCATCACGATCTACATCGCTAATGACATTACACTTATATTTGATTATTGCAGTGTTTTGGTGAGAATTTTCATGACATTGCATGTATAAATGTATATTAAAACACTATGTTACCCTTAGGCCACAACAAATTGATCAGTTGTTCTACGGATTGTGTCCAAAAAAAATTGGAGCGAGCGAGCGAAATAAAAATAAAATTATTTTTTTTCCATTTTGGATAAAATCGGAGGCGAGCGAAAAGCGCACAATAAAAAAATCCTATCTTGCCCATAGTGATTAAAAATTACTGCCAAACGCCATCATAACTTGATATCTTGTCAATTATTTCCTCTTCATCTGCTCTAGTCCATAAATTGTTGTCAAAATCAATATATATGTAATAAACTAAGCAACTAATTTCTCCATTTCTTCTTCGACCATGTCCTACAAAGGGTTTTGTGCAACAAGTCTTCAATAGTGATTCTGCTTTCAAATTAACACCCGGCAGTAAATACTAAATAGCCATATCTTAACTATAAGAAAGTAGACCTTATACAAGGTAATTGTCATTATCAAAATATATATTTGATACACCAAGTCATTCACTACCAACAGTTTAATAACATGAATATGAAATGTCATACAATAAACACAAAACAATTTAGGAATGACCAGTATATGTTCTGTATCTTTAAATGACACGACGAAACAACTGAACGCCACCATTTTTTAAAAACGTAAATCAGGGCTCACACTGGCTCTTATTTTTCTTGAGCCAATTTTTTTATCGACTCGCAACATCGTTGCGTGTTTCCATGTCAGGGAATGGTTATATCTTATTGTTTTAATTGTTATAAACTTATACTTCACTGTGCTGTATATTAATTGCATTATGGCATTAACAAAAGCATTAGTATATTTAGATTTTTATATTAACATTTTTGTTAATTGTTTATTGCAGTAAACTTGGATAATTATTTTTATTTAAACATACACTCTTAAAATATCTACAAGATGTTAACAAAATATATCCAAAAATAAATTGAAAGTAATAACTAAAATAATGAATTGGCTTGCCCTGTTAAATGTACCTTAATATATAAAAGCTGCACAAAATGTACACCAAACAGATACGTTCAATTTATAAAATGGACATGTCAAAAATAACTTATATGTGTGTCGCCGCAAAGTGCCTTATTCACGTCTATATCAGTATCAATTGCTTGTTATGATTTGGGGACACCACGAAGTCGGCGTTTAACGTAAAATGAGACTCGTTGATGAAAACTTAATTTAAAAAAATCGGGTGCGGGGCCAAATTATATGTGCGGGCGCAAAAAAAAATAACTTATATGTGTGTCGCCGCAAAGTGCCTTATTCACGTCTATATCAGTACCAATTGCTTGTTATGATTTGGGGACACCACGAAGTCGGCGTTTAACGTAAAATGAGACTCGTTGATGAAAACTTAATTTAAAAAAATCGGGTGCGGGGCCAAATTATATGTGCGGGCGCAAAAAAAAAGAAATTTTTTTTTTTTTCGATTTACGATTTTAAGGTGCGGCAAATCCGACGAACATCTGATCAATTTGTTGTGGCCTTATTTCATCTAGCATCACAGTTCGAAACACGGGTGCGTAATTGTGTTACTTACCCAGTTATATATGGTTTGTATGATCATATCTTTCACAAATCATATTGTTCACATCTGTGATAAACGGGATACCATTCTTTACAGGTGTGAAAATTGAGATCTTAGTCTTCACACATTACATTCGGGGTTTTTTCACATTTTCTGTCAAGTGTGTGATTGCATCCAGTTTTTGATGTACCTACTATTATACCTGTAGTATTACATATAATAAATATATAATGTAAATATAAACAAGCCTAAAACGATACCACATATTGTTCCCTCTTTATATCATAAATAATGAACACAACATATGTCAGTTAACAAGTATAACCGCTAACAAATCGTACACAGATCTATAAGCAGAAACAGTTGAAATATATGTATTTAGTTCAAAGAACTAAGATGCATTGCGAAATAGCTGCAACAAATAAATATAAGTGCAAAAGTTGGAATATATGGTATTTAAGATGTGAGAATAACTGTATGAGGTGCCTTGCACAGTACATTATCAGCTGATAAATGAAGATACAAAAACATTAAATTAGTGTTTGTTGAGTACATGCTCCAGCCTTTTTCTATAAGCCTCATGGATCAAAATATCTGACCCAATGCCAAACGAAAAAAAACACGTATTTTTCCCAATTTAATATATACATTTCCCTCCACTACAAAATTTGGTTTGGCGTTTGTAAAAATCTTGAAGAAAAAAAAACATCAAGAAATATTATAAGAATAAAAACATTCAAAATCACAATAAAATTTTAGATATACATTTTAATTTTATCAAAAATCAATGGAAATTGATACTGACAACAAGATTTATTTGTACATTTGTTCTCCAATTTGTCAAATTGTAAGTTGAAAAATTCCCGAATTCAAACCAGGTACTAGTACTTTTACCCTAAAAGGTCAGAAAAAGGCTTGATACTCGTATATAGGATACAACATTTGCCTTATTAGGAAAGGTTTTACGCTTGAACATTCCGTCAGAAATGGTAAGTAATCTTTATTTCAAATTAAGACCACGCAATCAAGCTAGTATGACACATAAGTTCATCTTATCTTACGTAGTGTCAGATAGTTTTAGTTACGTTTAAACCTGTTTATTATAGCTCGATTGTGTCAAAAACCTGAGGCTTATTGAGAAACTCTCGAGTCCTTTTCCTGGGTAGAACCAGTACTCGGGACAAAGATCATGCTTGTTTGTTTGGATTTTTCGCCGTATTCAACAGTATTTCAGTCATATAACGCGGTCAGTTAACCTACTGACACTTTTCCTGGGTAAGCTGGTTTACCAGTACTAAGTGCACATACTTCTGCCAGTAACTGACAACTGCCCTACTTAAATCAGAGGTAGGGGGAGAATGGCCATAGAAATAATTTTATGACCAATTCCCACACAAGTTATGTGGCCTGGCTGGGAATCGAACCCTTGATGCTCGGATTTGTAGTCCAGCGCACTACCAACGGAGCTAGCCGGCCCGGCGAGAAAGATCATGCGAACGCTCCCCGAGTAGGGATCGAAAACACGACCTCCCGATCGCAAGGCGGACACCATATATTTTACCACCATTGCGACCCGATCGCAAGGCGGACACCATATATTTTACCACCATTGCGACCTGATCGCAAGACGGACACCATATATTTTACCACCATTGCGACCTGATCGCAACGCGGACACCATATATTTTACCACCATTGCGACCCGATCGCAAGGCGGACACCATATATTTTACCACCATTGCGACCTCGTTTTAAATATCAAGATTCACATTTTAAAATAGTCCAACAAAAACAAAAACAATTACAATAACAAGTGTTTTGATTATTAAAATTTAAAGACATATTAACAAAATCAACCCAGAATTTGCGAAGCACCTGATACAATAATAACCCTCTTCGTTGACTACAAATTTCACACTAAATTAAGAAATAATTTTCGATTTAGAGTTGTTTGTCGGCTAAAAAACAACGATTTGGAGTTCTGATGCGTATGAATTAAACTACGAGGGCGTTAGCCCGAGTTGTGTAATAGCCACGCATCAGAATGACGAATTGTTGTTTAGTAGACGATACACAACAATAATGAGAAACTCTACATATTATTATGTGTGAGAAAATTCCACCTATGGTACAGCATAAATACAAAGCCCGAATTACACTTGACGTGTGTAACATCGAAACAATACGCACAGCCAACGATCTTAAACCGTCGTATCGACTGTGAGAATGATGCACAATTTCATTAATAAAGAAATAAACGTTTAAATGAACTGTCCATTGAATTAATACTACAAGCGTTGGTCTAAAAGTTTGCGAATTATAAAACAACATTGCGAACGTGTAAAATAGAAGTCCACGTTGACAAGCGCGATGAAGTAGACAAGTGTGTGATTACATAAAAGTAAATCATGAAATACATTTAGCGTAACCCCCATTTAACCCTACTAGTCAGCGACCCATTTTCGCCCGAAAATTGAGGTTTTAGTCGTCTTACATGTGACATACTCATCCATTTGTAATGAAACTTTGTCAAAATTCATTCACACATATCGAATGATATCACGTGCGAAAAACAACTATAATCGAATGCATACATTCTTAACCACTGTACCAATTATTCGCCTACATTAAAAACCGGGTTACCTTCAAAATACAATTCTGAAAATAATTGTCGTAATATTATTTCATTAAACAAAGCACATGTTGAAATAAGCTCACAACCAATCCGCAACGCACATGAACGTTTCACAATGCTGACAATTGGCAGTTTACTTGATAATGAATAAAATATATATTTATTACAAACTACTTTTTTCTATTCCAAGGATGACATACTCCATTACAAAACATGTTATTTATCGTGTTTACATTTAACTTGTATAGATAATTTCCGTTAAGCACACTTAGAACAGTTTAAATATCAACACTTGATGCCCGAGCTACTGCAGGAGTTGTAAAAATATTATTTTATTTTTACACTTTTAATATTTCAATTATAACTAGTAAAACTGGAATGGGTCTTTTACGTTTCAGAGTTCGTTCATGATTCACTAACAGAACAATCTGCTGTTTAAGTTAAAACATTACGGAAACAATGACCCCCTTCCAGCACCTCAAACAAATGAGCGCGTGCGCGATGACGTCATTCCTCGCGTAATCCTGACAATGTCAGTTATGCTTTGTTTGTTTAAATGGATATAATTTTATGGAATTGATATGAATTTCCACAATAATCGGCTCACGTTTAGCGAAATGACAAGTACTTTCCCCATACTTGTTAACAGTATTTGCTTGTTGTTTTTACAGTTTTTCACTAGTGGGCGAATAATTGGTGCGGGCGAATAATAGGGCGCTAACCAGTAAGCCTGCAAGATTACCAACGTTTCAAATAGATTATTGATAAATTAGATGCCGAAGACGCATGCTTATATCGTATTTATTGCACGACAAGCTTCCACATTCGACAGCGCTAAATTTGGAAAAGACACCGCTTCTGACACATGCCAAGCAATTGTCACGATGTTTAGGAGATGCCTATGGGATGGGCATCGTGGAAAGTTGCATTGAGATAGGAAACTATGGTATAAAACACTTGTAGCACACTTTGACCTCAATATGTTAATTATTTATTCTCGCCCTGCGGGCTCGTTAAATAACTAACAAATTTCGGTAAAAGTATTCTACAACTCTTACTTAATTTTGCAATACCCGTTTTAGAACACGTTTTCAGTATTCAATTGATCCAGTTTGAGCATAACATTAATTATGACACGAGGAAAACCATTTAACTAAAGATAAACATTAAGTTTAGTTTACTAACATCTTTCATAGATTCTTTGAGCATTTACAAAACAACTATATTTTATACAAATACCCACAATTCACCTCTTCCCGGTTTGAAACCAAAGTAAACATGTTTAACGTCATATTACTACAAAATCAAACCTGAATTTGCGATTCAACCCTCTTCGATGATACATAACTTCATACAACAAGAGATGTCAGAGGACCGCGCGCTCGACTATTCAAAGTATTGCGGTTGGTACATATTTTGGAAAGTGGAAGGGGCATAAATTTGTTAAAATTCAAATCTGAGTTACGGCAGTTATTTCATCAATTTATTCCAAGTTGCAAGCGAATGCCTTGTGTAGTTTTAAACTTCTAATACATTGGAACAAAAACTTAAACCAGAAAATCTTATGTGAAAAGTGGGCATACCTTTTTCAAAATACAAAGCAGAGTTATGGGGATTATTGCACCTGAGACTGAAGTTGATTACAAAGATGTATTCCAAGTTTCAAATGAATACCTTGTGTAATTTCGAAATTATAAGACTTGAACAATACCTTTACACTGAAAATCTATGTGAAAAGGGGACACAACTCTGTCAAAATACAAAACAATTCATGTTGATTGTGGCACCTGATGCTGTAGTTGATGACCAAGGTATATTTCAAGTTTCAAGTGAATGACAAATCAAGTTTTGAAGTTATACAACTTTTAAATATAAACTTTGATCTGAAAATCGGTGTGAAAGGGGATATAACTATACCAAAATACAAAATAGAGTTACAGGGATTGTTCAACTTGAGGCTAGAGTTGATGATAAAGGTATATTCCAAGTTTCAAGTGAATAAGTAAGTTTTAAAATTGCAAGACATTTGAATAAAAACTGATACCAGAAAATCAATGTGAAAAGGGGGCATAACTCTGTCAAAATACAAACTGAGGTATGGGGAATGTTGCACCTGATGCTGGAGTTAATGACAAAGGTATGTTTCAAGTTTCAAGTGAATGACTTATGTAGTATTGAAGTTACAAGACTTTTGAAAATAAACTTAATTCCAAGATAAGACGCGGGCGCCAACGCCGGCTAACGCCGGCGCCGGGGCGAGTAGAAAAGCTCACCTATTCTTCGAATAGGCGGGCTAAAAAGATGAATATGTAATGAACCCAAACTACTACATAAAATTACAATTAAAATTACAATTAAATAACGCAGTAACAGTCATGAACATAACATATACAGGTAATACATAACATAATATAACCCCGCTAAAGCTACTAGTAACACATAACCCACTATTCAAAACAGTTCTGAAATGGTCGTCCTAATTTGATTTTCTTCCAAACGTACACATTTTATGATTTAATGCGTATCGAAACGCATACGCCTTGTGGTCAATGGTGAAAATGGTTTTGGCGTGTGATCTTTGTAATCTTTTAATTTTGAATTAAGTTGACAGCGTAGACAATGCATGCCATAACATGCCATGTTTGGATTGTCCTCACGTCGCAAAATATTAATTTCATGACAATATCCGGTCAATGGTCAACATGTATTGACGCATCGTTGTTAGGAATGTTCTAACATAGAAAATAATGCGTAGCCACTTGATTGCATAACATGTTTGGATTTTCCTCAAGTCGCAAAATATTAATGTCATGACCATATCCGGTCAATGGACAACATGTATTGACGCATTGTTGTTTGGAATGTTTTAACATGGAAAAAAAGCGTAGCCACTTGATGGCATAACATGTATGTTTGAATTTCACATAACGCAAATATCGATTTAAGGACATATCCTGCAAAAATAAATCATAGCGAAATAATCTCTAGCAATTGTCAATGTGATGATTGCATAAAACACACAATGTATGAATAAATTAAAACCACTAATAACGCGTATTAACAGTATTAAAACTAACAAATATTAAATAACGCACTATGTCAAATGCTCAAAACACTCAATGTCACCAAGACGCACACGCCAATGAATATAAATAGACGATAACACTTGAAACGCATAAACGCTTGTTAACAGAGCAACGTCATCTGGATGAAATAAACGCTTGAAAAGACCATGAAATCAACAATTGCGCAATAAATGCTTGGTAACATTGTGCAATCCAAACGCGTGTTACCTCTCCAAATTTAACGACACAAAAAATGCTAAATAACATTGTTCAAGCCACTCTCTTTTAAATAAACGCTTGATAAGACTCTCAAAGTCAGTCATCATATTCATGACGCAATAAACGTTTGATATCACCCTGAATTCAACTACTAGTATAACGTAACAAAACTTTGGATAATACTCTGCGTAAATCAATAATGGCGCAATAAACGCTTCAAACACTAAAAATTAAAACATGAGGCCATGAACGCTTGATAACACTCTCAAAGTCAATCATGACGTAACACATGCTTGTTAACCCTATCTGAGTAAATTACGACACTACAAATGCTTAATAACAGTGTGCAATCCACTATGAATTTAAGAAACATTTGATTACACCCTCAAAGTCAATCACGACGCAAAAAAACGCTTGATATTTTCACTCTGAATTCATTTACTAGTATGACGAAACAAAACTGGATAACACTCTCCAAAAATCAACGATGGCTGCCATTGGCACAATAAACGCGTTGATAACAAAAATAAATTAAATCACGATGCAATGAACGCTTGGTAACAATAATAATGACACTAATGATTGCAACATCCAAATCCACCAGTACACAAAAACGCTTCAAGTCAATTATGATGCAATGAACGCTTGGTAACACTTTCCAAATCAATCAAGGCACAATAAACGCTTGATAAAACTCTAAAAATACATCACGATGCAATGAACGCTTGAACGCAATGAACACTAAGAATTACACTAATGATTGCAATATCCAAGTTAAATCATCAGTGATATTTTTTTCAAAATTTCCTAACTGCCTGTGCCCATGAAAAGGAGAATTTTATCGCGAGAAATTTCAAAATAGGGAAAGTTTTAAAAAGTGTATATTTCATGAAATGTGTGGTGACCAGTATTTTGCTTTTCCATATATTTAAATTTTTCATCTACTGAACTTCTTTTGTGACAATGGTGGGAATTCAATAATTGTTTTTTTTTTCTATTTACGCACCCACCCGTAAAATACTATAAATTACTTGGTCCGGGAAGAAAATGGACAAGTGTGTGGCACTAAAATTAGAGAAATAAATCAGTGATCATGATGCAATGAACGCCTGATAACATTATCAGATATTCAATCATGACGCAACAGACGCTTGACAACGTTGTCCAGTCCCACGTAATGTAGATTATTGAGATCGCGCTCGCTGAGTTTCGGCTTGAACACATAAAAGATTAATCCGCACGTCAGTCCGGCGAATATCAGGAACTCTATCCTCGTGAACAACTCGTGTTGGGGAACTGAAATAAATGGCACAAAACGTTTCGAGGGTTGAGTGTGAAACTGTTGTATCTGATACAGAGATATTAAGCTGATACAACAGTTTCAACCTCATCCCTCGGTTTAACAGGGCCCAGTTTCTTAAATATAATCCACCGATTTTGTATAAAATTTAAGAAGTGAAACCGAAACTTATACATGTACATGTATACACACGGAAAGTGTGTTTTACCAAAAACAACGTTCTTGTTTTGAAAGTATTTTAGGTCCAAAATGCTCAGATGAAACAGTACAAACTACAGACATTGTTACTGTTTTATGTCCTTTAAAAGAACATTTGAACAGACGTTAAAATGATTAAATAAACAAGGATTTCAGCCATAGGGTCGCACAGCCAAGACCCAAGAACAAGGGACGATTAAGAAAGCAAAAACTTGCTAAAGTAATAGAAATCAAGATGTAAAGTCACCAAAGAGGGAACTAGTTCCAGAACCCAGAATCTTTTCAGGACAAAATGTAAGGCTGTATCAAAATACTATCATTAAAGCAGCAGCAACAATATCGACATCTCAGTGTAAGAAATCAAAATATGTTACTCAAAACAACAACAGCAATAACTTATGCGCGGATCAAAAGCAACACCAATAAACATTAACAACAACAGCAGCATTAGCAAATCACATCAAAGTCTAGTTAACATTTACCAGGTTCTCCAATGACGGTGAAGGTTTCTGTGTATGAGCACATCCGGACGTAAACGGCGACGCAGCCGAGCAGAAGTATCACCCCGATGACGGAGATGAACGCGTTGTGCGCATGCTCAACCGGAATACACGCCACATTGACGCAGATCTGCGCTATCATGCCAATGACCGCTATGGCGACCACGTGCATCGATTCTAATAACAATGACGTCACGTACAGAACGGTAACCGACGCGAACATCGACACAATGGCGAACATAACGGGCAACGCCCAGTCTGTTAAATGGAACCCACACATTATAACACCGATCGAGAACACAATTATAATGTATGGCACGGCAACGGATTTCCGGAATTTTAAGTACACCTTTTCCTCATGTAGCTGTTTTAGTCCTATATTTCGCATACATACAAACATCACTACCAAGAATATTATGATTCCGTTCCTATTCGCGTTTAGAAGTATTCCGAATTCACCGGAAGTCAGGCCTGCGCAGAACGACATCGCAAGCAGCACAGCAACGATTTTCAGATTCACTTCTGTTTTGGTGCAGACTTTTAACAGCACTATGAGCATCACGGGTTCGAAATATCCGAGAGCGAATGAGTCGTTCCTAGAATAAATATACCAGAAATTGAGGAGATATTCCATCACTACGTGGCAAATTGACGTCACAATGAGCCCCTCTGCGTTCTTCAATAATCCATCCGCGCATTCCACTTTGAGCAGAAACAAAAGAGAGATGATGTCTGCAATTGTCAGGATTATTGGCAATTCAAAATGGCGGTGCAAGGGACGTAACTCCATCGCATGAATATGCACTTCCTGCAGGCAAACGCCGAACACCTCCGCGGCAAAAATAAACCCGATCACGTGGTAAATGTACTTCCGCGCATCTCCTAGCACAGCGGTTTCTGAGCTGAAAAAGCACATAGATGAGTTATGTATAGACTTGAGAAATCGCCTTTTTGCAATCAATTTTCGCGACAAATCTATACAAAATTGGGTTATTAAAAATGAAGTACAATTAATTAAATATATTCAAATAATGGTGTACGTAGCAAGAGCACATTGTGAACTGCGAATGTATGCACATAATTAAATGAAATGTGAACTTGAACTTCACGATTTTATACGAAACTATTGTGTAAAACCATAGTTTTTTAAAAGAATGTCAGTACATTTTAAAATAAAAATTATAACACTTTTACTGTGCAGTAAAAAAAAATATAGCACATATATAAAGAACGTCTCGATGAATCAGATCGATTGATGGCGCATGCGCCGTTCTAATTTCCGGTATCCTAATTAAAAAACGAATGTAACCGTTGATGTAGAATACACGGGGCATGTATCGACGAGTTCTTTTTCCGATAAAAGAAATTTGTTTTCGATGCTGACGCAGTATTTTATAAGTGGGTAACGAAAGTGACTCTAAATAAACGTATGAGCCGTATCGGGAAAAACCCGGGCTTAATGCATGTGCGTACAGACTAATCCGTGACGACACTTTCCGCTTTTATGGTATTTTCTTTTTCGAGGTATTTTCTTCTAAAAATAAATCCACTACAGGCGGAAAGTGTCGTCCCGGATTAGCATGTGCGGACTGCACAAGCTAATCCGTGAAAACACTTTACGCACATGCGTTTAGCCCGAGTTTCCCACGACACGGCTCATATAAAAATCGCTATGTACCTTTTTTACGCATGTTAAAATTACCCGAACTCATAGTGAAAACTAAAATTGTCATACGTAATAGTTGTAGCACACTTTGACCGAAATATGTTAGTTATTTAACAAGCCTGAGGGGCGATATTAAATAATTAACATATTGAGGTCAAAGGGTGCTACAAGTGTTTGATACCTTATTTACCAATCACATCGCAACTTTCTACGATGCCGATCCCAATGGGCAGTTCCTAGACGTCACGTGATGTCTGACATGCTTGGCATGTGTGTAAAGCATGTGTGTCGTTTCCAAATTTAGCGCTGTTGAATATGGAAGCTTACCGTTCAATAAGTAGCGTGCGTATAAATTTAAACTAAATTGCAATACACTGCACGCTACTTATTGCACGATAAGCTTGCATATTAGGCTCCGCCCACCAGTTTCTGTTCTAATTTCACAGTTATTTAATACCGCAAAACAA